>VWYH01009155.1:0-148044 GCA_013399365.1 Pampusana beccarii
TTCTAAAATATTTTTGGCAAAAAAGTTTGGCCAAACTGGTTTAAAATAATAAACAAACTATTTCCATGAGGCAAAACTGCCTTTATTTCAACTGAACAGCAGACTTCAATCTGTGTAGATTTCTACAATATATTTGCTGGGATTGTTTCTAAGCCTCTGTCTTTACTGTGAAACCAGATTTAGGTTCAGATTAGCTATATCAAATTCACAGTGAAGAAACAGAGACCTGTTTTCAAAGTGTTATTAGCGAATCAAGTTAAATCTTCTAGAGATAAATTCAAGTAGTAATGCAATATAAAAGTCAAGTCTCTTTGCCTAAATTAGTTGCTTCATTTCTGTTTGAACTGTAGTTAAATAAGATCTGTTCCCGCTGAAAGCGTGCATTAAACACAATCATTAATAGCGCAAAAACTGCAGTACAGACTTACAGCTGTGCTGGGCTTGCAAATGTGTCGCTGACAGGGCAATAGATCTCCATCGGAAGTGTGAGCAGGACTTCAGGGAGAAAAGGACAGAGAAAAAAAATGCAGTTCCCCGGTTGCTCAGGCCACTATGCAGTACGCTTCTGCTGAGTTTGTGAGGATGTTGCTGATGTTGGCCATGTCCTGAGCAGAAGACGCCCACCTGGATAACTGAGCTTGACACATGTTGTAACCTTACTAAGAAGCCCCTTGGAAACCCAATCTTATCCATGGCTTTTCCGTCACAGTTATATACAGACCAGGATTAAGTTTTTGCAATTATTTTTTTTAAATATATTAGCAGAAAAAGACAAAATTTTATTGTGTGATGACTTATACAGTTGTTTCTTTAGTTGCCGTGTTTCTTTCTCAATCATGTTTCCATCTGACAATTATGGCTACGTCGTAAGCAGTAAAAACCTTTGCCTGGGAATGTTGCTAGATGTTCAGGCTACCTGGAAAGAATGTCTCATCTCTATGGTAGTGGACTCTGCTAGCCTTGGAAAAGTTGTTCCCTAATGCAGAGTGCTAATGGAAATTGGCCCTTGCATTACGCAAACCTGTGAACAGCACCAGCAAATTGCTGGGGAGAACACAGGGAACAACACACACCAGGCAACGTTTGCACAAATCTTTGCTATAAGAAATTTTGTCTCAGTACCCAAGAGCACTCCTGGGAACACATGAGTCTGCTGACATAGATGTACCCTCCGCAACCATACAGCTGTAGAGTCTAATATGGATCTTTGTCTAGGCAATTTACCTGACCATTAACCTAAGGCCCATTGTGGACTAAGTTAAAAGGTCATGAAAAATTTCTAAGGAGTGAGAGCTCTTCACAGGTGACACATGGAGAAAAGTGAGGACTTCACATCCATTAAAGATAAGAAACCACTGAATCATCAGCCTCCAAATGTACTAAGTTATCTTATTTGAATGGAAGTATAGAAATTAATCCGCTGCAGTTGACAGCAAAAACAGAACAATGTGAATGAAGGCATTCTCCTTCCTAAATGTGTTTTCAGAGTTAGTGGGCAGAAGACTACAGACTTTTTTGTGTATGGGTGCTAATGTCTGTTGAATATTATTTCATGGAAAGATTTTACTGAAAAAGAAATACTAAAATCAATACAAAAGAAATAAAAGGGTGGAAAAGAAATTAAAAGTGAAATCCATAGTTTGGCAATAACTGAAGGAAATGGTTTCTAACAATATAATGCAGAGACGAAAGAAAAAAAATGAAAAAGTGTATAAAGAAAATTTTTAAAATATATCAGAAGACAAAAAACAGTGACTTGGAAGAATTGGGAAAAGGGTTCCTGGAACTATAATATTAAACAATATAGCTATCTGAAAAGAGACAGCTAATCTTTCTCACTTGAACCCATTCTGACTATAAAAAGTACACCAAATCCATTTCTACTATGAGTCTGGAAAAAGCAGATAGTAACTAAGAACATATAATACAGTAAGAAGAAAATAAGTAGGCAAGCAGTATGAGAACGTATATAAAAAAAAATGAAATCTATTTAATTCTACATAAAAGAGAAAAATCATTTAAAATATTTCAGTTTACTTTTCCAGGTTCTACTATGAAAATAAAAAATTGTGTCTTTAATAACAATACTATAAAAAGAATAAGCAAAATATGTTATTTTGTCGGGCAAGTGATTCAAATAAGGATAAAAAGCACGTAATTTCTGGTATTACAAGAGGTCTGATACTCTTAGACTTTCTGGAAGATAAAAGTGAAATATATTATCATCTACATCAAATATTTTACACAGAGTAAAACACATCTAGTAATCACAAAAGTAAGCAACCATATAAAATTTGTCACCTGGAATGTGTGTTCAAGTGTAGAAACAACCAGATCACATCAAATGTTTTAGGATTTGTGCAAATGGTCAAAACCCAAAAGTTAGAAATATGAAAGGGACAATTATGACCATGCAAACAGGGTATAAAGGGGTGAAGACTATGTATCTTCAGCCTTCTCCACAAAACAGTTACACATTTCAGGCTCTTGCAGGTTGCTCCAACTAAGAAAAAAAATGCAGACTTCATGTTTGGTTTGGTTTGGTTTTAAAGATCCTACAGAAATTTCAGCTTCTCTAGATGCAAACAAAAACACACAGTCTTTGCAAGAATTTTTCAACTGGCATTTGATCCCAAAAGTCTGTTCCTCTATTCTGTACTGGGTTTTTCCAAGCTTTATCTGAATCTTCACATCTTTCCAGTTCTTCTTATGTCTCTCTCTGACAGACGTGACACATGATAAAATGATACTAAAAGGAAGTTTGTCTTCTTACAATACTTTATGTATATTCTTCTTGATAGTATGCAAGTAAAAGTTCAATTTTAAGAAGACAAGTTGTATTCTTATTTGGTTTAGTTTTAGCATTTCTGGAAAAAGGAGTTGCAAAAGGATGCAGAAAATTTATAGTATGCTTAATTTGAAATTGAGTCAGCTCAACTCAGTCAAAAAACTAATCTAAAACAATTGCTAGTGCAGAAGTAACAGAGTAAAGAGGACCATACAGCCAAAGGAGAGTGAAAAACGCTCCTTTTTAGTACTATTGCAGGTTTAAGATGTCTTACTCTGAATATGGTACTAGCTACAGCCATTCCTGGAAAACATTGCTCCCGAAAAATCTCTTCAAATTTCAATGAAAATGAATGTTTTGCTATTCCTAGATGTGCAGATCTGTGGGTTCTTGACAACTGCACTCAGTCAACAAAGCCAACAATGTATACTTAAAATCATCGCTGTGTAGAATCATATATGTGCTAGATAACAAATAAACTGTATTCTTATCTATATAAAAGGTCTATATATCTCTTTAAAAAGAGACATCAATGACTGAAGAAATCAAATATTGCTCATATGCTTGAAATATGATATAAAGTATATTAATTACAATATTATCCTTTGAAGCATATCCTGACTGAATTATGCCTTGTTAGTTTCGAACAGAACGACATGCCTCTCAGGTCATCCCTCCAATTAATAGGAAAACCTGCTAAGCACTTCCAATCTCCCCAGATTTACAATGCTATAGAATATTTCCCACAGTTATTTTAAGAATAAAGTATTTGTGACTATCAGAACAGTGGGAGCACTGAGTTTTAACAAGTAGCATAAAGAGATTTATTGCCTATGTATTTTAAATTCAGTTGTGCAATTATTTTTATACTCAAATAAACCTTTCCGATGTTCATTTTTTTAATTACAGTTTGAAAACTCCATGTATTCTCTGTTGTGTTTTGATGTGTTGTGTTTCTGTGTGTTAGATTCCCATTGTGTGCTCACTTTAGTTCTTTATCTAGTTGTTTGCTAGCTATTTTATTTCTAATAGAAACATATAAACTATTGCAATTCTTTACTGAAAGGTTTTATTGACACATTAAGATAAATTCCTCTTTCTGATAGCAAGCTGCTCGTTTTCTCTTCCTTAAGAATAAACAATTCTGCCATTCCACATTGAGATGTTGAAAAATAAAATGATATAGATGTTTTTGTAATAATGACGGTTTATTGTTTTGGTGTTTTTTTTCTTGGTAATGATGGATGATATAAGGTTTGTTATTTCTTTCCAGACTGAATAATCTGATATGCTAGAATGTTTTGCCCTCAAAATTAGGTACAAATCTCATAAGAATGTTATCTTTTATGAAAGCTTCAATTTGTTGATGATCATTGTATGTGAAATATCAAAAGTGATACTCTTTTCTTAAAAAATTCAATTCTAAGCATCTGTGTTTTCGAAAAAAACCCTAAGCAGTATGTAAACACTTGATCACTGGACTTGTGCTTGGGATAAGAGCTTGATAAAACTGTATGCCTGTGAATAAATCACAGTTTGAAAAGCCATTGTTTCGAAGATTCTGTCACTGTGCTCTTCATTGGTACTCTCTCAGGGTATAATTTCATAAGTACCATCAGGGTACAGTTTTACTGTCCTCGTAGGGGGGTTGAGTTCACCTTGCATGAGGATTGCTCTCAACATAGCATCAAGCCTGGAAGTCTCACATGTGGCCAGACACTGCTGTAGGAAAGAACTGCATGTGTCAAATTAGGGCATTAGCACATTTTTGCATCATTAACTGTGTCCTTGGGATTAGCCTTGAGGTTCCCCACAAAACATACATTAGCTAACTAAACATGCAAAATGAGTTATCAACAAAAGCTTTTATTTTTTTTTTTCTAGACCACTTGTCTGAATAAGGCACAAGATTTCTTTTACAGGTCTCCATCATTCCTTTTTTCCATTTCTACCTACAATCAAAGAAGCATCTCCAGGGAAGCTATTCTGGGATAGGAAATTCTGCTCATCCCCTCAGGTACATACAGAAGATTGAGTCCTACCAATAAGCACAGTGAAAGGGACAGATTTGAGGGGTCCCACCTTAGTGTTTCATGTAGCAAACATATCTATTGTTAAGTGATTAATTTTGGCAGAAAATATGTGTAGCTTTTAGCATTACGCATCATTAGTACCACAATTAATACTAGCTATTCTGATTTCCACCTCTTCTGTCAGGGTGGCTGGATAACTAGATCTCAATCACTTCAGACTATGGTTAGGGATTTATATTATTAAATAGCCAGTTTACAATCAAATTCTCTCCTGTACTACCTGGGGATTTCAAAGGATTTTCCATATGAGAGATGAACTACGAAAAAAAAAAAAAAAATTACATGCTCCAAAGCTAAGACTATAGACATTTTTCCAAAACAGAGCAGAAAAAGCAAGAAATAATAAACTGAGATAAATGTTGCATCATAACATTTTTGGCTGCCACTATTCATACATTCTAATTCCATGCAACTTCTTCCTATAAAGTAGTACATTGAGTTTAATTCAAGTGAAAATGTTACATGCTTTCTAATGAGATGTGATGCAGAACTTTTTCTTTCAAACTGTTCTTTTAGGAAACTAAATATGTGTTATTGTTTGTTCTTGTCAATTTTGTTTGGAGGATAGACAGATATATACCACATTTTTCAGAGTGAAATGTAAGTTTGCTATTTCTATGCATAAATTAGCACATATTTTGTCAACATCTGCAAAAGCTTTACCACTTTAGATTTAAATGAGTTAATATATTTTAAGACTAGCTGTATTCTCTAATTCTTCCCTGGATCCACCTGGAGTTTCTTTGGGATATTTTCTTTTACTTAATTAAACTCTTTCTTGTGAGATCTGACACAAATCATCATCCACATCAATTTCCTGCAGATGTTAACTCAAATGATTTAATGGGAATGTCTTTTAAAAACGAAACAATAAAAACCATTGCATTCGTTATTACTACATATTTCAAGATTGTCTTAAGCTCACAAAGACATGCAGAGAGAATGCTGAAAATTCAGGTAGATTCTACTGTCTATAAAAATTCCTTTAATGGTTGTCCTTGTTCCCATTGCAAAATGTCAAATGCCAAACACACCAAAGTTCAAGCTAGCAAAACTGTCAACAGTTTGGATTGGATGAGCCCAGCAAAATTCCTGCAATATCAGCCAAACAAAGCCATGACAAAGCAGTATGCGAGGGGCAATTCTTAAGGTGAGAGCAGGAACATATTGATTATACAACTCTCCTCCTACCTGTGCTGTGAAACACAGAATGTGGCTGGTAATCAACGCAGAAGTGACCTACTCTTTTGTTGCTGCTTCCCAAGAGCTGTTATTTTCCTTTGCAGTGGCAAGTCAATTTCATACACAGCCCTGGGGTATTTTGTACTGATGTTTCCTGGTTCTGCATGTTTGGGACTGTTTTTAGCTTTATGGGCTTTTTCATGGGCCAAGAAGTGTGGTTTTGTTATAGGATTCAGTACTGCCCATAGGAGCTATTGTCACTTTGCTCTCTGTCAGACCTGCCAGCATCATTCTTTAGCACCCATTAAAGTCTACAGCCTTTTAATAACTGGAAATAGAGAGTACCGTGTAGTGAAAAGAAACTTCAACAGACCCGTGCTTCACTTCAGTACCACATTTTTTCTCTTAAAATATAAATAGGAGATATTTTTAATGACGACAAGAGATATGTCAGTCTGTACTAAATAACATCTATTGTTTTTCTCTAAGATAAACTGAAAAATAAGCAACACCATGATAGTCAAAATATTCTGACATCAGAATATACATGTACCCTGTATTACATACAAGTTTCGCTCAGACAAGTTTGTAGTTGTACTTGGATAAAAGTGAATATCATATCCTAGTAAGCAAAACAACCTATGAAACACTATGAGAAAAGGGAAAGTAGAAAGCAGCTTAATTTCTAGACAGTCATTTCTTTTGAAATTGCATTCTATGTCCATATACAATTTCCAAAACATTTTTTTCAACAGTGAGGAATTTGATAAATATTTTGTTTTGAGTCAAAACACTACTAATGTTGATATTATTTTTCCTTTGTTTCTAATTTATATCTAAGAAAAATGTTGTACCTGTTTTCTTTTAAAGGCTTATGTGAAATATATAGACATATTTGAATTCTAAACCTAGTTCTAATTAGTCGATTATGATATATCCTTTTATCCACTAACTCTCTCACACCAAGTAGCGAATATCCATCATTCCTTGTACTAAAAAACAACAGATGTTTTAAATCCCTTTGGCAAGCATTTAAACTTCCAAATGAGACTAAAAATAAAGGCAAAACAAAACACTTTGGAGGATTTAAATTACACATAAAATACAAAGCCAAAGCTTGTGGTCATGCAGACTAAACAAAATCTCTTTACATTCTGTTGCCTGTAGATGCAAACAGGTTTCAGAGTCTTTTCCATGCATGACAGCTTTCAGAAATGGAATCACAGTGTGGAACTAAATTGAACATTTTTATTTGATATTACTATGCTGGAGGCAAGTTATCTGAAAGGTCAACATCTCTCAATGCATAAAAAGCGGATGTATCTTCTAAGATAAATATATTGTGTGTTAATCCCAGAATTTTCATCACTCTTCATAGATGAATGGAGCTCTGCTAAACACTGCAACTTAGTCCCTGTGAGGCAAAGTTACAAAAACAACAGTTCTTACTAAGATTTGTATTTGTGCATCTACTCATGCACATCTCACTCTGTCTTGGGGCTGTAGGTGGTTAACTAAGGTGAATATGACAGCAACAAGCGTTTGTAAAAAATGTCAGGATGAAGGACTTGTATTTGGTAGTCTGACAGAATTTTTTTTTGTCATGTAGCCACAATAGAAACATAAAATGGTGCATAGAACAACAAAAGGAACTACCTGTACTTGAAAGGGCAATAAACTAGGGTCCTTTCCATACGTATATGTAACTGCTGCATTAAAGTATGTGTCTCGCAAATGCTACGTTTCAGGGAAGGAATTTGTACACTTTCAAGTACTCTTACATTTTCTCATAGTGTCCCTCAGCTACGTCGGGTTTTTGTCCATGTTATTTGGAAGCAGATGTAGGAAAGAACAGCAATTCTCTCTACTGATGATTTAGAAGCTGAAATGCATAAACAGATTTTTAGGATCTTAAAAGTAATTTTTAGGGTCCTTGGTTCCATTTGTAAATGCCAAGGGTGTCTAAAGAGTGTTGCTCGAGAGACATTTATTTTGGCACAAACAGTCCGTTTAAGGAAACCTAGGAAATTACATCATGGTAGGACATAATTCAAAAATCTGTTGAATATTACTCAAACAGCATGAAAGAAATTTGCTGAAGTAAAATAAAAAGTATTGCCATTTTAGCATAAGGGTAAGGATCAATTAGGAGTATCTTCCATGGATAAAAGAAGCTAGATACTTCTTGTAATTTGCAAGGGAATACATGTTTCCGGCTAGTAGAAATGTAATACAATGAAATATATTAAGATAGGTATCTACTGACTACGAAAGTGAGAAAGGCAGGTTATTAAGTTGGGTTTTTTTTCTTTATGGCTTGTAGAATTAGCCAGAGCACTATCCATGTTGTGTTAATGAGAGACATTCTACCTAGATTTCAAATGGAGGAGGAGTACAGAGCAAAGATCATCTTGGTTGGGTCTGGGCTGTCAGAGAGCACTATAAACCAGTGACTTGAGAAAGTTCAGGGACCACAAAGGCAGATAAGTTATCAAGAGCACATTCTAAAGATACTGCAGCAAACAGTTATCTAGTCCCCTATGCTTACAGTTCTAGAGCAAGTTAGAAAAGCAATATCACAATTGACAGAAACACTGCTACATTATGGATCTAACTTCCATATGGATGTATTCCACACAGAGGTACTGGCTCACATGATTTGTTCTTCCATTTCTGACATGTGAAGCTCATGTTAGTTGTTACAAACTGAGGAGTGGGGTCTCTTTTTGTATGTCACTCTTCATTTCTTTTCCAAAGAGTAGTGCTTCTACTAGTACAGAGTACTAGGTGGCAGCAAAATGCTTTTAAATACCTATTGGACTGTCATCACAGCCTGTATCCATTTATCACACCCTGGCTGTGCTCACACTCTCCAAAGAGCATATTACTCTTATTGCTGCATTCTTGCCTCCCTGTTTGATGGCCGCTCTCTCATTCTGTATCGCCATTATAGCTGTCAGAGAATCATAGCTTGAGTTTGAAACATCAGGATCACACTGCTGGAAAAATTAGGTATTATATGAGAGACTTCTGAAGTGATTTTTCTATGCTACCATATTAGACCAGCCTCAGCTGCCAGTTTTAGACCCTGCTTTCCAAGAAAAAGTATGAGACAGAAGGAAAACAAGTCTGGAAATCAGTGTATCTAGTCAAAATATATGAACTTAGTGGAAAGAATAAAGGCGTAAGGTAGGTTAGTGTGAGTTGCAAAGGACAAGTACATAAAAAATAACTAGAAAAAGGAAAGGCACGCACTTTCTCTGTCCACACTGGACACAGCAAGAAGCAACAGGATTACAGTGCAGCAAAGTGGAAAACAGGCAAAGCACAGGGAGAGCTTAGCACTGCATACGTTGTTTGGCGAGATCATAAAAGTGATGTCATTCAAGATTAGACAAATGCCTACTGTTGTGTTTCAAAAATACATACTTTGAGATCTCACTTGTAGGAATTTGATATCTACATAAAACCCTGAATACTTTAGCTATTTTGATGAGGACAATCCATGAGTTTTGCCTGGAGACAGCGTAACCCTTCGGAGTTGTCCACTTCTGACAGAAGGGGAGGGCTAAGGCAATGAGAGTAATTCTGTGTTACACCGTCAGCATGCTAAAATCACTATGGAGAAGAGGCAATCAATATTGAAACCACTGGCTGCAGATTTCACGAATCTATTAATGCATGAAAATAAGGAGGGCACCATATGATTGTATGGTTCATATCCATCTGTTACTTCTGCATAAACAAACGTCTACAGACAGTTGTTTCTTTTTAATTTGTGATTTTTGAGGCAGCAGAGATCGACAACATGTTGTCAGCTTTATTCCTCATGAGGTCTTTCAATCTGACAGTAGAAATGAGAGCTAAATGGCAAGTCCCACAGGTTACGGAGCTGAAGTGCAAAGGCTTTAAAAGATGCAAAATACTCCACACCACGCAGGCTGCCAGTGCAGACTTGTAACATCGTTTCTGTTCTTCAGTCTTATTTCACATCCTGCCATCTGCATCACGGAATTTGTTCCAGAGGCTGGGAAGAAGCACAGCAAGCGCAGGAAAAACTGGAACCTCTTTTTGGTTTATTGCTGATTTGGTTTGAAAATAAAATCTGTTATAAACAACTCCAACAAGCTATGAGAATTCGTGTGTAAAGTTTGAAATCCTAGCATGAAGGGAGATGCAGACATCACAGGAGAGTGAGCATGATGATGTATTACTGCTCGCTGTGGAAGGGAATCAGGAGCTGCTCTTCTATGTTGTCTGAGGCACTTCACTACAAACAAGGGTCACTCTTTAGGACCAGTGGCCAGGGATACTGGTATGGAACAGTTATTGGACCCTCATATAGTGGTGAAGTTTCAAATTATACTGCTATCCAGGCAAGGGTGCAAGCAAAGGCCCTGAATGTGCAGCAGGTTTAATACACACAATATCAGTGACCTCTTGCTCTGTATGAAGTCAGGATAATCTTTCCTTTCATGTCCCTTACCCTCATATTTTTTCCATACAGTAAAAATAATGGTCTTTCACTACCTGTCAAAATTAAGGTGGTACAAACCCACCTGGGAGTAGGTAGCCATGCCTTATTGCCATTTCTAAGACACTTTGCTCTGGAAAAATCTTACCAGTCTCAGAAAATACAATTCAAATCTCAAATTGTTTCTGACCAATTCATTCAGTCTGTGCCCATGTTTCACCTGTTTTATGAATTAACTGTATAAGTCAAAAGTAAAGGAATGCAATCATACCTTAACATTTTTCCTAGTCATTTCTTAGCAGTTTCACAAGACATTTTACAGTATTGCAATAAGAGCAGAAAAGATGATGTTGAGGAGCTTCTTTTCTTGCAATGGAAAGTGACTTCCTTTGTGCATCTGTGTATCAGGCTCCAGAAAAGTATCTGGGAGAGGGGGATGAATTCTCTTCTCTTTGATACACTATTTAATGGTCATGTTGGAAGGAGCATGCCTGTAAGGCCAGTATTTGTTTGCCTAAGGGTTCGTTTTGTGTAGCAACTTAGACTCTCCTCTCACAGACACATTAAGCCAAAAGCCAGCAGGAGTAAGCAGTCTTATTTAGTTTCAGTGAGAACTAGACCGAATATCAAGTCCCTAGCGTATAAAATGAAGTAAATAATGATCAAGTCATCTTGGCTCAAGCCCTGATGGGATGCAGCCATGAGTGCTGAGGAAACTGGCACATGACAGTGCAAGGTCACTCCCAATAATATTTAATCAATCATGGCAACTGGGAGAAGTGCGCAGAGATTGAAGAAAAGCAAATGTCATTCCTATCTTCAAGAAGGGCAGGAAGGAAGACCCAGGGAACTACAGAACAGTAGGCCTCACCTCGATCCCTGGAAAGATGATGGAGCGCCTAAGCCTAGAAACCACTTCCAGGCACACTAAGGATTAGAAAATCATCAGGAATAGTCAGCATGGCTCCACCAAGGGGAAGTCATGCTTGACCAACCTGATAAACTTCTATGATGTAGTGACTGGCCTGGTAGACGGGAGGAGAGCATTACGTATTGTCTATCTGGACATCAGTAAGGTCTTTGACATGGTACTCCATAACATCCTCATAAAGAAGCTGTTGATGTACAGGCCGGATGAGCAGTCAGTGAAGTGGATTGGAAAATGGCTGAATGTCTGGGCCCAGAGGATGGTGATCAACAGTCCAAAGTCTAATTGGAGGCTAGTAATTAGTGGTGTACCCTATGAATCAATACTGGGTCCAATCCTGTTTTACACCTTCATTAATGATCTGGATGGTGGGGCAGAGAGTAGCCTCAGCAGGTGTGCAGATAATACCAAACTGGGAGGAGTGGTTGATACACCAGGGACCATGCTGCAATTCAGAAGGACCTTGACTGACTACAGAAATTGGTTGACATAAGCCTCATGAAGTACAAGGGGAAGTGTAAAGTCTGCATCTGGGGAAGAACAATCCCATGCACCAGGACATACTGGGGGCCACACATCTGGAGAGCAGCTTGTCAGAAAAGGACCTGAGGGTCCTGGTGAATATCAGGTTAAACACGAGCCAGTAGGCTGAGGGGTGGGATCCTCTCCTTTTTTTTCAGCACTGGCGAGGCCACACCTTGATTATCATGGCCTATTCTGGTCTCCTCAGTACAAGAAAGACACGAACATACTGGAGAGACTTCAACAAAGGGCCACAAGGATGATTAAGAGGTTGGAGAACCTGATATGTGACGAGGGTCTGAGAGAGCTAGGAATGTCCAGCCTGAAAAACAGAAGGCTCAGGGGAAATCTTATTAATATATGTAAATACCTGAAGAGAGGGTACAAAGAGGACACAGCCAGGCCCAGAGGCAATACGCACAAACTGAAAGAGAAGAGGTTCCCTCTGAACATAAGGAAAGATTTTTTTATTGTGACAATGACCAAGCACTGGCATAGGTTGCCCAAAAAGATTGCAGAATTTCCTTCCTTGGGAATATTAAAAAGCCATCGGAACATTGTCCTGAATAACCAGCTCTTAATGACCCTGTTTGACCAGAAGTGTTGGACCACTGGCCTTCCGGAGATCTCTTTCAGCCTCAACCATTGTGACTCTGTGGGATTTTTTTTGTAGATACAAGGTTGTCGTTGTGTCTGTATTATCACAGGAGTATTGAACTGGGTCTTGACTTAACTCATGAAAGTATTCTTTACACATCTATTTTAAAATCTTGCCAAGCATATTCTGAATCTCAGGAGAGATTACAATGTAGGTTAATCTAAAGCAATATACTGAAATTACTCCTTCCCACAGAACATCTCTGGGAATAGACTGCATTCATCCAGCAACATGCAAAATAGCTTGCACATTGTCTTGGATAAAATAGAAAAGGAGAAATAACTCCTCAGCTGATTCTGGGCAGAAATCATGTGATTTGTACCTGGAACTTTGGGAAGCAGAGATCACAGCAGTTCTTTCACACCCAGTAGGCACACAGTTGACACAAATACATGCAGTCCCAACGTTTACATGAGAACCAGAGTAAAATTAGTTAGAAAAGACTGTTTGAAAAGATCAGCTAAATGTAGTAACATCTGATCAATTCAAGAGGAACTTAATTTACCTGTTCTATAAGACAAACCGAAGTGTACTGGAAGAGAGAATTGAAAAAGAGAGACTTAGGAAAATACTTTTCAAAAGAAACTAAAGACTAACTTTTTCCTCATAGCCTTACGTGTATTGATGTGGAAAAGTCAGTAAAAATACCCCAACCCTTTCAAAACAGAAAAGAAAAATATCTCTATGTGAGTGGACTAAGTGCTGCTGAAACTTTGGTTGTCTCTTCTCCCCGAACCCTTGATAATAAACAGAGGAGAATAATCTCACCCAGTAACAGAGAACGATGCAGACATTGTGGAGGAATCCTGCGTTCATGCTAGTGGAGAAAAAGGGGAGTATAAAAAAGTGAAATCACACACCTAAAAGACAAAATTCAATGCATTATCCTCTCTTGACAAATAACAGAACTTTTTTTTTTTTTTTTGCATAGGTGGAAATATTTTTTTTAATTAATCTGGCAGTGTATGTTCAGATGTCAAGCTGAATAGTGGGGTCTTCAAAGGCATATCATTCAGATTTTATTTATTTGCGTCATTGGCTGCCTTAGAATAAAAAAAATATTAATTTATAAGAGACACAAAAAACTGGAAGCAGATCAAGTAGAAGGCCCCAGAGGACAGTACAAGGGAGTTCCAGAAAGGACAGACTGGGACCCTCCCCTGTCTGCTACCCCAGTGCAGCTGTAATAGATACCCCACTAAAGGTTTCTGAACAAATGGACCTGTAAGGGGGCTGTAACACATTTTGAGTATAGTTGTATGAGTTTTCCCAGAGCCCGACATTTAAAATAATGCCATTCAGAAGGCTGATCTGCATGCCATTATTTTCTGTAGCATGAAACATGATTAAAATGTAAACAGAAACATCAAAAAAAAAAAAAAAAAGAGGAGCAACAGGACAGTCTCTGAGAACAGAAAATGTATAAAATGCAAAACGTATAAGCTATATCAACCATCACTTTTTCAAAGAAGAAAAGATGGGAGTGAGAGAGGTTAAATTACTTCAATGTAGAACAGATCACGTGGTTCACAGCAGTTAAAATTCTTGTTTATTCGGGTCTTCATAAGTAGTAATACCAATACTGCAGAGCAACAATCCCTTTCAGACAGCAGTATTTAGATTCAGAATTAAAAGCATAGAAAAACTTTGGAGATAAACATGATGGAAAATGGGGGTTTTGAACTGGATGTTTTCCATATCTATTAAACCATAAATCTTTCTTCTTCATACTCCAAAATCTGAAGATCTTTGTTCTTAATCCAAATTCAGTTTGAATTTTGCAGATCACCTTCACCTCTGTCTAAAAATAAAGGAAATATTTCTGCACTGCCTGGTGGGTTTTCGTTCTTTTTTCTAATTGGACCTGAAACTCAGGCTAGATATAAATAACTTCACAAAGTGCTTTTCAGTTTTTCCTGAGAAACTTCATCAGTTTTGAAAAGCAGCTTGTTTGGAGATGCATTACAATTTAGGAACTCAGAATTAACTACTCAGAACTAATCCATCAACAGACATTTTACTAGATTTTTTTTTGGCATTGAGGTTGAGCGGTGCTTCCGAAATACCTACACAAGCAAATACCAGAAACTTCATATTTTTATAAAGAAAAAGCATGCAAGTGTTCCTTCTCTAGAGTTATGTGGCATGATAAGAGGTACCATTTTCCACCAGGCATAACTTGTGACTTAAGAATTAGTCCATTCAGAAGTTTAGCCGATTCAGTGTTCTTTGTTGTCCTGTAGTGGAGATTACCACAGGGGGCAGTAATCAAATTGACCTTCTCATGCTGAAATCACTTCATTCTCATAACTGTCTTTGTCCTTGTCATCAGCCTTTAAAACTCAGAACTTGTTCTTGTCTCCAGCTGAGTCATTAGAGACTAAAGAAACACAGCGAGCATTGCTTCCTGCCTTAGTTATGATGGAAGAGTCTTGGCTGCATAGCTCTGAGGGCGTATCAAACATTTATAGCATGACTACAGCAGGCATTATTTTCTTCTGGAAAAGCTCTTTTCTTTGATATATGTTTTTGGTCTTCTATACTATGTTCAAACATCCAATCAAATCAAGATTTTTATTGATTTACCATGAGCTGTTTCTAAATTCATGATGCCCACATATTGGAATTCATCATTTTACAGCTCACTTAAATTATTGAAAAAATTCAAGATTTTTTAGGCCCACGTACTCAGGAGATGTTATATTCAAGCTGAAGGCTGTGAGACATAGTCTTTTCTTAAGTTATAATAGTCCTATTTTTCTGTTTTCGTACTGGTAATTACACCAAAGACAACCATATGCAGAGTTAAATTTTACAAAAGGCTTATTCTCCATCTGGATTTACATCGACTTTTGTCTCTGTTTTTCTGTGTGTGAAATAAGATGGTTATATACCTCATTCTCTAGGAAAAAGATGGAAACAGCATAATTCCACCAACATGAGTGGATAAGAAGCTGGAAATAAAAACCTCCTTTCATCATTTAGCATGTGAAGATATTATGTTACTTTGTCCAGCAGAACTCTGAGTTTCTTTTCCAGTCCCAAGATAATACAGCCACAGAAAAAAAATGTTCACATCTAAGCAAAAAATCAGTATGAGTTTTCTAGAGCTCTGAGTCATACAATTCTCCTTTCTGCCGTGGGGCTACATCTTGCAAGGGTACCACATTCCCAACAAGAAGAAGATCTGGTAGTAGCCACATAGAGCTTTTTCGAGAGGAAAATATGCAAGGAATCCCAGTAGAGATAAAAATAAAAAGGTCGGTGAACTGCATAGCAAAAAGTTTTCCAGACTGCAGTGTCTTTAGCTGTCAAAATCAGAAATCCCAGTTTGCATTAGTATTCATAGCAATACTTTTTAAAAACTAACTTTAATTTTTACAGTGTAAAATGATCTGTCATTTTGTATTTCCCATATTTTGGGCCACAAACATCATCAATTTACTTTTAGCTTCTAGTCATTTTATCTCTCTTGTTGATGTATATTACCACAGTGGTTTTGTGTTTGAAATCACAGTTCCAAAACAGATAACAAACAAAATTGCATTATTGTATCAAAGCAGAGTACAGCAGTGTTCCTTTTCTGACTACATGTCAATTCGGAACCAGCAGAAATTAAGAACCAAACATCCATGTTTTTATAAAATATATAATTCAACTCCATGTTTTTTCTTTGAAAGACCCTTCCCTTCCCAAAAATAAGAACCAAACCAAAAGAACAGCAGCAACAAAATGATAAATATAAGCTTAAAAGCTGCTTGTTCATGTGTCTAATCTAATATTCTAAAATCGTGGGCTGTCTTCATATGGGCTTTTATTCTTAATTAGGCAATATCAGACATTTCTCTCATACAGAAAACTCTGCATACTACCTCATTTTCTTGCAGAATTTAATTAGATTCAGTAGAATTGTTGAACAACTTCCTTATTCTCTGTTCCTAATTGTCAATTTCTATTGTACCAGAAGTTTCTGGCTCCACTGAATCATTAAGAATAACACTTTACAAAACTTCTCAATTTCTGTTAACTACCAGTCTCTGGATTTGCAAGGAAGGACACAGGTCAAATGCCTACTAATATCTCTAAGTGTATTATTTATAGAATGTTATATATCTTTCAATTTACGTGACATATCTGTTACATNCCCATTACCCCTTGTCCTATCATTGTTTGCCACCGAGAAGAGCCTGGCTCCATCCTCGTGACACTCACCCTTTACATATTTATAAACACTAATAAGGTCACCCCTCAGTCTCCTCTTCTCCAAACTAAAGAGACCCAGCTCCCTCAGCCTGTTACATAATTTAATATCTTTACATGGAGATTAAAGGACATAATTTCTTTTGGGAGTCTCTTTAAAAGATTAAGAAAAAGATAAAGATTGATTGCAAAGTAAGACAATGTAAATCAATATTCTATGTTTAAATCTAGGAGTGGTTCCAGCATGATTATTTCATTTTCTACTTTATCTCAATGAAAGGATTTGTATTTATTTAAAAGGATATAAATTAAGATTAAAATAATGCTTCATTTTCTCCGACTAGGTTGTCTTTGTGCCATTATATCATTAGATCAAGAATAATTTTTTCCCCTTAAGAAATAGATTAAACTATTTTAAACATATATCTCAAAACACAGCTAAAGACAGACATTTATTATAAATTAGATACTTCTTGGCTGCTGTACAAGAAAAGAACTGCAGCACAAATATTTACCTCTGAAGGGTTTTGTATTTTTTTTTTAATGAACATTTATCAAAACAACATCAGCTTGGTTTCATATAACACTAAATGTAGTATCTTAATTATTGAAAGCAATTTTAAGATTACACTTAGCTGAATAAAAGCATGAGATATGTTTAATGCAATGATTTCTCTCACACATTTATGTCACAGCAACCATACTTTACCTTTTCACAATATGCCCATGAAATAATCTGCTTTGAGCTAAAGATCTACGAAAGAAATAAATGCATGCAGGCCTTGCACACACCCCCAAGAATCAGCCACTCAACCAGACAAAACAATTCCATTTAATTTCTTTCCAAGTTGGGATTACTCCAGCCAAACAAATTTCCCTGCCAGAATTGTATCTTCTCAGTTCTGTTCGAGAGATAAAACCATTTTTACAGAAAAAAAAAAAAAATCTACAGCATCAGCAGGATGTTTACTGTGAAAGGTGATTCATGAAGTGCATTTATCTTGACATGAGGGGAACTCAGGCTGGTAGGTGTGAGACAGCATACAGAGATGTTGATCTAAGTGAAGTCTGGCTTATATCTAGTGGAATCTACTTTTAATCTGGGTTATATATCGAGAAATATACTCCAAGTCACGCTTTCTCTTTCAAGCAAGCAGAAGTGCACTTACACTTAGGAACACTGTCTTTGAGTTACAAAGAAGAAATACTGGAATCGGTTCATGGCTCTTCAGACTTATGTTCAGTAAAGTTATCTCATCCACTCTTGTGAAAGCATCCATTCTTATGTGCAGCTTTCCCTCTGGCAATTTAAAACTATTCAGTGTGGAAGATAAGCACTTATCACTCTAAAGTTCAGTAGCATGTGCCATTTTGGCCAGAGGGGGCAGGATGGAGGGTTAATATTTGCTTAGTGCTCACACTGTCGCCCAAAATACATGGATCATATTTTCTCTTTTGAAAGGAGAAGAGACTATGAAAAATGACATTCTGCATTTGAATCCCTATCCGTTGGAAATTATGCTAATTTGAAATTATCTTGTCTAAAATGTTTGTCCCCTGACCTGTGCATATACATTCATTCTGAACTGAACTTTTCCCTTTAACAGACTGGATGATTGAGGCTCCAGTGGAAAGGGAGATATATGAGTCATTCTTTAAAAATATAACAAAAACTAAAAAATTAATTTGAAAGCCTGTGAAAAATGCTAGCTGAAATAGTATTGACTGGTAGAAATGTCTCTTTTTGAAAGCTGAAAATCTTCTGAAAAGCTGAAAAAACACTTGAGAAATTCTCAGTGGTCTGAGTCTGCCTCTGTGTATATGTTTTTTGTAGTGTATATTTATTGTAAAATCGTAATTTTTAAAATTCCCAGACTAAACTGAACTTTGATTATCCACATGTCTTTCAGAGACAGTTAAAGAAAAGGTAGAAAGCAATACACACTTTCACTCTTTTTCATAATATTAACAATTGAAATAGTTTTGGGAAACATTTATTGCATAGAGAAAAAGACATACTTGCTATGTCTAATGCTCTCCACATTTCTCTACAAGATTTTCTCCAGCAATGAAATAGCACAGTATCATATCACAAAACACACCCTAGGAATAAAACTCATAGCTCATGAAATAAGTTATTTCAAAAATTACCTGTACTGCAAAGGTAGACATGCTTCTTGGTAATGAACATGATGGAGAGGAAAAAACAAGTTTTGTCATTAATTTACAGTTCAATAGCCTGGCAAAATAAATATGCTTGTTTACTACAAACACAGTATAAGGAAGCATTTAGTTATTGATTGCCCTCTTTTTAATCGACTGCTAATTGCCATGCCATCATTTAGTGATCTTCATTGGCTTTCTGAGCAAACTTTAAAAGTTTGTGTAATTATTTTGGTTTTGTTATTAAGCAGCTCATTTTTTCCTCAATTAGTCATCACTAGCATTCCTAAACAAGCAGCAGCAAGTAAATAATGATAACACTGCACAATACTTTACAAACAGAACAACAATTTAGACCAGTTCTTAGCTGTCAATAGTGTGGGAGAGGGGGCTCTTATTGCAAACAACTGGATTAGCATGACAATAAGTGACATTGTAACTGCAGCCCTGGATATACTCAGAGAAGACAAAGCTTTATCTTTAAAAGTTGAACTATAGTAGTTATAAGTATTAGAGGGGGTGACTAGATGAAGAAGAAATTTTTCACATCTTAGGTTTTTAAAAACTCCTGTCACCAGAAATATGTGTTCTCACTTTATGTAGAGATTCATTTCAGGACTTCTAAGACCTTCCAACAACTTTAGAAACGAGGGACATGTTGTGGATTTCTTCTAATGTCCCCCTACACAGACATACAAAGATGGCAGATTTTCAATGCCACAGGGAAGACAGAAGCAGGCTTGTGAGAAAAGTTACAGGTCCTAAGATTATTTCAGATCCTTTGATTTCAGACACACCAAAGGAGTTTCATCTTCTGTAAACTGAAGTATAGCCCTGTTTTTCAAACCAGTTCCACATTCTACCTTCAGTGCCAACTGATTGCATTGTAAATACTAAACTTCATTCACATCATAAGTGACTTAATTCCAGTTTTCTTCTTAAGAAATTAATTACATACTTTGGAAAGGGAAAAAAAAAAAAAAAAAGTCCTATATCTGTGTTAGCTTCTCCATTCATGCCACAAAAGGGACTATGTACCATCACTGCTGACCAGCAAGAAATCACCTTTCCTGTTGCTCTGTGACATGTCCTGGAGGAGTGCCCAGCATTGTCCCAGTACAGCTGGAGGAAAGGAAAACACTCTCCCTCTGTTTCTACCAGTTTTCTACCAGTCTTGCGTGTGACTCTACACCCCATACTGCTGCTACAACCCTCTGTGCTGCCATTTGTGCTCGTGCGCTCTTTTCCATGCTCACATTGTATTGCCCCATAATAGGAGACAAACTATGAGAAAGCAATGACCTATATATCTTTTGGAAGACAGTGTAAGAAATCGTTATGCCAGACGTCAGTGTGTCCGTGAGTGAGTGAGTGAGAGAGAGAGTGAGAGTGAGAGAGAGAGTGAGAGAGAGTGAGAGAGAGAGAGAGAGAGAGAGAGAGAGAGAGAGAGAGAGAGAGAGAAGGGGGAGGGGGGAGGGGGAGGGAGGGAGGGAGAGAGAGAGGGAGAGAGAGAAGGAGAGGGGGAGAGAGAGAGAGAGAGAGAGAGAGAGAGAGAGTGAGAGTGAGAGTGAGAGAGAGAGAGAGAGAGAGAGAGAGAGAGAGAGAGTGAGGGTGAGTGGGTGAGCAAGTGTGAGAGTGTGACTACCCTGAGATTAAATGATCCTTTCCCATCTTTTTTCAATAAACAAATAAATAAATGTTAGCTGGATGATCCCATCATCTAGTTAGTGATTCTATTAGCAACCATTTTGAGTAAAGTGATGAAAAGAACTAATAGAATTAACAGCTGTAACTGATAGCAAAAAAAAGAGAGATTGGGCCTCAATTAAGAGGTGCTCTCAGAGAATCAGTAGCTATATGCAGAAGGAGGCAGCACCTCAGAGCACCAGATTCCAAGCAAATTTTAGTGAAAGGAAACCGCAGTTTAAAATTACACAATATAAGATGAATGCTTCTTGCAGCAAAGGGTTGTCTTTTTGACACCTGTCAGACCCAAAGCAGTTATACCTCTGCTACTTCAAAACCAGCCATAGAGAAAAGAGAGTGTTAGGTAATAAATTATACTAAATTTACAGGGTTGTGGCACATTCCTTGGAACTTCTGGGATTTCTGAGCAAAAGCGACTCACCCTGTTACCCACTGAGTACAGTCAAGAATATGCCAAGCAGGTGGACCATGTGTGAAGTTTGCAGTACTTCTTACAGTTTTGGGTAAGGAATGCTTTACTGTTATCTATTTGCTTTGCTTTATGCCTAATTTGCACCAAGTGAAGTGCAAAATTCAGATGAACACATTAATTCATAATATGCAAAAAAGGTAACACTGATAACAAGTGTTCATAAAAGAGAAACAACAAAGGGACTTGCAAGCTACAACTCATCTAATCACATCTAGGTAACACCAGAAATCTCTGTTTCCCCTGTGTATCTGACTTTTTTCCTTTTTTTTTTTTGTTTAGTTTGTATTATCCAATTATTAAATAGGAAATTTTCATAACAAAGCTGTATTTTATTATAAGTCTATAATACGCATTGCATTTTCATGTAGCTAAGTGATAAGACAGTGCACTGAGAAGATCAGACTATGTGGGCTTTTGTCAGAAAGATGCTCTAGTACTTCTCTTTGAATGTACCATTTTTTGTGTTATGACACCAAGCAGTAAAAAACAAGTGGTTAGTGGTACATCTACTTTATATAAGTCAGTGGTTTCCCATCACATCAAGTGTTGACACATCACAGGTGAAGCCGAGTTTATAGATTGTAAATCCAGAGTAGAAAGCACAGGTGAGTAAAGTCTAAATGATTGGGTATGCAGTGAAACCTAGTTGGTTTCACTAATTTGTAATTTAAACTTATTCAGGTTTACTCTTACTAAATCTGAAATTTAGTTACAATTCTAGTTCTGCTTGCTGCTTTACTTAAAATAAACCTGCTTCTAATCACGTCTTTACAAATTTATTTTGTATTATCTCTGTAACTTCCTCATTTCTTTCCAAAGCTAGAGCACAAATACCATCATCTGTTCTGATTGATTTGGTGACTATTTGATACAGAAAAATTTTAGCTGACACATCTGAGAATTACCAGGCACTAGCACTACTACTCATTTTCATTTATCAAGCTGTATTTGCAAAGTGAAAGTGTCACATAATAATACTATTCCTCATGGTATATATCTCCCTGATCTCATAGACTTAATTATCCACTACCCTTCTATCCATCTATAGCAGACATACAAAATTAAGCTTACCACTGGGGAAAGGGTGGCTTTTATAATCTTTTTCTAAAATGCTTTTGTTCCCAGCAGATATTATGTGATCCATACTTTTGATTTTTCCTTTCTCTGGCATTCTTTAGATCATTCAGGTATAACGGTGCATCACTCTCTTATGTTCCCTCCTTCCAGGCAGCAATGGAATATAATCTTAAGCACTTCAATTTCAGGCATGGTTTTTAATCATCTCAGCTCTAAAAAGACTAGAGAGACAGAAGAACCTTATAGAGCACACTAAATTTTTATTGTCACATGAAAACCCAATAATTTATTTTCTAGTGAATGAAACTTGATTGTTCTACATCTGTATGTAAGTTCATCTAGATCAGGGTTGTACAGAGGATGTTTGGTATTTTTCCTCCAAATTAAAGCCTACAGGCTGGTCAGTAGTATCAAGATATGGAACTTCATAGAATTATTCAGTGAGACCATGTAAGCAACATAAACCAAAACATTTTAGAATGTGTAAGGTCTTTGTTGCATAAATTAAGGAATTGTGTATCTGGTTTTGTTCATTACTAGTTAAAGATGTAAGAAAATTAATATAGTCCTTTAAGAAAACTCTTTGTCAATGAGCATGGCCATAGTAAGAAGGTTATCTATTTAAGTTCATTGAGCAGAAATACAGAACTGGAGGAGATAGGGGACAATAGACAAGAAGTATTTCTGAATGTGACTTCCTTAAGCATTTTACTGGATATTTCTGGTGCAACCATCCGAATATTATGTTCAAATACCTCACTGATGCACTTATGGAAATATTTTGTCTGTTAAGATCACAAGGCTTCCAGTACCATGAGAGTGGTAGCCTTTAATCGTATCGGTGATCAATACTTCCTGGATATTGTCATTTTTGTTTACTGCAAGGAGGTTTTCTGTTTTCAGCTGAAACTGGTATTGGTATTTATGAACATAGTCCTGGAGGTTTTCTGTTTTCAGCTGAAACTGGTATTGGTATTTATGAACATAGTCCTGTTTTGGTTTTTAATATTTTTTTTAATTGTCTTACCACTCCTGTTATTTCCCACAACAAACTACAACGCAGGAGTTACCTGTTTTTCTTGACTATACTTTAGTTGACCATACTACAGTTTCCTAGTGTTTGATTAAACAACTGTTTTCAGGATATAGCGACTTACCCTTATTGGCTTTCAGCTTGGCTGTTATAGTTGTTGAAGTGATTCATCAAAGTTCAGAGTGAAATTTGAAAAAATATGGCCCAACAGATACAATATTTCATGGTTAATGAGGGAGTACACATCTCTGAGGAACAAATTAAAGAAACAAAAGAGGAGGCAAAAAGGAGGAAATGTATATAGAAAAAAATAGGAACTGTTTCAAGAGGCTATTAAAGAAAAAATTCAGAAAACAGTCTACTCTGATCAGGTGACTGAGATCAAGCCAAGACCAAGCAACATCAGTTACCATTTTGATTCAGAATTCTTTTACAGACTGAAAGAAAACTCTTTTCAGGGTGATATGGCCCAGGTTTCCTTTTTCAGTCTCCAGTAATAAATACGTTCACAAATGAGAATGTATATTTCTGCACATAAGTAACAACAAACTCGATGGAATGGAATGCCATCTTACTAACATGAGTGCTTTAACTGCTCAGTACTTGGACACAACCTGTCCTCTTGTCATCACACAAATAGTCCGTGAGGTATTGTTTCCTTTGTAGTAGTCAACTGAGGCTATCAATCTCCATATGCTTACAATTCCGGAGTCTAGTAAAGTTTTGTTGTAGATCTTAAATAGTTCTTAACTCATCCTCTCTAAGCTTATTTCAGTTTATGTAGGTAAGTGGGCTGAATTGTAATGTATTAAGACCATCTTGAAATTGATAGCAGTTATTGATACAGGTAGAAGGTTTTACTATTACTCTTAATAATTATTTCATAATGTCTTCAATACTAACAGATATAAATTAATCTCCTGTATTTTTTTAATTACAATTTTAGCACAGTTACAAATCAAAGCAGTACTGAGTGTAACAGGCCTAGAAAAGAAAGACTACCAAAACCCAATGTTTCTTTCACAAACAGTGTTACCAGTAGACCTGTACCTAAAGCACAAAAATCTTACCTTTAGATGAAAATAATCTATGTTTCTTGAGTCCTGGACCCTCACAATTCAAAATGTATGACTAGTTATTCTACTTTAAACTTCATAAGAACTTCTGTTTTGAAAAGAAAAAAAAAATCTTAAAAAATTCTGCCAAAGCTTATTCCAGTATAATTGCATGATATGAAATATCTGTTAAAGTGAGTGTATTCATATATGTGTAAATTTAATACAATTAATTCATCAATACTTTTGCAGTTTACTGTGCCCTTTTCAAAGTTCAAAATTCTTTATCTGTATTTTGAGGCTAATTGACATTCTCACCAGTGTGACTAAGAGCAGTTTCAGTCTGCAGTTGTTCAGCATGTCTCCAAATATGATCACTAGATCAAAATGTATTGCATTGTGTGATGTGTGTTAACATTCCCAGCATACAGTTCCCATGCCCTTCACTATGTCCACTTATAGTTTCCAAAAGAGATGGGGTTTTTTTTATCTTCAGAGAGTACTATCACAAATTTGGAGGCTGTCTGAAAGGACTCTGGATGTTCAAGCATTGTGAAGGCATTGATCCCAGTAGGTCCAACATTGTTCAGACACCTGATGATTTCTATGTTTGAAAAAGCTATTTCCACCAGACCTCTTGAAAGTTTTTCCTCCTTTTCTTAAATAGGCAGAAATACAATCCCCACTTCCACTCCACCCTAGAAACAAACAAACAAACAAAAAATCACCAAAGCAGTGAGAATAAAAACCCTTTGAACCATTTGTTAAGAATGTAAATCTGTAACCACCTTCTTCTCAAGGACACTAACAGTTTCTGTAGAAGTAGCTTGGACATGGTATAGTCCAAAAGCATCTAAGTATAGTAGGACTTTTTCTTATAAAAGAGCTGGCACTAATTAGTCGAGGATTTTTTTGTGAGTTCGGGTTTTTGTGTTGCTGTTATGGGTTTGTGCATTTTTGTCTGTCTGTTTTTCTCATGAGGGCACAGGATTTATTTAATCATGGTGTTGTTCATCTGAGATCTTTCTGGATAATGTCTCTTCATAATGCAGTGTAACATTATTCTGTTGTAACATTCTTTTCCCATTTCTTTACGGAAATCCAAAAGTAATGTATTAAGTTTTTAATTAACTGTTTCCCAATGTGCTTAGTTGATCTTATTGCCACCACGTTCTTCCTTCCCAGGTGCCAATACCATCTGGAAAAAGTTATTGTTAGAAGTACCACCTTTTAATGACTTGTAGAATCTAGTGAAAGCTATCTATACTCTAGTAAAGCTGTATTGTATCATGCATGAAATTATAAAAGCTTGGAGTTACTCAGTAGTAAAAGACAATTTGTAAAAGTCTTTAACCTAGTCTCCAAGGTTAATAAATACTTCGTACTAGTAAGGGGATGAGCTTGATATATTGTTTATTTTCCAGGAGCTAGGTTCAACTCTAGGTTTTGTTTAGGAATGCATAAACTTATGGTGCTCCTTTGGGTGTGGAAATCTTTGGTTTTGGTGCCACCCTGAGACCACTTTGACATGCTGTGACCTGTTGAAAGGGACAAGCTTGGGAATGGATCTTGGGCCTCCTGGCCAACTACTTCCAGGGATGCAGCTGAAGAGGTAGGGCATAAGAGAAAAGAGCTGTACCTGAGTGTGTCTGCAGCTGAAGTTTGTGAGTTTAGCCAGGTCAGTACGTCTTTGAGCCCTATGTAGATATGAAGCATATGTCAGGTTAACTGCTGGAGAATGTTATGTTTCCATGTTAATTCTTGTCCAGGGCCAGAGCAGTGATATCCTCATACAGATCACGTCCCATGTTTTACTGTGAAGTGACGTAACTAAGGTTACAGAGGGCAGAAAATAAAGGGAGCAAATTAAAATTTTGGTCAAGATTTAGCTTTGTGTAGTAAACATGCCAGTAATTAAGTAGTGACAGGTATTGAATATCTTAAGAATAACTGGAAAAATCTTTTTAAGTGGTAAGTTATGTGATAGGTAGACTACATATAACTATAAAACTTCAAAAGAACTTTGGTCTGAATTTTACACAGCAAACTGATTTCTCTTTCTTCGGTATTAATAAACTTAAGGCATATCTCCTTCCAGATCTGTTACTGATCATGGCTTCATCGCTCCACTTTTGTTTTGAGCATGAATCTTTCCCTTTTGTGTTTGCTTAGTTGGTAGGTCACACAAAACCAGCTAAAGTTCAAACCAGGCCTTCCAGACAGTGCTTCCAGAAATAAAGAGCGTAATAGTATATTCTTCTTTAGGAAACCTGTATTAATGTATTATAAGAAAAATTAAGCACATTTTTACAGTTATCATAAATAACTTATCTGAGAAAAGATAATAGATTGTACTGCTCCACAGAGATGTTCCATTGCAAAGCTAACATGAGGTAAAAGATCCATTATGTAAGAAATCTTGTAATTTCTTATACTTCAAATAAAAAATGGTCAAACTACATACAGTACTTAAATGCAATTAATTATGTACTACTTCAGATAAAATTGAAATTCCTGACATGAGTAAAACAGGTTTTTCTGTTTTTCATTCTTCTGAGTGGCAAGAAACAATCAAATATTGTTACTGTAAAAAATATTAATACACAAGAAAAATATTTTGTTTAATTTCAACAAACCACACTACACTGCTTAGATTTGCTTTTAATTTCCCTCAAAGCAAAACACTGCCTTTTTTATCTGTTATGTCTCCCTTACGCCAGGCTTCTAATGTAATTGACCTTAAATAGTAGTTTCTAATTTTGTTCACTCATACTGAGCTGTGCTGTGATAGCTAGGAACTTTGACGGCATGTGTAAGCCCTTGTTAAACCAGGAAAGGATCACCTGTTCTTCCTACCCATCCCTAACATCTATCTACCCTTTAGCATGATGTTTCCTTTAACTTCACTGAAGCTCCAAACATTGCAGGAGGTTGCCAAAACGCAAAATTACTGATCTGTAAAAGGCTCTGATTTTACTTTAGTATTATTTTTATCTTAATTGGTCTGGAATTGAATTTTGACCTCTTGGACTTAGCATTTGAAAAAGTTAATATCAAACTACAATACAGCAGACACGGATTTGTGGACAAATACTGTGGTTAGCAGCAGTTTCTCAACAGCTTAATGCATAAAGACAGAATAATGACATCTCTGTCATTTGCCCCACTGCAGAATACAATTGAAAGCAGGCAAAGTGTTTTCTTCTTCTCCCTAGAAACAAAACAACAACATTGAATTTGTTGCCACAGTGCAGGACACTTCACTTCTACACTGAAGTAGCTCTGGAATCCAAGAGCCTTAAACCAGTGAAAATAAAAGAGAAACATCAAAGATGACTACTTTGATAGTCTTACAATAAGAGTAACTGTACTTGAAGACTGAAAGAGAATTTTCTTCACAACTCACACCTGGAAATTTCATTGTATGTGGCCATATGCGGTTGTGAAGATAGAAGCTTGAAGGGATGATATTTCTCATCTTCATCATGCTTAGAGTCATGGAGCTGAATCACTTTTTTTAAGAGATCCAAGTTAAGGTTTAAAATTCTAAACTAAAATTTCAGGTCTCAGATTCACTAATGAAAATTGCTGGGAAAGAGGAAAAATCTCTATGAGCATTCAACAACATTTTTATCTTAAGTCTTTCATGTATCTGTGAGGAGAGGGGAAAAGGAAAGGTACCTGTACAGAGAATGTACAGGTGCTTTGTTCGTCTTTTCAAGGGAGCTGTTTCTTTAACATCTTAATTGATCATCTTAGACCTCTAATATCATTATTGATGTGATGCCTCATTTCTACAAATAAATTATAGGGAAAAAAAAAACCCTGCCAATGGCTGCCCACATAAAGAAGGGTTGTGGAAATATAAAAGGCTGGATTTGGAGGTTTTTGAAAAAATTACTGCCCTACATTAATGTTTTATTGTTTGCAAGGTCGTTAGAAATACCCTCCCTAAGACACACCTTATAGCAGATCAAGATGCACTTGGAGAAATATATCTCTCTTTCAACGATTCTTAACTATTAGTACTTTATAAACTTCAAAACCTCCCTGCAGCATTTTCTCTACAGTTTAATAAAACCTGTTTTAAACCACTTGAAATCACGTAGTGAAACAAGGAAAAAATACATTGCGCAAATGACAGTAGATCCCAAAGCAACAGGTGTGTTTGTCACATTCACCTTTGTATAATATATTCCATATAAATAGACATGGTGATGAAAACCATTCCAGACTACACACCTCTACTTGTAAATGAACAAGCCCATCAAGGCAAGCTAATCCTTTCCACTGGTTCACACATGACTATCTTAGGGAGGTTTAATTCAGGGACCCTCTCTTTACCTTCAGCTGATCAGTTTTAATATTTCTGGTCCCTGAATTTCCCACTTTCTCATAGGATTAGCCTAGGAAGCCTTCATAAAATAATCCAAAAACTGTAGAATAAGATTACACAAAATGAAGGAGTTGATGTGATTTCACCTATCACACTCCTCTCCCCCCACCATCAACCACAGAAGAAGAAGGAAGAGGAGTACTCAGAATTACCTTTGTGATAGGAAGATTAGTGAAAATGCAGGACAACTTCATTCTCTCCTGAGGAAGTGCAGATTTTTTATGTCTCCCTTAGACTTTATTCCACCTTGCAGAAGAGAACTTGTGTTTCTGGAGGCCAGAAAGAGGGAGTAAGCAGAGGCATACCTCTCTAGTTTGATATTTATGACACTTAATTGCAAAAGAAAAAACCTGACTTCCAGTCCCACTGTGAAGAGATTTTTACATGAACGTCATCTGATAAAAACACATTTAAGTATCCATGGCTGCTGATATTGCCTTGGCAAGGCTGTAAAGTCATTTTTGTTTGCTTTCTTCTTCGTGTCCTAAAATGCTTTCCCAGCCACACATTCAAACCAACATATATGTTTACCTACTTTACACCTGTGAGCCATACAAAAGCCCAGTCCTTTCAAACAGCCTCTTGTTCCTCTGGCCCTTCTGGCAAAATGATAACATTTGTGCTATCATACATACATAGGGGCAGAAAGAGTCCATGCCCACTTACAAAGACATCTGTCTGAAACAACATTTATCCTCAAGAAATAGCAGACATGTTTCCACTTCTGTATGCAAAAGTTGCACTCTCCATGCCCAAATTATTTTTCCCACCAAATGTGTTAGCTTAATGCAACTGTTCAAAGAAGCCCAGTACAGTGTGCGCATATAAGGCCCGTGTCTTAAGTACTCACTTTCTGCCAGAAGCATATAATTTGCTTTTGTGATCCTAATGCTCTTCAGGGATATGAATTTTAAAAGGTTCTGTACTTAACCAGTTCATATGTGGTTTAAGCCACTAATGGCAAAATGAATTTAGTTATGTTGTAATAATGAAATGTTATAATGTTGTAACACGTTATAAATGTCATAATGTGATGATATAATGAAAGGAATTTGTTATGTTGTAATAACATGATGTCATCGTTATGTTTCCTTGAAGTACTGCAAGTTCTGATCCTTCTAAGACTGCTGAATAATTGGCATAAACCTCAGAAATAATGTGGTCATAGAAAGCAGCTTGCCTGTTTGTATCACGGAATGTTACAAACTGAAGCAGATCTCTTGCAACTTTTTAGGCAACTGTATATTCACTGCAAAATAAAGTGTGTGGAAAAGTGGACCCTCCTGTAATGTGTTGCCATTTCTGCGAAAAGCACACTGAGTTAAGCAGGTTGTCTGATATTCAAGCAGACTGGTAAGATTGTTTCTGTGTATTTAATGCTTTTATGAAATCTTGTAAATGGCAAGTATCAGGCAATAAAATTGAATTCACAGTCTCCAGAACAACTGCCAAAATAGCCATAATCACCCAACAACCAGGGAAATGTAGCTTGCTGCATGGTTTAATGTCGAAGGTATTGCAGAAGTTAGTCAAATTTATTATTTCTTCAGTCTATACACTTTCTAAGAGGAAACGATGTAAATGTCAAAAAATGTGACATTTTGTTATGTCCAGTCTTTCTTCTCTTACTAGTATGTCTGATCTTATTCCAATTACCAAATTGCATTTTTAACAGAAGGCAATTTAAAAAAAAAAAAAAGAGCATGTGTATCATTTAAAAACAGAGCGTTTCAAAAACCATTCTCATAAGGACAGTCTTTTAAACTTTCCTCAAGGCAACTACAAGTAATTTAATTGTGGCATGTGCAAAGAATTTCTAGTGAGACTAATTGACATATGTTGATTTCTGATTTTTCCACTTTTTACCTATTCCCAAGGGAATTTTTAAAGGCTTGTTACTCAACAAGAATAGATAAGAAAACAAACATTTCTCAGAATTATGAAGGGTCACTACTCACTCATCTGAAGAAACCGTTAGTATGTCTTTGCCTAAACTGCAGAGGGGGTCAAAACTGGTCTTATCCCCACTGCTAGTTTGTATCAAGCTGTTTACTGATCTTTTTCTCTTGTATCTTCCCACAAGAAGTGCTCTCATTTTCTTTTATCAGCATAATCCTCCTATGTCAATAGGCATAATATCAACTGGCATTTTGGAAGAGCTGATCAGACAAAGGACTAGTTCACAAGATATTGATTAACATCAGTTCACAGGATGCAGAATTGTTGGAAAACCCATTCAGTTGCTGCTTTGATTTGGTCTGTTTATCTCTGTTCAGAGACATAGACATCAGGGCAATGGAGAAAGAACATTTATTGTTTCACAGTATCAGAGTATGTTAGGGATTGGAAGGGACCCTCAAAAGATCATCTAGTCCAACCCCCCTGCCGAAGCAGGACACCTAGATGAGGTTACACAGGAAGGCATCCAGGCGCGTTTCAAATGTCTCCAGAGAAGGAGACTCCACAACCTCCCTGGGCAGCCTGTTCCAGTGCTCCGTCACCCTCACTGAGAAGAAGTTTCTTTTCAAATTTAAGTAGAACCTCTTGTGCTCCAGCTTGATTCCATTACCCCTTGTCCTATCATTGGTTGCCACCGAGAAGAGCCTGGCCCCATCCTCATGACACTCCCCCTTTATATATTTATAAACACTAATAAGGTCACCCCTTAGTCTCCTCTTCTCCAAGCAAAAGAGACCAAACTCCCTCAGCCTTTCCTCATAAGGGGGATGCTCCACTCCCTTAATCATCTTTGTTGCCCTACGCTGCACTCTCTCCAGCAGCTCTCTGTCATTCTTGAACTGAGGGGCCCAGAACTGGACACAATATTCCAGATGCGGTCTCACCAGGGCAGAGTAAAGGGGAAGGAGGACCTGGCTCTTCTGTGTGGGCTAGGGACAAGCCCTTTGCTGGAGCAGAAGGGAGTCCTGGTTTGCAGCCCAGATCTGATTGCTCTTCTGGGCTTATCTTCTGCCATCCCAAATAAGGAGGAGTGAGAGCAGAGTGAAGGATGCCTCAAAATATTTGTAGTTGAAATGTGGATATTATTCTCTAAGTATTTTTGTGTTGGAGAGCTTGGGAAAAAATAGGACAGATGGTATATGTGTGGATGGGAGAGAGAGAGAGAAGTATACATGGCATATGTTTTCCCAAATCTAAATCTTAAAAAAAATTATTTTCTCCAAACTTTAATCATAAAGTGATTAAAAATATTGCAGGCTTAAAAAAAATCCCTTCACCTGGAAAATGAGCACCAAGAAATTAAAAACTTGCAAAGAATTTAGTAATTGTGTCCCATGCTACATCACTAAAGCAACCATCAGACTGTGTAGGCACATGTCGTAGTTTAACCCGAGCTAGCAATACAACCACGATAGCCACTCACCCACCCCCTCACCCGCACACACACACCTACTCCCAGCCCCCAACAGGGGAGGCAATCAAAAGGGAAGGGAGAAACTTGGATTGAGATAAACGCAGTTTAATAAAATAACAAAATATATACATATATAATAGAAATAAAAGATTAAGGCAATTCCTCATGAACTCTGTCCATACAAAGCAGCCAGTCCCAGGAAAGCAGCACCCCATCCCTGACAGAAAAAAAAAAAAAAAANTGGGCTCTCAGACCAGAGCAATTAAAAACATTATCTCTGTGCTGGGGTGTTATCTGCTAGTTCTCAAACTAAGTCCAAATAATGAACATGCTAGCTATGAAAAAGAAAGGTTTCTAACTGTACAAAGAAGATTAACCCATCTTCAGTCAAACCAGCACATTAAATAAAGGGAGATGTGGAGAACGTGAAATTAAAAATACTTTGAACAGGTGTCAGGGTCAGCCTAAGTTAGTAGCTGTCTAAAAGATGCTCATATGCAGCAAACAGACTTCTGTTTTTTCTCTCAAGATCTGATTGAGTCCAATTGCTGCCCATCAAATCTGTCAAACTGGTTCAGCACAGATACCTACCAAAACCATTCTCGGGTACAGAGCACAAGAACAACAATCTATGTCAAGGAAGCATATGCACGAAAGGAAAAAAAAAATAAAAAAGTCTTGTGGAAGAAACCTGAGCTAGTAATTACAAAAGGAGAATTTAGGACTTAGAGGAATGGTATATATTTATCAGAAACTCAACCCCTGTTTAGTAATCAGATTAAATGGTATTTGGAAGCGGACCCAAGCTTAACCATGTGCATCAACCAGTTGAAGGTAAAGTTGCCAAAGCTGATTGCAACAGAACAAAATAGTGAGTAATGGAGCAATTATATATGAAAATGAAAGCAAGCACTGTGCCTATAATGCTATCTACAATCATGATTTGGAGGACAATATTCTGCAAGGCTGAAAATGGACCCAGAGTAGATAATTCCTTTGAAAAGTACTCTAAGGTAGAAGTGAAATCAATTTTAACGTTCTAGACTTATAGAGATACTAATATTATGTTGTGTTTCTGTTGCTTGGCAATGGAACATATGCGAGGGAACTCAAAAGAGACAAATCCTTGCCTTTTCTGTGAAAGGTCAATAAGGAAATTAGAAGCAGGAGAATACTACGTGATATAGGCTGGTAAGCACAGCCAACAAGTTGTGAGAATGAATATTTCAGCCACCTTGAATGACATAAATATCTAAAGCAGGTAAGAACAAGTTCACTTTTGAAATTTTTGAAGTTAGAAATTTTAAGCCTTTCTGACACACTTGTCATTAGACAGCTTTTTCTAAACAGAAGCTCTGATCAAATAAGAATTATCTTGGTAAAAATGTTTATTTCCTCTCACCCCAAGTAGGGCAAGATGAAGCCATATCTGATATTTGACATATTTCAATCAGTCGTTTAGTAACTGTCCAGAGACAAAGTCTGTGAGAGGTTTGTTTCATTCATAGTCTGTTTTTTCTCTCTCTTTCTCCTTCCTTTTACATAAATACATGTGTACATGTTTGTATATCTGTACATGCATACATGTATGTACAAATATATATACAACAACATCAGCTTCATACCAGAACTGGTTCAGACCAGACTGCTTCATGCTAGGACCTTTTGTGTCACTCGGTTCTTCCATCTTAGCACATTTTCCCAGAGGAAGACATCAATGGATATCCAAGATAGGTGGTCATACATCAATAAGATGACTTTACAAGTTCTCTACACCTTTTCCCCAGCTTAAAATAGTCTCCCACAGCCAGGTACTTACATTGAAAATAGTGGTCCACACGTCTGACTTCAGCATCAAGCACTGTAGTAATAGAAACAGCGTATTTCTACTATATTAAGGAGGTTGAACTGACTAATGAACATCTGGAGATAGCCTGTTTAGATGTCAGTAGAAGATATGGGTATGTCTCAGACTTGTAACTATTCATCCGCAATGCAATCATCCCCTTGTATGCCTTCTCTGAATGTCCCTAAGACAATTTACTGTGACCAGTTTCGAGCATGAGGATTGAGATCACTTCTTCCTTCACTATTCCACTTCCCTCATATTCTATGTAGTTGTCAGACCTCTAGCCCAAATATCACAAATGTCTGAAACAGTGTGGCGCTGGTTGAAAGATCATCCTCTATTGAACGTCTTGCTGCCTAACTGGAGGCTGAGCTAAAGTGAGATCACACACCCAAGAGTGTGCAGTTCCAGCCCACTTTGCTAGCAAAAGCCTTCTCGCAACACCCTGTATCAAAACCTTAACACACAAAGGAAAAGAGAATAATTGTTTCATCTATAAGAGATGCACAACAAAATTCACAACCAAAGATTTCTATATGGGTTTTAACTGGTTTTAACTATGACGGATACAATAAACCTGGTAGACAAATTTACTGCATTTGAGAAAGGATCCAGAGTAGAATTTAGAGATGAAGCCTTATATAAAATACATATGCAAATAGCAGTATTAAAATACATGCTTGATTATTGGTTTTTATTTTGGAAAAAAGTGTTTGGGACGAGATATTTATTACTCTTTAAGTGATGTGATATAGGTACTATTATCATATTATAGAGTTTGAATTGATAAAAAGTGCTTTATTTTAATAGCTGCATAAAGGATTATTTGCATAGTAAGTCATAACTGATATTTGCTTGTGATTTTGTTTTACTCTCTAATCGTTTACATGGTGATCCATTTTCAACTTAGCTCATTGTTCCATTTCATTAATAGTAAAGAGAAAGATGACAGCAGAAAAAGATATTTTTTTTTCCTTGAAAATGAGTATTTCGTACAGACTGTGTAGAAACCCTCAGCCTCATTTTTCAGTGTAATCATACTTAAGATGCATCTTACATTCTCTTGCCTCCAGAACAATTTAACTGGAGTAGTGATGGATGATAATAAGACAAATTTTGTGAAGTTGAGAGTCACCTCATAGCACAAAAGATATCAAACGCACTTAGTAAGCTGACAGCTAAAGAGGCTCTTCAGTCTTAAAAAACCAAAACAACCTGCAGTGTCTTCCAGTTTCCAAATGTGAGTGATCTACAAATTATTAAAAACCTTTGTATTTCCTGTACGTATATTTGTAAAAATATGTTTACACACGGACAGATTTTAGGAAAGTAAACTACTAATAAATATTTTACATATTTTTTCGTCTATAGTCATTAACAGAATATTTATTTAATTCATAAAAACATTTATTTTAATTGACTTATAGGTAGACAACAGTTTATTAAAAACTGGGGATTTTAGTTGACTGTTGCATTTTCAGGACAGGAAACCTAATGTGGAACTGAGCTGACATTCAAATTATCTTACTGATAATCACATTTTGAGAAGTCAGCATGACAGTATCTGCCAGTGCTGTCCTGAAGTCCCATGAGAAAGCAATAAGATCCTGGATAAAATATGCTTGAGCCAGCAGTGAGCTAGTAGTATGTGGTCTGTTACAGATGCACTGAACGGATAGCAGAAATACTCTACCATGGGTGAAGCCAGTCAGATTTCTCACAGGTGTCATTTCAGGTGCTTTTGAGTACTCGGTATATGTTTTCTTTCATCTGAAAACATCTCACAGAGATGATGAAGAAAAAGTTAGGTCTTTGTGAGCCTTGTCATGCCTTGCAGAGTAATGACCAGTGTCCCTTCCTTATAAGCTCTTCCGGTGTAGTATGAGATTTATTATTAAGACCTCTTCTTTCCTTCCCATTCTTGTTTCTAGTGAGACTTGGATCCCCCCTTCTCTCTCACACTGGAATAAAGATTACAGGGCAAATCTGAGGACATTGGGTTATGTTATTTTCAAAATACAGATCACCTACCATGTCCACAAAGTTCTGACATAGATAGAAATTATAGTGAATATCCTCTCTTGATATAGCCCAATATACCATACATACAAGTCAAGACTGATTTGTGTCTAACTGTATTCCTGGTATTCAAAGGTTTATGTTACAATGCTGCTTATTTATGGGGACTTACATGCTGTAAATCTAGGTGTGTTCAGCAATACAAGACACTGACAGGCAATACTGTCTATAATTCTTACAAAGTCCATGTCACTATGCAAACTTAAAGCAAGATTTGGTCATTTTTGGAAATCCAGGTGGGTTGCCTGCAATGAGAGCTCAAGAGATCTGGATGCACTTAATCCTCTCCACAATAATGCCCAATATAAGGCAAAACTTCTGGATACTTCACTCAATATACCCACATGTTTGGACCTGCAAGGCTCCTTTGGAAAAGAGCTGTGCTTGCCTACACGCTTCCTACACCAAGGATGCTCTTCCTTAGCCAGAACTCAGGGCTGTCCCACACTTTACATAAAAGCAGTGAAAAGATAAGATCTGCATGCTAAACATATGAATTTTACCAGATGATTCCTCAATGTAGATGCTTTCAAATTTCATAGCTCACCTCTTTCAAATTGGCCCCATGTGTGGGTGGGTCCAACAGGCCCAACTGCGGTGTGCCAGAACAAAGCAGTGTTAGATTTAACAGTCTCTTTACTTTTATGCACACCAGATGATAAACTGCATAAAAATGTCCTGCTGGTCTCTGCACTTTCATTAATGGAGTTTTGTTAGACACTTTGTGGTCTAAAGGATAATCCCAGTTTAGAATATATTAGCTTGGGAAATAGTTTATTGGCAGATGAATGACGTTTGCAGTCATAGATCTGGGATTGCTCATACATTCTGATTTCATTCCCACTAGAGAGCCTGATGTCTCACTGCTGCAGGAGGAGTAACTAACTTGAGAAAATGGTTGCATCCAGTGTTTGCACATGTACACACAAGATGAATTACTTCTCTGCATCAGACTCAAACTAAGCAGAGTTAATCTTCATTTTAATAGTAGGTGGTAACATTACTTTTGTTCTCGTTTCAGATTTACCTCTAGTTTAGTGGAGAAATTTTTTCCTGTTTAGTAAAACTATGCATGAAAGGGGAGTGAGCCCCAAACATCCATTGAAAAATATTCAAGAAACACAAAACTAAGAACAATGTTAGAATATAGCTCAAATTCATTTTAAGATACCAGAAGCTTTGCCTCCGGCAACTCATGGTGGTGGTCTGATTGGCTTCAAACCACATACCAGATGAGAATGTTCGGTCCAGGAGACTACACTAAATCTACTCAGAAGCAAAACTTGTGGGAAAAAAAAAAAGGTGCTGCATTGGTATAGACACTCAGACACTGACTGCTTTGATGTACTGATCTGTTCCCTGTGTGCCCAATTACTTGCTCATAAATGAACGGGAGAGGAGAAATTCCTTCAGGAAACTTTGGTTGCCTATTTCTCATTGTAAAGACTATAATTTTAAGCTGGAAAGATTGGTAGAAATGTGTGCTGCCACCACACTTTGAAAGCAGAAGACTTAAACCCTATTTAGGTGCAGGAGCTGAAAATTGGTGGTCTTGTCACATGCTATGGGAGAAACTGTTGCTCCAGTCCCTGTAAATAAGTGAGAGTGAGCAGAGAAGCCTCTGCCCTAGTAGTTTCTCTGGCAAAGGTACGTCTGCGATACATGTGCTTCAGGTGGCTTGAACCAGCCTGAGTACTGATAGGAAGGTAGATGTGGCAGCTGCAAAATGAGGAGTTCACTCACTAGCACTGGGCCTGACATGTGAATATGTGTGACCTTGAATGAATTATGTGTAAAATGTAAATACGGATTGTGTTTTATAAATTATGTCTGCTACGGTGTGCAATGAAAGTTTCACGCTGGGAGACGTAAGAATGATTATCTAGTATAGCAAATATTTATGTGACAGATACAGGAAATCTCATCATGGAATAGCCTGCCCAAATGGAAAATTTATTTTCCCCTCTCAGTATTTTTTGCCATAAACTAAAGGAGTATTATTACTTTCCAGTTCCACACTCTTTACATAAGACTGGGTATTTAATTGCACATAGAAGTGTTAGATTCCTTTTTATTTAGACTAAGCAGCTGACCTCAGGAATATCTACTGACAATGGATTCCAGAAATCATTTCTATGCTGTGCAAAAATCTGAAATGGGCCTGGTTCTGAAACATAAACAAAGGCATACTAAGCTCTTTCTCCCATCTGAAAAGAAGAAGGTGCACAGCTGGAAGTCCTCTGTCCTTTTCTGTCTTCGCTTCAACAATTATAAAAATTGTTATGTGTCCTGGAAAAGTGACTGATTTGGTGACTGCCAAGATACTTTCACAAGTTTCAACATATCATCAGGTTTCATTCTTCTTTTGACACCCACAGAATGTAAAACAAAGAAAAAATATTTAGTGATCTACAGTGGAAAAAAGTCTTTTGGTTATGTCATGTTGCATACTTCATGAGTGAGCAACCCCCAAGATACAGAGCCAACTTGTATTTTACTTTACTGCTAATCCTACCGTGTAATGTTTCCTGATTAGGTTAGACAAGGTCTACATTTTGTGCAAAAAGTTTGTTTGTTCTAAAATACTTCTAATAACCAGGTAATCACCACCTTTAAAAAAAAATAGAAATATTCTTGAGGGATTTTAGAGGCTTTTAAGAGTTTTTACTTGGTGACCTCTGGGTAGGGAAGCCAAGCATCTAGGATCCCTTTCTAGGGAAGGATAAAGCAATTGGAAAAGGGGCACAAACCCTCAGACTCTAGAGGTGACTCCTTTCAGGCATGAAAGAAAGTTATCCCTTCAAGGAAGAGATTATTTATCACCCAGGTAAGTGGACCACCATGGAGAGATGTATCCAGTACCTGAGGGAATTAGCCTTGCTGGAGGTGATTTATAGTGACCTGGACAACAAGCAGTTACCCAAAGATTCAGATGAATCCCAGCGCACACAGCACATGTGGTGGAAGGTTGTACAGAGAGTACCATCATTGTATGGCACCTCACTGGCAGAGAGGAGCCAACAGTGGAGGAATTGGCTAGCTAACTCTGGCAACATGAAGAAAATCCTTATTTCTAATAAATGAACTCCTTACATGACATCTGAAAGATGCAAACCCATTTCATTTTCATCGATGGTATTTTGTTATGTCTTCCTTGAAAATCACCTTCTCTGCTAAAAACTAGTACTGCTACCAAGTACATCTGTTTGCAAAATTTCAGCGTACTAAATTCTCTACTGTAGCCCTGCAACTATGTAGAGTGGATGCAAAACACTATTAAGGCAGAGATCACCATTCAAACCACTGGGGATTGAACAAACACAAATCCAAGTAGTAAGATTTTCTCGATTTAGAACCAAAAGGTAAAAAAAGTAATCTCAAAGAATCATTTAATTTCTTAATTATATTCTAGAATGGATTTTCATTAAACATGCAGTGTATTTGATCGCTCATACTCATTTACCCAACAATTTTTCCTGAAAGTTTCCTAGCACTAGCTTTGCAAGTCATTATGGAAATTTAATGCCTCATGCCATTTGTTTACTCCTCTTTTTTAAGGAGAAGAAAATACCTATGGGACCTCTAATTATTGAGAAATATCAACATTTTCACGTCCTTTAACTTCTAAAGCAATATGATCAAATGTCTGCTTACTTTGCAATTAAGGTAGCAATCTCTGGATACTTTGTATCATTTATTTAATTCACGGTAATTTAGTGACTGTTTTATTTAAGAATGGAATAATTACATGCCTTTTCAATAACGAATTGCACTTATTAAATGTTTTAAATGTAGCATTTCATAATTCAGAAAACAAGAAACTCTTTCGATTTTAATTGCTACCCTTCTTTTAAAATGCATTTACGAAAGGAGAATTTTACAGAAGTAGAGATCACATTTCTCATTGCTGTAACTTGTCCTTTTTCATATGCTACGCCAACATATATTCACAAATAATATTATTGGAAAGCATTTTCAAAACAGCTTAGAGCACGTTGTGTTTTGGGGGTTTGTTTGGTTTTTTTAAACTGCAGGTTTTATTGATTGCTGTTTTGCAAATGACTCAACTAACACTTATTCTTCAGTCATTGGAACTGCATAAACTGAATAATTAGTGTAAATCACAACACATTGCAAGTACATATGTTCGTATGCAATAGAGGGGACGGAGTCAGCAGTTCATTTTGCCTCTTTTTATGACTGTGAACCTACTCTGTGTGTGTCCTACAGAAGTGCTTGAAGCCCTTGAAGCTTATCGAAAAGGTTTCAGAAGTCTACCAAGAAATAATTCACTCAATGGGAGCCAAGTACCAGGCAGCTCAGCCTGAGCGTTTGTTAAATTGGGTGTGCCTCTGAAAGTCTAAATCAGTTTCCTTTCCTTTCCATGATACAAGACATGTATCTGAGTGCACAACTGCAGTTTCAATCTATATAGTTCATGCATGTGACTATGCTACTGTCTAACCTATAAACAACAATATATTGTAATTTTCAGAAAGAAATGTTCACACTACTCATGCAATTGCCAATGCGGAATTCTGGATGGGAAAAGGTTCAGGGTCAGCAGTCCCTGAAAGTGAATCTAAGCTGGACAAAGTCCTTGCACTCCTGTCTCTGTGAACACTTACCTGCAGCTGTTTGCAGAGTTTTCACACCCTACTACTTACTTAAGAAACGCAGTAGTGCCAAAGTTTGCACACATGATTTATTTTATCCAAAGGAGAAGCTCCACTGGCTTACAGAAGTCTTGCTGGACCTGGACTCAGAAAAGGCAGAGTTGATTCTTTGCTTTCAATGCAAGATGAATAGAGAGGAATAAAGTAGGTCTTCTCATTTATGCTAGCAAGGAAATTCTTGAATATTTCATATATTTTGATTAAGGAAAAAGAAAAAAGGTAAAAGAAAAAAAAAATACATATTCCCTCTTTCTTTTCAGTTAGATTACTCTTCCTTCCTACTTGTTCTCCTTTCTGTTTCCAAGGAAAGTCTAAGGTCATCTATCTTATTTGCTATCCACCTCCTACCTCCAATTCTCTGTCTCCAGTTCTCCCTTCTTGTAAGTTGCAAAAGTCAGATAAAAATCTGTCATCCATATCAAAGACTAAAAGTCACACCCTGTCCCTAACAGCTTAGTTGGCTCAAAATGTATGTTACAGAAGAGCATTTATGCTGCTTTGTTTTTATATATTATTATCATTATATATAATATTATAGTTCCACTCTTAAAATAAATTGTGAGGTTTTCTGTCATTTATTTCATGCTTTTTAGCTTTTGTCATGCAACTAATAAGTGTAAAAGTATTTACTTTAAAAAATATATATTCTCCTCTCGTTTTAGTTCACTGTGCCTCTGTGAATCCTTTGCAGTCTTATTATACTAAACTAGGACCCAGGAGGCCAAGGTGAGGAGGACCCCTGTGTGCTAAGCTTGTTCTGTTTGCATAACAGAGTTCAATCCTTACACCAAATATCTCACAGGGTTAAGAGAAAGCCCTGATAAAAACAGAAAAAGAAAAACAGCACTGAAAGATAAAGTAAGATTTCAATGTTCAGAGCCTGGTATAGAACCAAGAGATCAAAGTTTGTGCCTGCTGTTCAGACTGGTCTGGTTCAGACCACAGTGATGAATTTCACTTGAGGAGAAGCTCTGCAAGGGAAAAAAAGCTTAGTTGGTTTGTTTGTTTTTATTTCAATTATCATGTGTGTGAATTGAAAGGGAAGTTTATAGGAGAAACTGTGGCTATCCTTCACATAGACACTGCACAGCCTGCTCTAATTGTACCTGCATTTACCAGAAGGATGGACTACTAGATGGCTGCTGCTGGTCCCTTCCAACCCTTCACACCATCCTGTGAATCTATGAAAGTGCCATATTCTTCGATCCGAATCAGAAAGTGTTTCTTGGAAACACAGCCTTGTCTATATTCACATGAGTTGTAACGTTCCTGATAAGGAGCTGTTCTGAAGGCCATTAGCATTATGTCCAAAGTATCGATTAAGCAGAGTCAGGCTGTCAAGCTAGACTTGTGCACCACTAATATTGTGGACCCTGCTACTCACACAAAGAAGTTACGTTGGGGATGATGCATCTAAAAGGGAACACCCAGACTTACTCTGTGCTTTGCCTCTGGTTCACAACATCTAGACAGATTAGATACAGATGTAGTCAAGAACACTGACTGCTAGTTTTACAAGTTTAGCTATTCCTGAATATAAGAAGAGTGATCTGAGGCTGAACAATAGACAGCAATGTCAATAAAAGCTTCAGGAATTACTAAATTCAGCATGCCAAAATTTTCTGTGAAGCTCATTCGTCACACCACAGGTAGACACCACCTCACAGCAAAGCCTCAGAGACTAGCTTGTGTAGAATACTGTCACTTTCTTTTCATGCAGGTTTTTAATGTCTGAACTATATTAAACCTGTCTTCTGAAGACAGTTACTGATGATAATTCATGCATAGTCATGATGGAAAATGATACTGTGAATTGTATGCATGTCATCTCTTCATTACGAAGAGATGTTGTTAATATTACTATTTTTGAGTGATTTCCTGTCCGCAAGTTAACTACAGAAAGTTAAAGATAAAAAGTTAAAGATAAAACACTGACTGGAAATATCCACTGAGGCTCTGCTGTCACTGATCATATCCTCATAATGACTGACAGATTTTAAGATATTGCAAGAATTCCAGTGGGTATTTTTCTATCCTCTGGAAACCACTTTGTAATTTCACATAAGTTTTCAGCCCCAGAAAGATGTAATGATACTTATACTGTGATCTGTAACACCCTTGCATGCTGTCTTTCTCTCCTATCTTTCTCACTAAGCAGTTGAAAGAACAAGAGGTCATATGAGTGAGGTTCTCTGCTGGCAATAAAAAATTTTGACCAAAAGATGCAACGGTATCCTTAATTCAGTGTCACATGCCTAGGTCCTGTAGTCAGCGTTTTGACCATTGGAAAGTACGAACACGACCTGAGCAATGTCTAAATGTGTTATCTGCACAGAAGACTTCCCTACCTGCATCCAGGCTAGATGACAGTAGTATGGTCTAAATGTACGTTATTCGGTTACAACTGAATAGTTTGTTTTAAAAAATGCCTATTTGCCTTGTTTGTAATTGTTTATCACACATGCGAAAAGACTGGTTGTATTTCATTCCTCCTTGAGCATTAATAGAGCTAAATGTCAAACTATCAAGTCTCCCTGTAATGAGCCTATTAAATGTAACACGAATTGCATTTTAAAATTACTAAAGCTGTGAGCAACATTTCACTACAAACCAAATTCAGCTTTACTACCAGGCAAAAGAAAAAAAAAAGGCCCTTTAGTTGGTAGGTTTTTAGTTTCTAAAAGTAATAGCCCTGACCATATAATTGCATGAGAAATAGCAATTAACTATCATTAATGTTCATTGACAGTATCTGAGACTTTTAATCTCCCTTAGCCAGTCATTCACTCCCACACCATGCCCTCTGTATTGAGCCATATATTCATATAAAAACTACATTAAAAATTATAGTGAGTCACACCGTACAATCAAAAAATTGACTTTCTAAATCAGGTTTATTTATATTAAGGCAAAGTTATATTTGTAATACATTTATATAAATCATACATAAATTTATATATTTGTATATATTTATATAAAATTCTTATGTTTAGGCGAAGTTCTTACTCAATTAATAGTTACATTTCAATTGTAACCTAGCAGTGGACATCTGGCAGACAGATAATGCTGTAGAGTTTTTTTCTTCATTCCTGATTTCTGCTACAGGAACCAACGAGTTTACAGAGCTAAATGTGTCACATAACTGGGGAGGAGAGGGTGTTTATTACTTTGTAATAGAGAGTAATAGAATAAAAGAAAGTAATAGAGTAGACCAGGCACTGCACAAGCACAGAACAAACAGTCTCTGTGTCAAACAGACTACAGCCTAAATAGACCTCTGAATTGTTCAATATTATGTGATTATTCTTGGCAAGCTGCAATACTGAAAGAAACTAACTGCTAGTTATCTACTGGAAGAGATTAGGTGCAGTTGATTTAGATCTTTCCTAAACATGTCATTTCTTTTTTTCAGTTACGCTTTTCTGGGTTTTTTTTTTTAAGCTAGTAGACAATATCTGTAAAGCAATTACTCTGTCTTCATGCTACCAGATTCAGAACCTCTATTTTCACCTCTTCTCTGAAATATTTTTGGGTTAAGTTGCAATGATATTACTACTTCAAATCCAGCAATGGCTTTAGATTTAAAGTATTGCAGAAAGATAAACTTGAAGCTGGCCAAAATGATAATGCCAGGGGTCTAGACTGTAACCAAATATTTTAATCTCAGCTAACTGACTGCTTTATGGTCATAATTAATGACAAAATGGGTGAGGAAAAAGAAAAGTAAAAAAATAAATAGGACTGATCTGTACAATGAAATGGGTATCCTAAACGCAATTTAACTGTATGCTTGCTACATAGTATGTAGAGAAGCAATGAAGCATGCTTTTTTAAACATATATTTTGTAAGAAAAACCTCCATGGAGCATTGAAGTTTGGAGATACTGAAGTTTATGGGGAACCAATTATTGAAGAGCCGCGTTTTAGACATCTTGAATGACACGTGAAAGATGCTAGTGATCTTATTCTGTGGCAATAAAACTCAAAACAATAAATTGTTGAAGTTCCATTCCCAGGATACCTCATTCACGACAGGACAGACTGAGTACGGAGGGCAGAGACAATAACCAATAGCTCTGTCATTGGAAGGTATTGCATGTTAAATAGAGGCACAATTCCCCATAGATCCTGCTCACACTTAAGGGTAAATCACAATGTATTGCTTTCAGATGTTTTCTCTTAATACTAGCACAAGGGAGCATGGATCTGTTTGCCACACTTGACTCATTTTCTTGGCAGCAAGAACCTCCTGTGATAGAAGCGTCATAACATTTTCCCTCTTGTCTGAGCAATTGCTCAGGGTACTTTGTGCAAAACTGCCTCTGACAAGGCAGCCTCCACACTGTTTTATCTAAAAAAGAAATTACATACCAGAGCACAACTGCTCAATGTAGCTACAACAATGAAATATACTCCTAGCAGTTTCCCAGAAAAATATATAGATCAGTGGTAACTGAATATGCTCATCAAGCATCGTGAAACCATCAGTAGTTATATATAGCACTGTAGGTATAAAACAAATGTAACATCTACTAAACGGCAGTGAGACAACACATTAAAACAGAGTAGATTTCATTTTAAGATAAACATGCTCCACTTTCAAAGAGCTTCACAGAATCTTAATTAGGCAGCTACTACCCCAGTGGGATCATGTGATAAGCAGCCATTTGACAGACTCTGGGAAGAGACAGCAGTGTTATTAAGTCATTTTTTTTAACCAAGATCACTATATTTTACTGCACCTATTGGAGCCAAGTGAGGAAATTTTTTACTAATATAGAAAAGGCCTCAATTAATTTATGAATCAGAGAGATTATTACTGGAAAAGTTTTGAGTCTGGAAAGTAGATCATGGCAATTGTTTTAACTGGGAGTCTTCATACTGGCCTCATTACAGCTTTTTGAGTTTTGGTGTCTTTCTCCCTTCTGTTTCAAGGGGCAGATACCACTTCAATTTCTTTCAAGTTCTCACTTTTCAGTAGAATCCTGACATTGGGTTGGTTGGTACTGAGGGCAGCTTGGGCCTGAGAGGGCCAGCACTGAGCCTGCTCTCCCAAACAGCCCCTGGTCTCCATTTTCCCCCTTTGTGTCCCTCTGTGCCTGCTACCAGGTTGATGCTGTAACCTCTGCCCAGCAGTCAGCAAGAACAACTTCCTATCCTCACCAGTACATGGGAAGGGGCTCTGCTCAGTGTGGCAAAGTTAAGATGTTTCCAAGCTTAGAAAGTTGTTTTCCTTCCCTAGTTCAAGCTCCTTTTATGTGGGGAGCTGAGTGTCTGCTTTGCATAGTTGGTGGGCTTTGCAAGCTATCTCCATATAGAAGGATGGCATCTCCCCATGGGTGAAATGAGGTGGATAGCTGAATTCATGAAACAACAAGTGTACAGGAAATAATTATCTTATAGATTACGACAGAATTAAATGTAATATTAATGCAACTCTTTTAGCATAAAGTTACTCCTTTTATTTTAAGAGATATTAAGAACCTAGAGTCATATCAAGGGAAAAACTAACTGTGGGGACTTCAGGTATGTAACTCTGCCTTTAGAATAGTAACTGACAGGATTTTTAATTCACTGTCTCTCTGTTCTTCCTCTAAGCTAAGAATAGAAGTTGGTAAATTAATCTTCTCTTTACTACACAAAGTTCTTGTGAGAGGATTGTAGTTTCTTTTTCTGTTAAGGTCTTCATACAACCTATACTATTGTGTACTGTTCGTATACATAGAACCTCGAACTGTGCCTACTGTTTTATTTCAAGCTCTATTTAGAAAAATATTATTTTCAAACATAGCTAACATTACTGATTACAAAATATCATTAATTCTTTTATTTTGGCCTCTATGGGGGCTGTTTTAATTTAAAAAAAAAAAAAGAAAATCTGTTATTGATGTTCTCTGAAATTACTTGTGTGAAGATTTCAAAAGTAAACATCTTAAAAGCTTTAAAAGAATATTTTAATCCATCAGTGAAGGATTGGAAATATATTTTTATCATTACCATTGATAAGTAAAAATTTAATTAAATCTCTGCAAATGTTGTGAAGAAAGATTTTTCACTTTTACTCATATGAAATGCGTTCAGAAGAACTGGGATAAGCAAGGTTGTCCAAGATCACTATAGTAGTCTCAGGATCACAGTATCCTATCAGGGATTTTTATCTCCTGACTAGGAATAAAAATAACCACAAAGTACTTTTAAACGGCCAGAAAATTAAGAGTCATCAACAGCCAACAATATATAAGAGTAATGTAATAGAGAATTTCAAGCATTTTACCTACTTTTGATATTACTTGGCTCCATGTATAGAAGCATGTGACTAATTCAAAATATTTAATATTTCGACATCAAAGTATTCACTGATGTGGAGATGTCAGTGTGCTAGGCAGCCAGCATGCTTCTGAGAACATGACTATATGCACACCTGCATTCAATAAGTAAAATATTTTCCAAATCTGGCCCCAAATTCCAGATTTCTGTCTGAGTCTGAGAAGTTCAGTTCCTGTTGAATTTCAGTAGGATCTGGTTGCCAAATTTTTTAACTTCTTCTCCTGGTTTCCACAACTTTAAAGGGATTGTATTTTTCAGTACTTGCATTCTCCTTTCATTTGCTTCTGGTCTGATATTAGGGAGGGTTTTTTTCAGGGTACTCATAAATATAGGCAAGCCCTTGTGAGATTCAGGAAGCTTTGTTTAATAATCAGTATTCTGCTACTTCATGCAACATGGAAACAAGGCAGCTCTTTATATTTAGGTTGTAACATTTGCGGTGTTACAACTTGAACACTAAAGTTTATAGGTGAAAAATATCTTTGCTGATGGATTAATTTTAACTGGGGGTAACTTGGATCAATGGTATCTTTACACAGGATAAACCACCAGATGGATATTTTTGTGATTGTATAGTGCTATGAAATTTACTTCAGGAGAAACAAATTGCCATCAGTCCCAGTGGTGCTAAAGTACATGACTTTCAACATGCTTTAAATCACATAGCAATTTCTCTGTGTTCTGAAGCACAAATAATCCAATGCCCATTTATTATGTTCTATGAGTAAAACATTCAACCCTCCCCAAAAGAAGTCATCCAAGGGATATACTAAAATATTTTTATTGATGGTCTTAAAAAAAATCCACAGTCCCCTAATGCTCCAGAAGGTTATTGAGAAGTAGAACACAATATGCAGTGTCCACTCACAAACTTCCTCAAAATAAGCATTGGGAATACCTTGGCTCACTTTCAGGTACTCAGGCTCTTATAAATACGTAAAAAAGTATTTACTTTACAATGAACTTCTTCAGAACCACTGTATTGGTATGTTCATTAACATCAAAAACTTTGAAGAATATTTATCTCCATCTAGTTCAGCATTTTTATTCGTTTTGAAATTACATAGAAAAGCTCTGAGTGTAAAGTAACAAAGTGTATTACCAGTGTAATTTAACCAATGCAATATAAACAGCCATTTAAGGTATTTTTAGATAATACGTTTTCCTTTCCAGATACAAAACAGTCTGCATGAAAGATTAAGTACTTTTAAACTATTACTGTTATCATCCATATAGTTCTAAATACGAAGAACAGGCTTTCACGGAGACTGACTGAAATACCTCAGTTTAATCAAAGCTCAAGAAAGCCATTCGTGTTAAGTTCCTTTTCCCATTTTTTCTTCTTTACACTTGATCATTGCATTTTATTTCAGATTAGATTTTAATGCTTTTGGCAATGCAGCTTACAAAGCCCAGGAAATGGAAAGTGCTAGAAATAAAGGAGCTACAGCTGTGGAACAAGTTTCCTGAAGGGATTAGAACGCAGAGGGATGTGCTGGAAGATCCTGCTTTCTATGGAAAAGCCTCACTGTTTCATTACTTTGAAAACTTTTGGTCATCTTCTCTAGCAGTAATACATCTAAAATGAAGAAATAAAATGCGATATCCTTCTGCAGTACTGGTCGCCTCAGTGCAGCAAAAACTATCAATATTAAATCCTTTGTGGTCAAACTCTTTTGATCCAACCTCCGAAGTGCTCAGTTCGATGCTTTCCTACCTGTCAAAGACACCCTCCTTCATTTGTTAAGGACATTTGTATGTAAAGGAATGCAAAAAGAGATAAAATCATGTCCTTTACTCTGAGTGAAGATAAACACATAGAGCAGAAAAAGCATCTTTCTAGCTACTGAGATACAGCTGCATGAATAAACACTGTTCTCACACAGTGTGCTCTGGGTCCATTCTGGATCCAACAGCAGACATGGGATGACATGCCAGAGTACTTGCCATGAGAAGATTTGCACAAAAGAGATGCCAGTCTGGCACTGGCACTGGTCTCTATGCATGTTTTCAGTTTCAGCTTGTTAATAAGATCTAAAAAGTATCCATGAATGGATCTTTTACCCTCTCACCTGAAAGACGAAGGTGTAAAACTTCCAGGGAATGCAGTTTACCATGTCAGGATATTTGCTGTGAAGGAAAGACATAGAGCAGGCATAACATACATGATTCTTCTTTTTCTCGCAATGTAAGCCAAATGTTGTGTTCTGAGAAATGAAGGCTAAAAATTGATATTCCTAATGTTTCAGGATGAAAGTGAAGAATTGAAATGAAGAAATCCAGCAAGAATTAAAATGATAGTTATTATCAGTTATATTTTATTACAGATTTGGAAAATAAAGTAGCAATTAAAATGAGGCAAATATAACAATAGGCAAATCCTTCAAAGTAGAAGATTCCTTCAGTGTAAAGCACAGAAGAAAGAAAAAAATAAGATAACCTGTTTCATACTAATACCATGAATACGCAGGCAAGCGCTTAATTTTTAAACATCTGCACAGCACTGCAGATTTATTGCTTGAAAGGAGAAAAAAAGCCAACGTGCTTGAATAGGGAATGAATAGCCAAAACATCATTATATGTAAAGGTGTGAATGATGAAGTGCTTTTCGCTATAGTGATAATTAAGGAAGATTTTTATCACTTATGTGGATGGTGGAGAAATAATGTAAGCTAAGCAAGACCAGATAATTTACCCACAGTAGCAAAAGCATTGGCTGAGGAGACAGCTAGTTTGCTGCTGCTTAATTTTAATGTAGTCTGGAATATTGGGCAAGCTCCCAGCCAGAACAAGCAGCTTATTTAGCAGTTCTGATCCAGCCTGACCTGTGAGTTGCTTCCACTTGGGCCAGTGTTTTTTTCTCAGGAAAGAGATCACAGGCTCCCAAAAGAGATCCGTCAGGATCCCACGCACCTGTCAGGCTCCTGTGCATCCAAACTGGCTCCCAAGCAACCGCTGCTCCCCAAACAGCTACATGACAAACTATGACAGTGCCATGATGTGCTGCTGCCGTCCAAAGGTGGCTTGGTCTGGAGGGTGACAGCTGCTATTGTGGGACTCTACTGAGAAAACCCAGATCCAGCTCTTGCACCAGCTGAAGCTGCAACAGTCAGTTTTTGTTGGGCAGTCAGTCTGTAGGCCTGTTGGTCTGGCTATTAAGCCTGCAAAAGTGTAAAGAATTAAAATTATCTCCTAAAGAATTAGAGAGAAAACATATAATGAATATCAGACAGCACAGTCTTATGGAAACAAGATCTTGTCAAACAAATGTGATATCTTTGGAGGATATTAGAGTAGATAAAGACATAATAGAGGCACGCTAGAGGCTGAAACAAGACATTCTTCTGTGTGCTGCACAACAGTCTGATTAAAAAATGAGGAGTAAACACAGCAACTCTGAAGCATAAATTTAATGGATTAAAATGTATACGATTAACTGATAAAAAACGCCATTCTTGAGGGAGAATCCTCACAAAACAGATGTATTTCTAGCATTCACAGAGCTTGATAATAGACTGAAAGCTCTCAGTACCTCGGTGATGAGAAGCAAATAAAGGCAATCCAATAATATTTGCAGATGACATAGAGCTGACAAAATGGTAAATACTGATAAGAGAACAATCAGAGAGACTGCTCTGAATTGCTTGGCAATTGAAACCTGCTTAAGCATGTTTCAGTATAGCAAATGCGAAGCAATACATCTATGACTGTAATAGTATTCTGCGTCCTAGAAAGCAGCATACTGATAGCATGTAGCACTATTTCTGCAAAAATCAGAACTTTAATAAGATGACAGTAGAGTAATACATCTTCTTCTGGCTTCCAGTATTTTAGAAAGGTGGTAGAAAATAGATAATGCTGAGAACAGCATAGAAAAAATAATGAAGGATTGGAGAAAAATCTTACATCTTTAATATTAAAAAGGATGATGATTTTTTTACAAGGTACATGTTTCTTTACAGGAAGAACATACCAATCACTAAACAGCTCTTTAATTCAGTGAAGAAAAGCATAATAAAACCAACGACTGAAAAAACAAATTCAAACTAAAAAATTAAGCATAATTTCCTGTGACAGTGGTTAAAACATGAAAATCAATTACCAAGGGTAATACTGCCACTTCTGCCTCTTGTTATCCATAGACGAGACTGCCTGTCCTTTTGAGAAGAAAAGTTCTAGCTAAATATAGTGTCATGAACTCAGCATGGGGACAACATTTTGAATTATTAGCCTCATTCAAAAAAAAAAAACAGCAATTGAGATGTTCTGTTGTCCCTTCTGCAGTAAATTATGAGCAACTTAAGATCTTAATTAAGGTCATTCTGCACAACATTGTTTCTTTCTGCCTATCTGAGTGGAATTTTTCCATTTCTTTGTGGTAGATCTTGTCTTAGCTCCTGTTCAGTACACAAGGCATATAGTGCAGCCTTTCTTTCAATATTGTTTAGTTTAGCTTTTAATGCCTGGTCTGGTGCTGAAGCCTCCATCCGCTATTACTATTACGACTGAAAGGAGAACTGGTCCTTGAAAATGCCTGCACTGAAACACTTGTGCCTCCTAGGAAAATCTGGTTGTGTTTTGTTACTGTATGTTAAAAACTGGTGAGCATCTTGATACAACCTACAAATGCTTTTTTCCTTTTCTCACCAGTTATCTTCTTTACCCTAACCATTATTATGTTAGCAACCCACAGCTATGAGCTCCAGCACTGGTTGCTCATTTTAATCAGCTCTAGTGTTTTTAATACTACCCATTATCCTGCCACTGTTTATTCTGCAGGCTGCTTGTCGGCCTGGGAGAGCTCTCCTTCAAAAGTGTACAAGCAGGTCATGATATGGAACTGCTTCCTCCTAAAGTCAGAAAGTGATGGAGTTGCTAGGGACCATTCACATGCTAAATTTTGCCACCACCCTGCAGTGTTGGTTTTTTACCTTAAACAGGCTTCTTGACATCTTACACATAGGTACAGTGAAATAACTTCTCATGGTCACCAAAGATCTGCAAAGAGCAAACAGCCTTTCAAGTCTTTCAGATAGCATCCAAAATATGGAGTTTATTTTACCTTGTCTTTCTAAATGTTCCCAAATGAGATGTCTGGGGAAACAGACTTCCCTCCATTCCATCATAAAGCATTTCCACCTGGTTGTAGCAGCTGGGAAACATCCACTCCGCAAAGAGGAAATGTTGTGCACACTGCCAGTGTGCTGACATGACACAGCTGACCCAGTACAGTTAAGAGAGGAGCACAAGCATGAATCTAGAAAACCAAGGAGCCTTGTCACTGTTGTATTGTGCCTTGCAAACTTGCAGTGCTGAGGATGAGGAATTCACTAGTTTCAGGACGGTGTCATGGCTGAATGACTTAAAGTTTTGGGGTTGGTGGGGTAGCAAAGCTGGTGTCTGAGGATTTCTGCATCTCACTGTATTGAGCAGCAGAGTAATATTGCATTCAACAATCCTGGCAATTCAGTGATAAGTGTGCACTATTAATATTTCAATGTGCCCATTTTCTAAAACTGCCTGTAGATTGCATATTTCTACTGGAATTTTGTGAACCATATTTGTTTTCACCACCACAATGCAGAACTGCCATTAAGTGATTGTAGTATAACAATACATCAGAGAATTCTAGTTGTTTTATTGTATGTGTATTCGAAAAGGCATTTTTTTTCTAATTGCTGAATATCTTTATTTATGTTTATGTTTCTTGCATATCTTGCAAACCAAGATGAAGGGGGGAATGTGAAACAGAAAATATGGTGATACGGGGAGCTTTTTGGACACTCGAAAGACAGAAAATTAGTACAGCACAAAATAGCCTTTTAAAATTTTAATAACCTGCTTAAATGCAATGGATATTTATTTAACTCTGTTTTTCATCATTAAAAATCTCATTTTTTTCTTTCTAAAATGATCTACCTAAGTGCCTTTACCTCAGAGGTTTTTTGCCCTTCATATATATAAGAACCACTCAATTTGAATTCATCTGATTCTTTTACGAAGCTGTAATAGATATTTTTATTTCAGTTTGTTTTCAGTTTCTTCTCTTCAGTATTGAAATAATTTCATTGAATTACATTTAAAACGAGCGAAGATAGGCACGAAGAATATACTAGATGATCCATTTTGGAAACTGAGTTTACAGCTGAATTTACGTTTTGGCATTCTGATGTGTCAGGGCTACTATGGAAACCTAGACAACATCAGTATCCTTTCCGTGAATTTCCATATGGAAAGTTACACAGCTTGTGGTTCTTTTTTCAAGGGTGTAAAACTGCATCTTCATCATCTTTATGTTTTTTAAATAATAATGAGAGATGCTTGCATTTCATTTTTATTGTTACCTTTCTCCTTTTATTCAGCTCATTTAGATTTAACTGTAGTGCAGACCGGAAACTCTAGTAGAGCAGTGACTGTTTCTATGCCTCCACTTCTGTCTGTCTTAGGAAAAACGGGACCTTGGTGCACTGCAAAAGTGCACCAATACACCGTAAGACCTGAATTGTTTGGCTACGGCAATACATACAATGAGGATGTACTGGCTCACTGGAATGTTTAATTATCTACTTTGGTTGAGTTCAGTAGCTTAACGACTAAAAGATCTCTGGCATTGATCCATACTGGTATTGGTTTCTTCAAATGGCTTTATTACTTTATGACTCTCAGATTATTATGATATATATAGCTAAACTGACGAAGTAAGAAATATAATGTTATCATTACTTTTCAAAATTAACAACCTGCAAAGCTGAATTAGTGTAAAACAAGGATAAAGCACAAGCAAATTTAGATCTATTATAGCCAGATAATTGATTAGTTCTTCAATACATCAGCAACACTTTTATTCAAGAAAAAAATAAGGAAATCATTAGAAAACTGTACATAGAAATACAGAGTCAGCTGAAAGCTAACAGGAAGTGTCCTCACCAACGCCTAGTGGCATATTCTTTATAACAACATGTTGTCTCCTACATTTATCAGAGCAATACTTTATGTAACCATTGCAATCTGCAAAAACTTCTGACTTAGTGCAACGAAAGGTCATCTTCACTTCCATTTTCTGCCCATGGTCTAGATAAAAGTGCGTAGATCACTGTGAAGCTCAGGGAATTGCAAGCTAATGAAAAACTGCTGCGAGATTGGCATTGCTGTGCCTTGTAAAGCTTTAAAGTCCCCTCCTTGACGTTAACAAATATCCTGACTGCACCTGTGTTAGCCAAAACCTAAGCAGATGTTGCTTTCTGTACAAGGGCCAAGGATTATACTCCCAGCATATGAGGCAGACACTCGTCAGAGGTAGTTAACAATTTTTAAGCAGAACTGGAACTTCTTAATCAGACATTGGCCAAAGAGAAAATCTTTTGGGAATGAAATGTTGGACCATGTATTTATTTGAAGTTGCTATTTGAAGTAAATTGCTATATGAAAGTAAAATTTGCTTTAAAACTATTTAAAATAAACCCAAACAGATAGGTGCAGAACAATCCCATTAGTTTAAAACTATGAAAGTTAGTTGTTTGATTAAATTGTCTGGGTCACTCAGGAAATCATGCATCGCTTGCAATAAGATGAAAATAAATGCACTATCAGTAATTGTATCTATGTTAATTAAAAGATTGGAGAAAAATTGTGTAATCATGATGATGCATGTGCAATGAAATCATTCTAACTGCCCAAAATTTAGCCAAGTCCATTTTGTAGAAGACAATCAAAACGAAAATGAATAGGTCTGTAGCATTCATGGAATATTAAATACAGTGTTTCTTCCAGAAATTTAAATAACTAATTAAGAAAAGTGGCAAAAAAACTTGGCTTAGAAGCTTAGAAGCACACAAACATAGACAAACAATTAGACTCTTTCTGTACACCAAATAAATCAGGATGATGGTGTGCAGATATCCATTTTGAACTATCTCTGGTCTAGATACAGTATAAATAACATTTGTGTAGTATACCTGCTATCCTGTTATCATATATATGCAAGTACATAGCCTCTACTCTGAAACATGTAAGCCACTGTAGTGCTATACTACACTACACAAGAAGGGAAGAGAGACAAATTTGTAATACTACCTTAGATGATTTCTACCCAACAGAAGTATATCTTCACCATGATGCATTTCATGCTGTAAGCATGTTTGTAATTACTGTTCTCTCTTCCAGAAAGACCTCTGTGCTTTTCCAGGTACTTGGGGTGGTCTGTGTAGCCCTGCACATTATACACATCATTGCTTGATCCATCATGAGGTGTGGGACTGTTTTATGACCTAGGGGTGTACCATGTACTTCTGTCCTAAAAATGCACTGTGCAGGAAGCAAGAAAGAGGCAGGAGATACACAGGTATTTAAACTGAAGCTAGTCTCTACAGTGAACTGGGAACCAAGAGTCCTGATTCTTAGACGGATACATGGGTCTGTATTTTCTAATCAAATCATTTGTATTCAGAGATTGAATGGCTGGATTTCTAGAGATGTTGAACAACTTTAGCTCTCTCTGAAGTTGCATTCAAAGGACAATTTTCAAATTATCTTTTACTAGAATTAGCACAAAAATTTAATCTTACCTAACAACATCTTACAAAACTTTAAGATGATCTATGTAATCTTATCCCTCACGTGTATTAGGGCACAGTCTTTAATTATGTCACCTCACTTCATTTTTTCTCCTCGAGACTCTTGCCTCACTCAATACTCCAACTAAAGACTTTAGTAACATTATAACATCAGAAAATACATTGGGTATGATCTTTGTCACCTACAATAATTATTCTGAAAATTGTATTCATTCAGTCAGAACAGGGACCTATATTATACAGTACATTACTGTCATTCATGATTAGGAATGACAACACACAATTTAGCTTATTTCCAGAGGCAAGGCCAGACAAATCATAAATGTCTCACTAAGCTCATACACAAGTAACGTGGATCTTAGCAAAGTTTACATCGGATCTGATGTTCGTTGTATAAGAATTCATTTTTTCTAAAAAGTAGTTCTACCTGTAAAGTCACACTGTATAATGTTGCAACTTATGGAACTAGCTCAGGCATACTGAATTGCCAAAAAACTGATGATCAGAAAAGCGATACTTCCTGTTACTAGAAAAGTGACAGGATATCGATAGTTTTGCTTCCATAGCTAGTCGTCTTCTAAAAGATATCTCCTCAGTCGATTTGATGATGGAAAAATCCTGAGGTGAGAAGGAGTAAGAGGTGTATTCCTGTATCTGGATAGCAGGCAGAGCAGCCTTTATAAGAGGCCTCTGGAACTTAAAAGGTTCACCCAGAGAAAGAACTCAGAAAGGAGATTCAGCAATGTAATGCTAAATAAAGTGGGGAAAATAATAAGAAATACAGAGGCCTTTTTTTAATGTTTCATAAAACCAGGTTGTCTCCTATCCTTCCCTCTCACTAACAGTGCAAGTGTGCCTTTAACTCTGGAAAGGTGTGAGAAGTCTGCCTCACCTTGGCACAGCACTGGGATGTTCTGGCTCTACCCCAGGCTCTTCTCTAAGAGTGGTACAGTGTTGCCTTTCACCCAGAGAATAACTTGGTTTTGCTATGAAACAACTGTATGTTACAACAGTGTGATTCAGAAACAGTGGAAATGTGTCATGTCATTGATGTTTTAAAACCAGTTTGGCACATGTAGAAAAACCACACTGAAAACAGGAGCCCTTTAATCCTGAAAAAGAGTAGAGAAATGACTGATTTTAATTCTCATGCTTCAGAACACTGCTGCATACTTCTTGTGCAACATAGCATTACAACGAAGGGCAGACTCAAAGTGGTCTCAGGACTCGTCGCCGAGCTAGAAAGCACTGCTGAGAAGTGAATTAATGTCAGGGGAGAGATAACATAAGTCTTGCAAACCCACCACACTAAGTGCATAGGCAGTAAATGGCGCACTTGTTTACAGATGAGGGAAGTATGTAGCAGCCACCTTACTGTGCTGGTCTGAATCTGTGCAGCAAGAGGAAGCCAGAGTAGTGCTTCTGCAATCTCAGTGTGGCTTTCCCACTGGAAGATCTCTGCAATGACTGGGTCAAATCCCATCTCTGTGCCATTTATAACTGAACTGCATGTCAGTCCCTCCACTCTCTCCGTTGCCTCTACCTATTTCACATCCAGTATCAAAACAGACCTGTTTAATGGCATCTACATCCTACTGACAAAGCACCTCCCTTTTAGTTGTTTTTACTGGTTAGTAGTCCTTTCACAAAAAATGGACATGGCTGTTTTGGTAGAGGATAAAACCTGTTTATTATAGAGAGAAATTGGCAGTCAGATTAAATATCTATTTTTTGACAAAGTAGTTGTGCTAAAAGTTTTGCAACTGTAGCCCAGAAGCAGCAATTCAGTCTTTACAGTTTGTCATAATAGTTATAGGACAATTAAAAACAAGTTAGTGGAAGTTGTCAGGTAGAAGTGCCATGTGTGCCAGGAAAGCCAGGAGGCTTGGAATAGCTCCAGTTTTCTCTAGGAGCTATTTGAACTAAAATGTGTTCTTTTAATCCATTTTGCCAATCTGAATAGGTTTACAAATTAAGTAACTATGGTTGTTTAAACTGTTTTCAGAGGGGTTTGTTTTGATTTGTTTTTTTTTAATAAATCCTAACTAGCTGGATTCTTGGATAAAAAGTGGGATAAAGGAAACTTTTCTACAAATACCACTATACTGAATGCTACTAATGACTGGGATCCAAGAATTGCTTGGGTCTATGAGGATTAGAGACTTAATGAACACATCAGGACTGTGCTTCTGGCTCAGGAGATGGAGCAGTTAGGACTCCTTAAAACAGTAAGCCCAATGAATGCGAAAATTAGCGTAGTAATCTGCATGGTATGTCAGAGATAAGCCATGCGGGTTTCTGGATTTTCCAAGCTGGAAAGATAGATAGAGTGCACAGAGGGGCATGTGTATGAGATGGAGACAGAGAGTCTGGAACAGCAGCTGAATGTCAGAAATAACTCTAGATGGAAAGGGGCCAACTAGAGTTGTCAGGTCAAGGGCAGACCTTTTTCCTAAAGTGTCCTGTGTTTCATGCTAATGACATGTATGTAGGTCAGAACTAAAATGTTCACACTGTTCTTATGAAGAGGTAAGTGCCAGATAGCTAGTTTGTGGCAAGCTAAGATCACTTATATCCACAGAAAAATATCTCTTCTGAAGTTTGTGCCAGACCATTGCTTATGTGTAAATGTGTGAGTGACTGGAGAGTCTAGACTTGAGACCAAAATCAAATAGGTGCTAAGTGATAAACCTGGAGTTTCCTGGGCACATAACTGAAGAATCTGGTGGGTTTCCAATTGTTAATTTAATGACTGTGACCTTGGTGTGCATATGTGTGAAACAACAACAACAAAAAGAGAGTAAGTGTCAGATAGTTCCTGTTGCAAGCAACTATGGCAATAACCCTTTTGTTGTATGGACCAATTTCCATCTTAAAACATTTGAAGATTTTGCTCCTCTGTACCAAAATTAAGGTGAAGTTCTTTGGCAATTAGAAATCTGATGTTTTACAACACAAACTCATTGGCTAACACACGCAAATCATCTGTTGTTTTCAGTGACATCTAGATTAGTGGTTTTGCAAGTTCCAAAATATCCAGTTACAGTATTTTGCAGCAATATTTCCGGTTACTCTTATTTAGAGTCTTGTTGACAAAATAAGTTTAGAAGCATTGCAGGTGTATTTTATTGATCATTATCCCTTTCTATTCCCCATGAAAGAGACATGTAGCTTACTCTATTATCCAGTTTTCTATTACTCTCATAAAGATTTTCACTTTTCCTGCTGTTTCTTACTCTTTCATGCATTACTGTTTCTTCTACACCTGATTTACCTCTTCTCAAGAATCAACGTAAGTTCCCAACTTCTTGCTTTAGTAGAACTCCCCTATAATCATGTCAGATCTAAATGGCTCTTGTTCCAGCATTCACAACGTTCATCTACCTAGGATCGTTTCTATTGTTGTGAACACACTCCATTTATAAACACCAAAACCCCCTTCATATTCCTGATACCTAATCATTCTTTAGCACTTACTTTGTCTTTAGGAACAAGAGAATATGACTGAAGCTCACCCCAGTCTCTGTCTGGGAATAGCCAACATGCATCTGATTAAATAGGAACCTTGAAACAACATTTCTCATAAGAATGATAGGGAAAAAAATGTGGTAATAAGGTAAGAAAGAAAATGCTAGTTAGCCCCCTGACATCTTCTCCCCTCAAAAGTCAGTGAAGCAGGCAGAGACCAGAATCCAAGGATACCATATGGAAAGCATGAAATAAAAATTAAAATAAAAATTTAAAAATTAAAAATGCGTACAGGAGGAAAAACAGAGAGTGCAAGACTGAAGGTTAATACAAATGTCAGGAACAGGAAGATTTATGTGAAGAACTATAGGTCTCTTAGCAGAGGAAGTCCAGGAAGGAAGTATTTCAGACAGGGGCAAGAACACCTGTTTCTAAAAAGGAATTAATAATTCACTCTTTATAATAAATTTCAAGACAAATGTTCTTCTAAGGCTCCTATTTAATTTGAACAAGGCTGGCAATTCCCAGACAGAGATTCAGATGATCTTCAGTGATATTGTTTAATTAACCTTAAAGGAAGTCCTGAAAGAAATAAGAATCAGGATTTTCATGCCTGACTAACAACGCTAACTGGAAGCCACTTCCCATTGCCAAAGTACCTCATGCAGGTGACATCCATACCATCATTCCCTATGTGAGTGATAAGAGACTATGAGAGATTATAGCTACAGAAATCCAAATCATAGATTTTACATGCTCCCTTGATATACCTTGTGTATTATCTTTACACTTAATAATGCTGATGAAAATGAATCAGGTTTCTACTGGTTTTGAATTTTCACTGTGAAGAATAAAAGCTCATTTTCCTCAGATAGCAATCTCTCCAGAAATCAAATTACATGTACTCTTTACTAATTATATTTTTAAGTTTGGCACCCTAATATGACCATTATGCATGCTATTCTATTGGCTCTTAGCTCTGCCAAAAGCAACAAGTATCAGTTCCCACAATGTGCGACATGAACTGCTAATTAGGCTCAGATGTTCAGCGTTAGTTTTCCATTTTGAAGCTATTACGAACATGCTAATTGTAACACAGCAGGTAAATAATAATCTGAAACTCTATTTCATAGCAATTACAAGGAAGCCAAGATAAATGTGTGAGTTACAAATGGTTTAGAAAGCATAGTGGGCTTAATGACTGGTTATACATATTACAAATCTTGACTGTAGTCAAACACTTATGAATCTTACTACAAGTTGTACAATGAAAGAGTGCATTTTGATGAGAAGACAGGAAGAACTGTAATGGTACTGCATCTTCCAGCTCCACCTCTACAGATCAGGGTAAGTTTTCATCCTTGGTACAAGAAGATGGAAGTATCTCACTCCTGATACTCACAGTTCTCTGGTGCCATGCAAGCACAGGTGTGACAAGAGTTGACAGGGGACCCACTGGAAGAAAGTAAGCATATGCAAAGGTTTGTCCAGTCTGATGACAGTTCTGGAAATGTGTTAGGAAACATCAAGATGACACAATATTTGCATCTGTTGCAAATACTGACTGCTGTCACAACAAAGCGCTGCAGTAGAAGTGTGACATTGATGTGTGGTACCACTGCTTGCTACTGGCTCTAGCAAACACAGTAACCAGCACATCCAGAAATAGCTCTGTACTCTTTAACAATGAGCATTAAAGTTGCTTTAATTAACTGTAAACTGAAATTTTCCGATTTTTTTTTTTTCACTTTGCCACCTAACTTCTGCCCAAGCCTCCAGTTTTCTTCCAAGAGATTGTTTTAAGAGAAAGAGACACAGCTGTGATGGTTTGGGTAACTGCAGTAATTTAAACTGTCTTTTATTACAAACCAGCTTTGACCCTGAACCTACCTCGCTATAATAAAGCTGTTATCACTACAGATGAGGACATTTGTATCTCACTATAGCTGAAAAATATGTCCTGCCCAAAAAAACCAAAACCAAAACAAAACAAAACAAAACAAACAAACAAACAAACAAAAAAGGCAAATCTGTAGCATGCAGACATTCCCTCAGGTCCATTACAGAGAATGGTAAAGCAAAGGAAATATTAAAAACAAACAAACAAGCAAACACACCCATACCCAAACTAAGGAATGTTTAATAAGAGGCATACATGAAGTAAATACCAGATTTTCCTGAAATATTAATTTTTTGCTATCTTGGACCCTATGTGCTATATTCTGGTAGTTTATGATACATTACTGACTATTTCCTGTAGCCACCAATTTTTCATCATTCCCACTAAACTTTATAATATTTTTGGTGAATATAAATGTCTTTTGCCAGACAGGCCAGGCATGATAAGAAACAATCTCAGTACTGGACCATCTTTAAATATATAGTGAGCTGACTGACGGCTAGCAGAGCCAGGAGGGAAATATTCAGAAAGATGCAACCAAGAAGTATAGAGCTCTTTGTAAGGGTGGACCTCAATATACCCAGATTAAGAGCCACACCTCTGACTTTACCCATCTCCCAGAGTGAAATATCACTAAACACATTAAGAAAACTTACAGAAATTACTTTTCATTTGTGATTTCTAACATTTGAAAGTAGAGTTGGAACAGGCTTTGAGGGGTTTTTTATTTCCTGATAATTTTAGAGTGCAAAATTTGCAAATGTTATTTATTCCTTGTTTACTTCTCTATACGAGGTCAGTGTTAACTTTCTCTAATTATCTATATTTAAATGTCTTTTTGAATTTCTCTGAAGCTATGACAGATTCTCAGTTTTCCTTAGGATGTGGATCCTTCAGAGATAGCTCCTTTGAGTCAGTATCCCTAATATGTCTCTTGTGCTGTGATACCCAGCAAAGCAAAACTTGCTGTTTGTACTCAGAATACTTTTTCTGCTAAGGGATACAAAGTGAAACATTTGTGTTATCAGCCAAATTCAGTAAAGATAATTTCATTCTGCTTCTTGAAAAGGTTTCTTGATAAATAAATACTTTTAGTTCACATAATTGTATCATAGAGCAATACACAAACTACTAACAGTTACATAGGATTGTCAGCATTATCTAACACTGCTAACATGGTCGAACTGAAAACAGATGCTTTGATCTCATCCTTGATGGCTTGACACATTTGCCCATGTGTAGGCATTTGAAATGCAACTGGAGGTCTGTTACAAGACCTTCCATGCCCACTTGGTGTCACCAAGCTCTGCACACTGATAGCTCTAGTCATGGTTCATGACTTAATTTATCCCCTATTCCCGTCACTTTTCTGAAGTGGGCACCTTTATGGCAGTAACTGGGAATGGGTCAGTGGAAACAGGTTAAACTATCCCTCCTCTTCCCATTCTTTTACAATAATATTGGTAGTGAGATGCAAGCGCAGGTCAATGATACAGTTTTCCCCAGAGAATGTTGCCCTCAGTCTAATCCTTTAATTGGAAAATATGTTTGAAGATTAGATCCTGTTTGTTAAATTTGTTACTTCACTGGTAAAATTATTACGATGTAATTATTACGATGCAATAAATCTCTTTTAAGAAAAAAATATTGAAAGACTCTCTTAGAATTCTGAGAGAATATAGCATGAAACATGAGACAGGAGTTGCACAAATGTAACACGGCAGAGATAATGGAAGAGAAGTATATAATAAAATGAGACAGCCTTTTTCCTCTCTCCCCTGCAAATCATAGGGTAACTAAAAGGAACCAACAGAGCCTGAAAATCACAGACCAAGCATATAAAAAAGTGGAAACAGACGGAGAGGAAATTATTAATTTCCTGTATAACAAGAACGATGTTTTCAAGATACACAACAGGTTTATAAATGAAAACAACAAAGCGAGAAAAAGTTTCTAGAGACCATTCTTCTTGAAATACCAAAACCCACAAACCTCTGTATGTTCTGAAAAAGAAAAAAAATAAACTCAAGAAAGAGCTTTGTGACTGTGCTAAATTTAGCAAATAAATATCTTGGTTCATTTTTTATACAATTAAGTGGATCTGAAATGTATAACATCTAGCCCAGAAGATATATCATACTAACAGCTTTTCATGTGGTTACTAATAGACAGCTAGAATGCTCTTTGCATAAAATTATGTATGCTTCTTTATGATCGTTACGTTATTTGCATTAAATAGCAAGTTAAGGGTACATTATATTAAATTATCTAGGACATTATTAACACATGAATAAAACATGCTTTTTGTAATGTAGAGTATTACAACACTTTTGGTGGGTTAGAGCCCCTAAAATTTAATGTAGAGAAAAATACATTCTGAGGAGCAGAACACAGCATGGGCCAGCATACAGTGCTACAGCCCTACTCACACCAGTGACACTGATTTACACCAAGTAAGGGCTTGGAATGAAACCCTGCCTTTTCTCATTAACAGTTACCAAGTAAAGCAGATTTAAATGTGATTTAGAGCAACTGGGTGATATGGTACAAGGCAGCTGATCTACAACCCTTTTATCTCCTGCAGTTTACCAGCAGCTCTCACTCCACGGCAAAGTCACACAATTAGGAATGAGATTTTGTTGTCTAAAGATTGCCAAGCAGCACAAATCCTCAGCTCTGGGAGCAGCTGAGCCAAGCACAGACTAATGAGTCTGATATCAGTGACTGCCTTAATGCACAAAGGGACCTCCAGGCAGGCTCTGCAGAACCCATGAAGAACACATGTCCTACAGTTCTTTGATTTTAGGGTCACAGTAAATGGCCAGCACAGCATAATGGACAGAAACTCAGGTCAGTGGAACAGAGACTCGAGGCAGACAATTTGTTCAGGTTTCAGGATTTTATTGTCTCGCACCACTGGAAAAATGTCAAAACGTGCTACAAGCTTGATATTAAAGAACTGAGCACTCAGTATCAGCTGAAATCAGTATTTCTTCCTCTTGCTAGGACTGTATCAGAGATAGGACTGCAACTACTGTATAAGAGGATAGGAAGTGTAGGGTTGCTTTTTCTATTTATTGTACCTCAGTACTTCAGAAGGATAACTTATTTTGGTGAACACTAAAAATTTTAAAAGCAGTTGCAAATTAATTTCCTGGCTGAAGCAAAATGACAGATAATTCACATAGGCTATAGAACCTCCTACTAGTCACGCTAGACAAGCAAGACAGGATGAGTTTCTCCTGTTTAATTTCCCCTACTATTTGCTATGAAAATGAGGGAAGGATGTGATGTGATTGCAATATGTATGCAAGAAAAAAAGGGGAAGGGGCTGAAATTCCTCCACTTAATTACAAACCATAGTCTGACATAATACTGAATTTTTGTCTATTGTAGATTTTCTTTTTAAAAAGAAATTGAAAACAATTTCTGTTTAAAATGAGTGAAGAACATAGAAATAAAGAACATACAGATGACAATTTTCTCTTTGCTTGGGATTTAAGGAATATCATCTATCCATTGTGCTGATTACACTGTAATTACACTGAGCCCTCATCTTCAAAGGATATGTTGGCCCTAAACTCACACTATCTGGAGTACTTCAGGCTTAATGTGCATGTACTACTACAAGAAGTTCATAGTAGGACCAAGCAATCTGTCCCAAAGAATATTGTGGATTTTAAGCTAGATCACCACTCAGTTCCAGTAGCTGCCTGAGCTTACTTCACAAAGATAACAAGATAAGGAGTTCAAGCATTAGTGGTTTTCTGTAGAATACCTTAGCCACTAAAGGTTTTTACTGATGCAACTGAAAAAAGTTTCTAGGTTTTGTGATATTTATTTAACTACCGGCTTTGAGGGTGTGAACATCATCAGTGGTGAAAACCATTGGAAGTCAATGAGATACTTCAGGGGCTCATTAAGCTAATAATTCTATTTAACATAATTATGTAATGGAAAGATGACACAAACAGAACAATGTGTAGGCATTACAATTATCTGGCTTACTAAGTAAAGCTTCCATTTGGCTCTTTGCTACAAGTTTATTTTTGTAACCTCATCATGCATGTCATTCCATAAGCCATGGAGTGGTTAAACTGGTAGACTATATATAAATTTCATCTCCCAATGGAGAACATTATTGAGATTTTCCCGTGCGTTATGAGCTTTGTTTTTTTTAGCTGAAGATGCTCTGAAACAGTGGTAACTAATCAAATTCAAACCCAGTAGAACTCCAGGAGTTTGATTCAAAGGTCATTAAAATCAGTAGAAAGTTTTCCTGGGTGTCATGTCTGAAGACCAAGTGACAGCATCAAGGTTAAGTGGATTTGGATACCAAACCACCAAAAATATGTGTTTGAATTTTTCAACTTCCCTCTTCAGAGGGAGAGTCAGTGCCATCCATGAGGAAAGTCAAAGGGGGAGTTAGTGTAGTTGACCCCACCATGTCACGAGCTGCTGAAAGAGACTAGCGATAGCCTTTGTACCAAATGTGTTCAGGTTTAGGGACATAAAACACTTCAACAGAAATATGAGTACTATAAATCCTCTGATTTCTCTCATGGGTTCAATTAGATATTTTCCTAGGATTCAGAAGTTGAATCACAATGTTCAACCCCATTCCTGCCTTTAGTTTTAAATGCCTAACTTTTTGATCTTACATTCTTAGATTTGAAAAAGCATGTTTTGGAAACAGTCAAACTAGTTTTCAGTTCTGTGCAGACATGGTCTCTATTGCACAAATGATTTTTTTAGAAACCTTCATTTTGTCCCTCTTGCCATGCTAAGTATGTTTGTAAAGACTGCAAAAAACAAAATCTTGGTGAGTTGATTAAGGTTCAGGTCTTTTAAAAGACAAGAGACTCACTGAAGATTAAATTCTACCTACTTGTGATCCATAATGATCTATTAACAATGCAAACTCACTTTAGCCATGTAGTTAAGCTGTGTTCGTGATTCTTGGGATTGCTGAAGAACCATGGTCAATCCAATATTTTTTTTTATTATTTCTGTGCTGTACATTTTTATCTGAGTATCACACATGAGACTCCGGATGCGCACTTGAACATGCTATTGCTGATAACAGTTCATAAAAAATTTTAACTGTAACTTACTAAATATTGTTCTGTATAAAGCAAACTGGACCTCTTTCATCATCTAAATAAAATTAATGTATCTGAAGGTATATACAACCACTTTAGAAATTTTCATAAAAGTATATTGCCTGGACTTTACATCCACTCTTTATATTGTCTATATGGTTACTGCAAACAGAAAAATAATATCATTTTTTACCAACAGAAAAGTTGTTCATATGAGACAGATCAGTATAATTTACAAGACTTCGCTTTAAAGTTTGTGATGTAAAAAAGATTCTTTCAATGATCAGTAAGGAACAGAAAAAGTATTTTATTCTACAAATTTGAAAAATTATTCTTGTACATCTATTTTATGTGGTTAATGTATAATCTTACCCATTAATAAAATGGAAAATAAAAGCTAAATGACCAGTCTTTGTCTTCACAGTATTGTCTACATCCATCTTGCAGAAAATTCCTAGCTACTGAATTATAACTTGTAAACATTAATTTATATACAGGTACTTGATATTTAAAACGCAAAATTGAACCTGTTGTTACTTGGATCATACAGACTGTCCGAAAGCACAGAATTTAAATCCCTAAGACACAATTTATTCAATAGCATTAATACTCAGTAAGAGCCCTGTGGTACTTTCCTGAAAAAGAATACTCATTGGTCTACATAGAGGTTTAAATCATATCTCCCCCTTTCCTGCAACATTACAGTCAGAAAATAAAAGTAAGATGTATCAGAACAGTATTAAATACAAAAAAAAAAAGGTTTGATAACTTGATGGAATAATTTCAGTTGGAAAACAAAGTTTAATGAAACTGTATTTGCTGTTCTGAATGCTAATCTTTACTGTTCCCTGAATGTGAAAAATCTGATAACTGTCTCTTTTTTTTCTCTTTGCATAACTATAATGAGATGAAGATTCTTCAAGAAAAAGTAGAGTTCACACTGTTTCTCCTACAGAAAGTAAAAACACACCACTATGGCAGAAACCTGATTATAACAGATGATATCACAAGGGGGGCTCATGGTTAAGGTCTATATTACGCAGTTCCTGTTAACAACTGCCAAGGGTGAACGACTCTTTGCACACACCAAATGCAAAATTCTTTTCATTTTGTTTTTACTTTCAGTCATAGTATCTCTATCCTTTTTTGGTTAGTCACTACTAGAATGAGTGTTATGAATCCACAAAAAAAACCCACAATTCCCTGGAGTGAGGAAGTTGGAGGACACTTCATCTCACATGAACAAATATATGAGTCATTACAAGGGAAAATATAAAAGGAAAATTAACATCGTGAAAGTTGTGTTTTAATTTACCAAACAAGGTGTGAAAGTAGAAATAAGAGAACACTAAGGTAAACAAAATGCAAATATTTTTTCCAAACCAATATTTGCACACCACAATCAACATCTTTTTTGAAAGGCGCAAGAACCTGAAGAGGTCGTGTCGTGGCAATAACGAGAACAGAATAGATTTTCATTAGGTTTCATAGAAAAAGTAACTTCATAGATGATCCTGAATAAAGTTAGGAAAGAACAGAAGTAAGAAGGAAGCAGTCAGTAAACTTAGGAAATCCTAAAAATATTCAGAGCCTAGTGCTTTGTTCATAATATTATATGTGTGTATATTTATATTTGTATATATTATACATATATTGTTATACATAAAGTGTGCATGTTTAATATACACAAACATGCAGATATTTATATACACATACACATATAATTTGATTATATTATATATAACAAACCACAAATAAATAATATGGTATAACATAATATATGAACATTTGACATCTTGGCCTTCATTTTGGTTTGAGCGTCTATGAAAATTTGATCAAAGACTTTTACTTGGAAAATACTTACCTCTTTAGAGAATCCCTATTTCTGGGGATTTTATGATGTTGGCAGAGGCCTTTATATTTCCATAGCATGTACAGACATTTTCTGTGCTAAATGAGGAATGCTTTTGGCATAATTTTAAAAAATAATATAAATTAATGTAACCGGTTATAGTCTTTAGCTATTTGGCACACAGCAAGGACTAAACTGGTGTGCACTTGGAAACTGGCAAGACCAGGGTGAGACACACCAGGCAGACTGCTGGCATCAGAAGGTTCCCAAATTAAGAGCACTTACAGTAATTTTAACTGTTTCTAAGAGGCTAAAATTATAGTAGCTGAATGCAGAATAAAGTTCCACTGAACCCTAATGCTTTGGCTTTGGAGGCCTTTGATTTGCTAAAATGCACACAAAGTAATGGGAAAAAAATAAACTTTTAAAAATATTGCAGTAATTCAAAAATTTTCTTTGTGTTCAGATTGGTGCATATATGCTTCATTCCCTATTCTCTGTGCCAACTTTCTACCAGTACCAGCTTGTTGTCATAGAGAGAACACAACACATGAGAAGATGGTGAATCAGGTGACAGAGTGAACTATGCACATCTGTTCATCTCTGGAGACTGGATTGCCGGTATCAACTGGGAACAAATGAAGCTGAATATTGTTATCCAAAGTTAGTGTCTGCCAAAACCCAATACAATTTGGCTAATTCTTTCCTCCTGATATAATTATCTGCTTAGCTTAAGAGTTACCATATTCATTATAATTCTGGACATCTCCTCCATCTATATTAATTATATGGATAATATTATTTAAAACACAGAGCTCATGGAGTCACATCATCAGTCAGGGAAGCACATTAGCCTCAGGCTAATTGTTCAAGCAAATTGTTGTGCTTCTGAACGTATCATTTAGATCTTAATTCTGTTCACAACATAAATAATCACTAACTTGACCTAAGCTTTCCTTTCAGTAGAAGTTCCTATGCATACTTGAAAGAGGGAGATTTATCCCATATGGATAAAGAAAAAAGTTCTATTTATACTCAGGTATCTGTAATTGCAATGGTCATACCATCAGCAGTGTCTGCGCCCTTTTATCATGAGATGGGGGCATGATAAGAACAAAAGAAGAAACCAGTATGTACACAGATTTAATGGTATCTTCCTTCATAAACCATTTGTAAATCTAAGCAGCAAATGCATTCTACTGCGTAAGACAGGATAAATGGCAAGTAATAAGGCAGTTGTGATGCAAAAGTGCAAAGCTAATTTTATTAGTCATAATTGATAGCACAGTAAGCACAGAAAAATGTGGATACATTTAGTTTGTTTTGTTGGCAATCAACAAAACGACTACATTCATGAATTTTAGCCTTGCAGGGAGGATTAATCTAGATGTGTTTTGCAGAGCAGACTGATAGAGTGTTTTCCCTTGCACAAGAAAAAAAAAAAAAACAAAATTAAAAAATTTTAACAATGAAGGGAGAATTAAAAAAAATATATTTTAAAAAAAAAAAAAAAAAAAAATTTAACAAAAAAAAAAAAAAAAAAAAAAAAAAAAAAAACCCCAAACAGCTGGTATATCTGGATACTCTAGCAAAACATAAAGCAAATAGACACAAGCAGCCGTTAGTCTTGGTACAATATTCCTTCCATTCCAGATGCGGCAATTAGAACCTCTGCTTAGTAAAAATTTCACGTTATTTAAGATATTATGACTAAGTCGAGTTGACTTACAAAATGTGTCAGAGGTAAAGAGAAATTTATTACGTCTGCTTTAGAAATCAATCAGTCTGTATGGAGGAAAGTGTGGGACTCTGGAATAGGGAAATTAACACTAGCAGATTCGATGAAAGCAGATCAAATCAGATTTAACTCAGGAAACATTTTCAGTGCAAAGATGTTTTGAGAAGAAGATGTATAGCCATTTCAATCAGCAGGTTTTTAATTTTACAATCTGTTCTTGCCGTGTCACCAGTCATGAATGGAAACGGTTTCGGTCTTCTTAGACTGCTCAATACCATCCTAAACACACCGCCCCAAACATGACAGGTAATGTGCACAAGTGAGTTGTTCTGCTTGGAAGGACTATCCTTTTCTCTGGGGTATAACAGAGCCTGATGCTACCTCTGCACTTCATATCACCTTGGTTAAATGATCCTTCCGCACAGGAGAAGGGTCATTCTGAAATGTTCTTAAAAACACATCCAGGTTCCTTTTAAGTCTGTAGCAGTCTTTCTGCTAACTTCAAACAGCTTGAGATTGCCTCTGTCATGGATAAACAGGGAGGAAAAATAAGGCAAGCAAGGAAAATTAGCTTACAAAATTAATGTTGGTACTGATCTAAGAAGAAAAAGCATATATATTACACAGCATGTGATAAAGAAAAGGTGTTCTCATATAAAAGCTGCATCATAAACAATCAATTTTATGTGCATGGGCATTTAGGAGGGAAATTTCAGTGTAATTATCAAGGTTGTAGATGGTATATTACTGCAGCTAATGGTTCAATACAGTACATAGCTGAGGTAAAATTTTCCAGAAGACTTTCATGCCAACAGACTGCTCAGGCTATCGCTACCATTACACAATCCATCAAATCTAGCCCTGGAAGCCATGTTCACCTAAGACCGTCTCTAAGCTAACATGTCCTGGCTAGAGACAGCATCTCCTGACCATGCCTGGATCTCACCTGCTTTATCTGCAAGCCATTTGGCCACACAGGGTGAACTGGTATTCAACGTTAAATTAAGGGCTCTCTGCCTTGCTCTCCATTTGCACTGTAAGCACGCTCTCAGGCATCCTGAGCGTTAATATTCCATGGTATCACAGAATCATAGAACGAATCATAGAATCATAGAATGTTAGGGAATGGAAGAGACCTTGAAAGATCATCTAGTCCAATATCCCTGTCGGAGCAGGAACACCTAGATGAGGTTACACAGGAAGGTGTCCAGGCGGGTTTTGANCATTAATAAGGTCACCCCTCAGTCTCCTCTTCTCTAAACTAAAGACCCCCAGCTCCCTCAGCCTCTCCTCATAAGAGAGATGCTCCACTCTGTATCTGCTGTTTCTGAAGATGTTAAATTAATCAGGAGGATTCATCACAACCCCACAAATATGTCAGGTATCTCTGGCTGCTGCCAGTTTCCTGAGACTTGCCCATTGCAAAACGATTTGCCTTCTTGTATAAAACCTTCTGTAACTAAAGGAATCAGGTAATCACTGCGTTATGTAATATTTGCTTTACTAAGATTTTCTTCTAATCCTAGGCTGTTGTTTTGAAAATCAGCAGTTTAGGATGCTGCAATTTTACTTAAAAATAAAACAAAAAGAACCTCAAACAAACAAACAAAAAACCTCTGCATCATAAATATTTTGTTTACCAAGCCACAGTCACTGGATTCCAATGCTATAAGCAAGGTTCTGATGTCAGCTAGGGTGTTGTTCTGACTGTCCATCTGCTCAGTTTTTGGTTCTAAGAATTACATTTTACTGCATTTTGGAGCAGAAATTAGGAACAGTGGGGTTTATTACTGCTCTCCAGATTATATTAGCTATGGCAGCTGTTTTTGAATGGATATGTGAAACAGCCTCACCCCATCTCCTCCAATATGCTTTAAGCATTTATCAGTTGAACTGGCAAGTGTTATTGGTAGTTCAGACACAAAAGCATTTTGCCATCTCCATAGAGCTTTCTTATCCCTGTAAAATAAATCCTTCTGTACGCAAGCTTACTGTTATGAAATGACGCTGAGAGTTTTGGAGAAAGAGAGGAAAGAAAACAGAAAAGTACTGCAGGAGATGTACAGTAGTTTTCACCTTCCACCACTACTCCTTTCCCCATACACATCCTATACGTCTGTTCCATGCATTGCTACTATATCCACAGTATATTTCCTTAGAAGATAGACCTGGAAATGCTGATGCAAAAACTGAAGGCTTGGAAGAATTAGCTATTTCTTTGAATTCTAATGTATCTTGAATTTCTCCCAGTTCTGTATTAACTTCAATAATTTGAATTTGACCAACATATTTTCCCAGAAATAACTGAAACTTTATCTGAAGACCTTAAGCAATAATAATTGTGATAATAAAAATACCATTCTTGTTAGTATTTACTGCTTATCTTGGCAGTTTATATAATTGAGTAATTATGAGTTTTGTAAAAATGTACTGAATTTGTCATCAAAAGTATTCAGCTTTAATTCCAGATCATTGACTTACATCAAATTTTATTTTTCAGGGAGCTGAAAAACTTTTAATAAACCTAGTCTTTTCTCCTTCTGAAGATACTTTTACAACTGAATCACATCACCTCTCATGCTTCCTTTTGATATATTAAACAAAGCTAACTCTTTTATTCTTTAAAAGAAAGACGTGTTACAGACTGTGGGAATGGCAGGATGCTCAGTTCCAGCTAAAGGGCCTTGGACAGGTTATACGGAAGTATGGGTTTTATGTGTAAGGAGTGATAGCCCAGGCCAGTGAGAATGATATCTCAGGTCAGAAAACTGCCCTCATATGTATGATGTGTGAATGTTGGCCCAGGCATGTGAATGAGTGGGTTGGAACACCACCCACAAGATATGCATGGGGACATGACTGAAAGCAGTCACAACATGAGTGTGGTGTGTTCGGAATTACATTTTTTGAAAAAACATCCTGTCTAACCTCTTGGTCCAGGCCTGTATCTGTAAACCTATAAATTGAGAACTGTTAATAAAAGTCAGCTCAGCCTGGCTCAGCTCGGCTCTGCTCTGCCTTGCTCTGCTCTCGCTCCTAACAAGAACTCTGTGTCTATGCGTCTCTGTCTGCATCTGTATGCATCATTCCTCATCACCGCAGCAGACCTGTCATCACTTCTAGTCTTTGCATCTCCCTGTGTACAGTTTATCATTATCCTTCTAAAAATGTCACGGGGTTCAGTAAGTTCCTTCTGTACGAAAAAAGACATTTACAGAGCTAAAGCCATGTTTTTCCTTGTTATTAATAATTCCCTCCCTCTGTAAATAAGGGTAACACTAAACTTTTTGCTACAATGTAGCATTGTGATGTTATTCTAAGTTACCTCTTTAGAAAATGCATTTTGCCATTACAGATGTGCAGCAGCAACTTCTGTATTCGGGTCTCGTAATGTTTATACAACTTTTTCTTTGGAAAGTATTTAACAAAACTTGAAAGTGTGACTATCTAGCCTTCCCTATTTGCACTCAGTGTCATCTTTGTATAATGTGTACATTGCTATTCATTTTTTTTTCAATCTGGTTCTTGATTACTGATTAATATATTGAGTCATGCTACACTGAAAGCTGTTCTTTGAAAATCCTGAATGGAAACTCCAACACTAGAAACTCCATTCACCTGTTATTAATGACAAGGTTTGAAAGGTCCAGATCAGTTCTCATCTAATTATGTTGTGTATAAACACCAGTTTTCAATCTGAAGGTCATAAATCGCAGATCAAACTGCTTATCGAAGGCCTTACGTTTTACAAAGCTTTTATCACCCAAAGTCATTATCTCAAATCAAAATGATGTTATATATTGTAAAACAGATATACTCCGGGGAATTTTTTATCTGGGGTTTTTTTACTGTTGCTGTTTCCACCATGCGCCGTCCCCCTGGGATCTATGGTGACTGTCATTAAGAATCTTTTCTTCCATCAATTCTTCATGGATTGAATCCAGTCTGATTTTTTTCTGTTATTATTCCCAAGTAGACTGTGACTCTCCAAGAAAAATAATGTCTGGTCTGCAGGAGGAGTAAAACAGCATTTGATGCTGGTGCCTTGACAGGGTGTCTACAGAAAAAGATGAAGATTGTCAATCAGTGTGATATAAGCAATAATAATCTGCATGGCAGATTATCTTTCTAAGGCATTGAACCTCCAGGACCTGGGAAAATTACCATCAAACATCCTGCACGCTGCACAAAGCCCCGCATTTCGTAAGACACCCTTCTAGTTACTAAAATTTGTTATATCAGTAGAAATGCAACCCAGAGATTTCAAACTTACTTATCTGTGACATTTATCTCTGAATTTGTATGAACTCTGAATCCAAATGCAAAACTTGAAGTATCATTGCATCTTTGCTTGGAAACTTTGAACACTAGTGATTTTGCTCTTTAATTTTGTCTGAGTCCTGTCAGTCAATTACAACTTTTGAATGTGTATGCTTACTTATGTTACAATCGTTCCTTTTGTTATGCTGAGCAAAACCCCATGAAAAGAATTTGTATTTTGCTGAGAGAAATCTGTCTTTTGCTTCTTCTCACCAGGAGATTATTCTCTGTGATATTTCAGTCTCTTGCTGAGAACATTGTCTTAAAATAGCAATTTGGCTTTATATGAGGTGACGATAACAAAAAATAAGTGAGCATATTCTTAAAACAAATAAAATTATTTATCAAAATGCTGTGTTGAAATGTAACAAAGATTATTTCACCAAATTAGCAAAAAGTAGAAGAATCAAACAGAACTCAGGACATTACTTAACAACAGCTTATCATAAAGGCACATTATAAAGAATACATCAAACTTAGTTTTCTCCTTTTTTTTTTCTTTACAGATAGAAACAGGAAGAGAACTAAGGTATCGGAATAGTTGCAATGAAATACAGGAACTTTTTAATTGTTCTTATTTTCATATCTCACTATTAAAAAAAATCAGTCAGACATCAAAGGAAACCTTCAAATATTTTAGGTTTTCATCCCAAAATTGAGACAAAAGCAAAAATAGGCTATTGTTTCTATACAAGTTCTGGAAGCCAACATTTTGTGTTACTGTATGATGTACTTAATACTGATATAATCTGATATAAATAAAGTGCTTAATTCATGGATTACAGAATAACACTTGCAAAAGGTCTATGCAATATTGTAATTGTAAAAAGAGATGGTGCTTTGTGATGCTATTGAAAATACAGAGATATAATTTTGCCACAGAGCACTGTGTCGGCCTAGAATGAAAATGCTGCACCCCAGGAATCTAAATGATGTTCACTGCCAGGATCCAGGTGAGGCTGCAAAGGCATCTGTCTGTATGTGTTGAGGATACATCACTTGTTCCTCCTCTCAGCAGACAGAATGATGACCAAATTTGGAACTGGACCCCATAGGACACTCTGGGGTTTCTGCTCATACAGACACACACATTGAAGTGCTGTTGTTAGCATAACTTGAGGCAACGTACAGACACAAAGCTATAGCAAATGTCGTCTTGACACACTGATAATTCCAGTAGTGGTAGAGATGCAAATGGGATTAAATTTTTGAGCTGGGCCAGAGATGAACTTCATATTGTTATGGCTTCATTCCTGTTGATCAATTGATGTACTATTATTTATTTGCAGTAACGATTGTGTGGTTCTTTTTTCACTTCAAGGGCTTTTATTATTCTTTTACAGCATATGGGAACTTAGTCACAAATAGGAAATAACTGTGGCTTTCTCTACATGTTTAATAAAAGGACAGATTCTTCTTTTTACACTATCTAAAACAGGATGCAGCTACAGATGTACAGATATTCAGACATGGAAGTAAAATAATTGACTGAGACATTCTAAGGAGTTGCATTCACTTTTCGATGTTTTGACTGTGCAAATTGATATGCCTGCACTTTCATACATATACAGATCCATTCCTATATGAGCCCAAAATAGTGGTCCCATTAATAAGGCACATTTTTACAACGACAGATTTCAGGCCACATACATTTCCATTCGCACTTTAAACCCTCAAATACACTAGCACATGTTGCAGTTGCACATAAAACTGGTGGGAGTAAGAGTAGGGGAAAGAAAACATGAGATAACCATTTCCTTTTGCTTTTCAAAGTAGAAAGGAAGAGTTAAATTCCCTGCCTTAGTGAAGCATGCACATTGGAGTGGCAGGAGCCCATTTCCACTGCATGCTCCTACTCTCCTCCTTCCTCCCCAGGAGCAAGTGAAGCAAGGTCCAGATAGTCACAAAGTAAAATGTTAGCACTGTTCCTGATGTTAAACGGTCCTAATGCTAGCATGTGGAGCTGTAAGTTTTGTCAGAAGGCAAGAGAAAACTTATTTCTCACAGGCCATCATGCAGCAGAAATCAGACAGAATGCCACAGGGATCTCCAGAAAATGGAGGGCCGTATTACTAAACGATACTTGTTAACAATAGGGTGAAATGAACCAAAGCTAATTTGGGAGATAATGATGCATTCCAAAATGTTAAAAATATTTTAAATCATTTTTTGTAGTATCTGCCGAGTAGCTTGCAAAACTGCGTATTATTCTAGGCCTAGCCATCAGAAGACAGTGCTATCTTCACACTTAAAATGAGAAAAGCTGATAACTAAATCAGCCATGTGAGGCATTGAAATCAATTTTCAATGCTAGACTTAGACTCATAACACCTGCAAACCCTACAGTGTTAGAAAGCATTGCTAGAGCGTTTCTTCTCTTCTCAGAAAGCAAATCAGAGACCACATGTTCATGAGCTGAATTTTACACAGGCATCAAGAAGAGCAAACATCCACTTTATCTTCATGTAAAAGGACATTCTTCTTCAAAAGCTCAGTCAGGTGCCTGATCATAACCTGCAATTATTCAAGCAGATAAGTCAAGATTTTGTCTTTAGTGGAAACAGTAATAGAACTGCATTGATTAATGTAATTAAGTGTAATTCAGCATTCAGGCTTCCAGTCCGAGCTGGCATTAGGTATTGTTCACAGTTTTATTTTGTAAGAAACTCCGCTTGCTCAGTTCCTCAAACTCCACACGAACATATTCTCTAAAAGATATTAGAAGGTATTTTGCTGATGGAGGTACTGACTCCTAGTGAGACAAAAAGCATAGTTGTTCTCATTATAGAGACAAACACAAATGCTGAATCTGTTGGAGTAAGAAAAGTTAAGGGTAATTCTATTTTCTTTGGTGCCCCTGCCATATTCTAACATCAGTGTCTCATAAAGTCACAGGCTTTAAGAGCAGCACAGATAGAGTATTCAAATTATCTGTTCTGTCTTCATATTTAACACTTTTTAAGCTTACTTTTTAAAAGACAACAAAACTTGAGAACAAGAGAAGACAAGCCATATCCCTTAAAAAACATAGCAAATCATTGTCCCTCTTTCCTATGGTAAGCAGGCAGGAGTATTTATAATTTATTTTAATATAGTTTAAGTATGAATACAGAGACCTTCTCGTTTAGGGGGCGTTAGATGTGTGCCATTACGGAACCAACTGGAAACTGGCTGGCCTGGGTCATGAACACCATGGGATGTAGTGTTTCCCTGTATAGTTAAGGTCTGGAGCCTCACAGATGTTGTTTAGGTTAATGTGAGACGACAAATGTATGTTAAATCCATGATGACTTCCCTTTTACTGCCCAAGAGACAGAAAATAACAATTCATTCTGATAACTTCCTGTGCCTTAATATTCTTTTCTCCTGAACATGTAGCTCCTTAGAATCCCATTTCATGATCCTGTATTCATTGTGCAAATAGCCAGCAGCAGATTTGTACAAGGGGATATGAAGTTTTACAGGATGTATTTGTAACTATAGTGAAAGAAGCCCTGGGGAATGTAAAGACATTTAACAGGACACTCCTCTGTCAGCACAGTAAGGTGTTTCCAGTTTAAAGCTTTTTTTCTTTGCAAAAGTGTATCTCCTCTGGGAGACCTGTCTGAGGCTGTGCCATGGTATGACACTCTTTCCATGGCATGTAGAAATGCTTAATGGCTTAGACTGTGTTCCTAGCAACATTCCAGCTACTCATAAGGGTGATTTCTAGGAAATCAAAATGAAAACCTCTCTGGAAACTTCCAGTATGAAAATCAAATATCATATTTTTTTATTTCCTCTGAAGTGCCTCCATATTTTCAGTTAAATTCAGTAAGATAGAAGAGGAGTCTAAGCCAATATTTTAATGATTATAATTTAGAAGGCTAACAATAATTTCCTAAGGATCAGAGGTGTTTTCTAGTGACACTTCTCTGACTTAATGCTTTATTAGAGAAAAGGGGAATGGGAGACAATTTTGAGAAAGGTCATTTAAATTAGCACTTTAGCACACGAAGCAGCTATTCTAGTTACTTCAGAAGACACAATAAGTTACTGTCCTCTTAATATACAGAAGAAATAGTCAGGTTAAATGTCAGGAGGAAAGCTCAATAAAGCCAGTGTCTCAAACACAATGGTATTCATTGGAGAGGCAGATTATGGACTATCCTTTGATTTCAAGATAGACCTCACATCTTTTTATCAGAGACAAAATATCAGGGCTTAAACTTGCTGTTATAGACAACCAACAGTGCAGGCCTTTAAAGTTCTTTTCAATCCATGTTATGTCAGGCTTTTCCTGTGTTTGAGATTTCCTGACAAGACAAATTATTCTGGAAGTTAGCAAAGTTCATTGCATGTGTTTAAGTAAATCATTGTTCCTTGTGGTTTAACCTTACCCCTGAATTCCCATAAAATTACACAAGTCCATTACCTGTGAAAGAGCTATGATAAGTAGATAAAACAGACTTTTAAAACTTATTTTATTTTCCTTTCAGTATGATGATTCTCTTTTTTATTCTCTATCCTTATCCTGCAACTCTTCTGTTTTCTTTCTTGTTTTTCTGTTCACTCTCCGCTACAATACTTGTAGTAATAGTAACTCATACTCTTTCAAAAACTACATGGTGTCCATGTGGTGAATAAATTGACTAAGTAATTGCAGCAACCATTTTTGAGCATTTGTAGAATTAAATAACACACATTTTGGAAGACTGTGCTGTGCTAGCAATGCATATAAATGACCAGACAAGCAGAAATGTACATGGGAGACAAAACAGAGAAAGAGATTTGACCAGTATTCATGGTGCCTGTGATTAGGATTGGCTTTCTTCCCAGTAAAAGAAATTAAATGCCTTTAATACTATTAAGAACTAATATTATGCTGAAAAGGCAATACATTTTGTTAACTCATCAAAGCGGATCTCCATATTCAGATCTAAATAAAAGATACTTCATTTATAATCATCCCCTCCTTTCTCTAATTGCATATCCATTAATTTAGAGCTTTCTTATCATATTACTGGAAATGAGTTTGTCCATCTTTCTATCATCGTTTGCACGCAATTCAGTGAGGAAAGAATGCCTAAATTCTCTTGTTTGGGTTCCTGGTTCTTTGGGCCTTGAAAAAAGCACTTTCACAGTGTGGCAGGTGAAATACAGTAATCAATCTTACTGAAGGAAAAGTGGTCTTGTACTTGTCATATGAGTTAGCAGACTGCAGTGAAGAATGATAGGAAACTAAGTACATACCCTGAGCTGATATCCTGGTAAGAACTGCTCAGGTTACACCTATGTTATCCCATGCTTTTTAGTGGCCATCATTAACAACTGGAGGTTTTGCCTTAAGTCACAACTAAGTATCCATAATGGTAAATAAATAAATACATACATACATACATAAATACTTAAAATAGCTACAGTGTAACAGAGGAAGCAAATGTATTTTCTCTCTTACTAGAAGATGAAGTCTATTTCCCATGAAGACAGAAAGACTTCCTTGCAAAATCTTTAATACACCTCTGGGATAAGTAAATAAGTAGCCTTAGTTCTGTCAACCAGTTACCTGTCTTCAGATTGGTTCTCTAAGGTTTGATACCATGATTTTTTTTTTTTCATTTGAGCCTTTGTCTGAAGTGTTAAAATTTCAAAACTGAAATAATGAAGTCTGAGATATCAGCATCAATGTATTGACAATTGAGTCACTTTTTAGATCATTTTGTACCCACATGTTATTTTTTCTGAGATTGTCATGGTCACAGATGACACCACCAGATTTGGAGTGAATGATTTCAATACAGTGGATACATGGAAAATAGTCTTCTATAGACGCTTAGAAACTTGGTAGCTAGAAAATTTAATTAGCATAGTATTTATATCATCATCTGTATAACCTGCTATTTAATTAATCAACTGAATTTTGCTGACCCTTAAAAGTAGTTCTCTTTATCATATTCTTAGTTTAAGCAGCAGGAAACAACTGTCGCTGGGTTGTTGACAGTATATGCTACATATTTGAGTAATAATCTTTTCCTGACTCTTATGTTTAGCACAGATTTTTTCCTTCTGCACACAAAAATGTTTATTCAGGAAAGGATGACTAGAAACTGTGAGATGTCATTTACGGCTTCCTGCTGCTGAGGGCTGATCTCAGTCAGTCTTAAGGCTATACCAAGTAAGAACTGGGAAGACACAACTACACAGCCTTCCTGTGCCGGACCCCTCCCTCACTGCAACTGGCAATGACAGGTGTATTACCTAGAGCAACTTTAAACTAGTTTTTATTTGAAGCAGCTTTCTGCTAATTTGTACCACCTCAAAAAACGATCTGAAATGGAAAACAGATCCTGCCACACACTGTCCAAAGATTGTTAGCTAGCAATTAACTAGCTACCCGGCAGGTGTGTTTTAGGTAGACACATGTACAAGGCAAACCAATTTGTTCTATCTAAATATTATACCTAGTGACTTTGTAACTTGTAGTGATAGCTGGCAGCTGCCAGTGAGCCAGCATCTGGAGCTTTCAGGAAAGACACACAAGGTTTCTGTCCAATTTGTTATTTGAACCTGCCTCTCCAAGAGGCATTCTCAGGTGTACTTTGCCTGCAACATGGAAGCTGTCACAGAAAATACCTGGATGGTCTGTGGAGTATGGATCCTGAAGGATTTGGCCTGGGTAGTTTTCATCAGACATGTACTGATAGAAGCCAGTATCCTCCATCCTAGAATCAACATTCTTAATTACCTTAGAGTAATTAAGGTATCATGTAATTTGGGCTCAATCTGTAGGTTTCCTCCTTTCCTATTCTTTCCTTAAAGGACAAGATCTTTCCTCCAGGAACTTCCATCATTTCCCTCCAGTCCTCCATTCTCTCTTTGACACTTGGACAGTGCTTCCTACCATAAGATCTCCCCTCACTCTTTCCAGGAGTTACTGTCTAACTGCTGACTGCTTGCCTGACCCATCCAGGTGTGCAGAAGATCTATTTCCTGGTGTTACCCAGTGGCTTTCAGGAGAGGAAGCCTCCAGAGAGGGCCGCAGGAGCTAGGCAGCATCACCTACAAATAAGCAACCTTCCTCCTTGCTTCCCAGCTAGACCTTTTTCACAAAAAAATACATATAGTAAATTGAAAACAAAACAAGCTGTTACAGCAGCTGCCAGAAGTCCCACAGGTGCTGCACAGTTTTAGCACTGAGCGATAATATGTTGGTGCAGTTGCCTTTCTTGAAGCTATGAGAGCTTCTGCATGGCCAAAAAGCATATGTGACAGCAGCCTACTGACATACATACTGAGTAGCTTCAGCCACCCTTAACACAGCTCCCTGCCACCCAGTTCCCTGCTGTCCCTTCCCCCTGCAGTGCCTTATCTCCAAGCTGACTGATCCTAAGTGATTGTTTGGTCTCATCTGGCTTCCCCAACCTTTCCTGTCTGTCCTCTCACATCCCCATTGTATGACAGCCTCTTGGCATCTCCCTACTCTCAACAGCTAGTCTAACACCTACTCCACTCTAGGTAATGCTGGCAAGCAAATTAATCACTTTCTCCCTCTCCTTCTCCTCCTATTCACTCTCACCATTTACTTCAAGGCCAAGATGGCCACGAGAAGATTGTCACCTTTGTTCCAGCAGATAAGCCTTGTTTCAGAGTTGGGATCCACAGTTCAGTACAATCCATGGAAAGTGCTGGTGGTCCACACTCTGTTAGGACTTCGCTGGCAGCTTTAGTGGGACACATGCCATAGTGTAAACGGAACAGGACTCAGATGGAAGATAGGATGGGAGCATATCCTATGCATGTTAATCAGAAATCTAGCTGGAAAATCAGCAGACTTAAATCCATAGTGAATCCCTGGAGAGAGTGGTAGGGTATACTAGTGAATAAGATTTAGATGTTGAAACTCACCTCATAGGTTTCAATTTCTTGTCCGCTTACCTCATTAGTACCTGTTCTGATGCTTTTGTGACTTTTAAAACCCCAAATATGGCACTCAGGGAATTCTTCCTCTCAAGTTAAGACCGTCCTTTTGTGTTTGGCTTGCAAAGTTGCAGCCCCTTCACTTCATGACTTGTAGCCATTGCTACTTACAACAAATCACATTGCTGTAGGCACACTAGAAGAGCACCCCTTCGCCCAAGGAAGAGAAATATTCTCTTTTTTCAAGGTTAATTCTTCAGCTTCATTTTTGCCTCCCAAGAAGCCTAAGTCTTCTCTATTTTCATATTGATGAAACATCATCAGCGTAACAAAAAAGTTCGTTTTAGTTAAACAGCTAGAGGATTGGTTACTTGAGAGAAATGTATATATTTGGATACCTATTTGGTCAATTCTGAGTACACTAATCCTTTGGAAATCCTGCATCAAAACACATTATATTTTCTGCAAAGCCAGAATACCTGCCAAGAACTAGTACAAAGTAACAACACTGCTTAAAATAATATGTTGAAAACTTCTGAAAAAAATGGAGTTTGATGTTGCATATTATGAAATAATGTTCTGGAGGAAGTGAACTGGCAAAAGTTTGAGGGGCCAGTTGTTAGGTGATTAAGTAACCTCAAATTCCATTCAGCTGTGTCAACAAAGAGTCTAATCCATTATGGCATACTACCAAAATGTGAATTTCATACCCTTGGAGAGAAAAGCCTTAATTAGAAAAGCTACCATAGTTTGTACTAATCAGCTCTCTTCTTGGCAGTCATTACAGATATGCCGACAGCTGAATGAACATGAAGTCCAGGAACCAAGCAGCTGCTGGCAGTTTTTGGAAACAGGAGGTCCACCTGAGACAAATTATTTATTATGTGTTCTAGGTACTGAATATTGTCATTAGGGGAGAGGCATAGTACTGGACTAAGACTGGTGATTAGGTTTCTGATTTTTCCCCTTCTTTTTCACATAATAACCACCTTTGTGCATATTGTTCTTACATTTTTTAACAGCTGGATGAAACAGTTTTAGAGAGAGGGACCAAGGAATCAAGCAAATCACTTTTTGTCCATTTTATCAGAAACACTTCAAATAAGAGCTAAGATGCACAGTTCAGACCAGTATCGTTACTTATAAGTGAGATTGTATTTATCTCGCCTAGACAGGAAAAAAGAAAAATAAACATATTTCACACCGGAAAAGAAAAGTAAATTAATGTCTATACTATTTAATGATATATCTACTTGTCTGCTTCATACAGGAAACAGTAAGTCTGAGTTTATAAATGGTCTTTTAGAAATAAACCATAAGACCAGTAAAATTCAGGCTTATAGTGTTATTGTCCCAAATGGTAAGCACTGAAGGTCACAGAGTATACAAAAATAAAGCACTTTATACATCAGCATTTACAGAGAAGAATAGGAGTAATTAAGTAGATATTTTGAGCAGGATGTCTTGAAAATATTTGTCTAACATTACACCCAGACTTCAGAAATAGATGATGGGACATTATTTTTATTAGCATTGGTTTCATTATGCTAATGCTTAAAACAACAATAAAGAGTGAGCATCTTCAAGGGAACTGCATGTACACATATTTACAGAATAAATAGATGAGCCAGTGAAAGAAGAGGAAATTAAATGCAGGACCATTATCTTAAAACACATCATGGCCAGGAAAAGACTGCACCACTGATTATAATGTCTGTGTTCATCATTCTGGACAAGCGGAACATCTTAGCAGTGACCTGCACTGTAAGGCACCTAAAGCTGCATGAGCCTGGATAAATGACAAGGAAAGTGCAGTTATACAAGCACTTAGAGCCAAAGCATAAATTTTTAAATTAACATCTCATATTAGATTTACTGCTGATCATAATTTTCACTAGGACAATCCATTTAGTACTAATACTTATCAGTACATGTGTGTGTGTTAAGGGCATGTTTGGACTCTTGTGTTGGACTATGATTCTGTTTTCCTGCGCTGTATGCAGAGATAACAAAGGAAGCCCAGGACTGTCAAATGTATGTATATAAGGGAGTTAAGGGAGGTGTAGCACACGCATCAGCAGTTTCCAGTCTGTGCACAAGCCAATACATAGGAGATATTTGTAGGGCCCAGAAAACCAGCATGTTGCTGCCTGCAAATGATGAGTGTCCCAGTGCCCTGAGCATCGGAGCGCTCAGCTGGTGGCCATGATGGGTCAGGCTAGCTTGGTCAGCACAAAAGGCACATTTGTGCACCAGGAGCCTGACACTTCTCAGTCTTTTGTAGGACCTCAGTAACAGGTAGTTTTTTAATGTAAAGACTGAAAAAAAAAAAAAAAAAAGTAGCTTTTGCTCTCCACGATAGTTTGAGAATCATTCCAGACGTTATCTGCTCTTGAAATTTCCTTTATCTGCCTGGGGTGAGGTAGCCGTGTCCTATTTCAGTAAGGCTTTTAAAAAAAATATAAGACCCCTTCTGCCAATATAGGGTTCTGGGATTTACTTTTAAAAGTAAATAATAGTATTTTATGGTCCTTTTACCTACCTTCTCAGCTACTTTCCTCTCTCTCTGCTGTACTTCTAATAAAGTGTTCATTCAAATCACTGCAAGGGTCCTACCACAAAGACCTACCATTTTTTTTTTTAAGATAATCACAAAAAAAGAGAAGTTTCTTTTTTACTAGAACTCTATATACATGGTGTTTGTTTTAGAGACCAGCCTCAATGAAGCTGTATTCTTGCTTCCTGAAAGGCATACCAGTGCTACAAAGATATGTCTGTATCGCTAGATACCTTTTCAACTTTCAGGTCTGGATGAATGCCCTACCTATATCCCAGCTTCATATAATCACAAGACCCTGGCACATGCTACATTCCCCAGCACGTCATAGACAATGGTCCGTAGACAGCATAAGCTATTTGCCTTCCTAAGCACCATAAACTTTCTGTAGGTAAAGTTAGCACTGCATAGTCTGTGAAGTCTCATATATTACCTCTTGAGATTTAAAGGCTGGTCTCAGATGTCTCTTTTCCCCACTCCATAAAACTACAACCTTATAAGGACCATTGATCTTTCAAGTTAATGTTCCATCTTCAACTCCCACCATGGAGAAAGTGGTTTTACCTTGTTATTTGCACCATGGAGTTTTTCCAGAAGGAACAACACTAACACTGCCACAGGAGTGGAGAAGGAGAAGAAAGGCAAAATGTTATTTATCACCATAGCCTAGGGGTATAAAAACAGACTGAGCATATCATATTTCTCCTTTTTTCTTTTAAGGCATTTCTATCATTATATTACTATATGAAAGATTAACTTCTAGCTTTGGGGTATTTTCTTTCTCTTGCGGAACTGAAAAACTCACTGAATTTAAATAAGAAGAGAAAAAATATCTCTCTTAACTGCTGTAGTAAAAACTGCAGCATATGAAATTGTCCAGATGGTGTGAGATATCAGAATACCTGATAGAATGGAAAACTTGTGTGTGCATGACATTGTATAATAATACACAACTAGAAGTTCCAACTGAAAGGGAGCAAGAGATGATCCATCTTTGTCCCAAATCACTGGTGATGTATTGCCGGATTCCTCATCTTTGTTCATGCCACACTGTACCCATGCATCTTCCTGTAGAAACGGCTCCTTTGTTTGAAGATGTACAAATATCTACATGGCATTGACCTGTTCTAGTCCTCCGTCCTGAGAAATGCAACGAGGTGCTTGAAGTACATGTCCACTTTCCCCTCACGCTGTAAGTCCCCGGACAAAACCAAGTCAGATTTCCATAGTAATGCCTCCTGTTTGGGGAAACCTTAGGAGCTGCTTCTCTGGTACTTCTCTGTTGTGTTCTTCCGCTATTTTCCCATCCCATGTCAGAGGAACTCCTCCTTCTGGGTCAACATGCCCTGTAGTGAGCAGTTAAGAGTGTGTGTCATACTCAACTGAGTAGCCATTGAACAGTGAAGGGGAGTCTGCAGGACTGACCAAGCTGTGTTTTCCAGCCAAGAAGGGGGCTATTGAGTAGGGCAGTCAGTGAAGCAGGCACTATGGTCATGTTCTTTGAGATACCCAACCACTTCTGCTTTCAGCACTGTTCTTACACAGGTTATTCCTTTCTCTCCTGGCAGAGCACCATTATTTGCAGATTATGGGGTTCTTCTATTATTGAGTCTGGAAAAGTAGGAAAGATTTGCACCTTATTTTTTTTTTTTTTTTGCAACAGTTGTGATGATTATTATGAGAAAGGAGGACTGTGCATAGAAATCAGACTGTGCTCATTTGTCACTGCCCAGCAAACACCTTTTGAGTTGCAGGACTGTATAAACATCCAGGCATTCAGGCTGTGCCTTACTCTGGATGAGGGCATAGACATCTCAAGTGCAAAACGCTCTGCAGAATGTGAATTACACACTGGTGACAGAAGGACTGGGTTGCAATTAAAACGAGCACTAACTCTGGAAGATGTGTCTAGCTTATATTTGGATTAATACTTACAGTCAGATCAAGTGCACTGTTTATATTTACATTAACTTTATTAACATTGGATTAATATTTAATATCTTCATTGATTTATCTAAAGACTGATACTGGTCTGGTTTTGCAGGGTTTTGTCAACTCCATTTTCCTGACGAGTCCTGTGCTGTTAGCTGTCTCCACTTCTGAGCAATGCCGTAAGGCAACACACTCTCTGAAGGGTACAGAAGACCTCAGCAGCCCTATGTGACTGTCTACTCAGCAGTACCAGCTATGTGAATTATTCTGGTTCTCTGCTACGTATTTATGGCTTGTGAAGGCTTTGTATCTTTCTAAACCTATTTGCCTCTTAGTAGAGAAAGCGCAGAACAGATGCACTGCAAAATCAGCATTCTCCCATTGTTTATACCACCCATAATGTTTCACTTGTCACGTTTTATTTGTCATATTTTTGAAAACACGGGGGAATCAAAAGGTCACAGACTTGACATTTTCTCTTGTCCTTTATGAGTATTGTGCACGGTTATTGATCCAACAGGATTTTGTGAAAGACAATTTACAAAAAAGATTTTAATCTATTTGACGTGACTCAGGGGTGTACCTCAGGGCTATATCTGTTGTGTATATTTTTGCTTCAGTAAGAAAAGAAACTGCTTTTGCATCAAAACTTTTGCTTGGTTCTGCTGTTGCACAATCTCTGGGAACAAGCTGGAAGGTTCTGATGTGCCGTGGCTTCACTTGTGCGGTGTCTGATATAGCACTTTATCAGAAAATATCTTTATTTTCACCTGACAGACTGACAGATTAACCATTTTTACTTTCTGCCTTTCAGTCAAATTATTACGTTGTGCTTGTTCATATCAATATCTTTCACATGAAATAAAAGTCACATGTAATTTAATTAAATACAAAGGGGATTACCTAGTGAAAATTTTCTGTACACAGGACAGATCCTTTATAAATTTACCTTTCCACATGTCATTGCTGCATGAGGACTGTCAAGCAGTTCCTAGATTTAAAAGTAATGCAAGAGAGTTTGAATTGGGCAGTTCAGGTTCTTCTGCTATTCAAAACCAGAAAATTTCTGGCGTTAAGTATAAAATCTGAGGTTTTTTCTCTTTTTGCAGACTGGACTGTCATTTTTCTTAATAGATTTAGAATTACTTCTTTCACATAAAATGTGATGTTTTAAAAAAAAATATTGAGATTTATTGTATAATTTATTTTCTTGGCAAGTATTTCCATTTTTCAGACAATCCTAGTGAAAACTGTTACTCAGGACACCTGAGTTTTGTTTTCAGTTGTTCTTTGTTGGTTTTGTGCTTCCATGGGAATTATAGAAGTTAAATGAGATGAATAAATGGATTTTTAACAGGCTTATTACAATGAACACTTGCCAACATGTTCTCAGCTTGAAAAATAAAGCTCTTAAGATTTAATTTTGAGCAGCCTTTCTCCAAAAGTAAAATTTAATTAGAACCCAATTATACTGAAATTGAAGTAACTGCTGAGGTAGTGCGATGAATACTTGGTCCCATACGGTCTTATTTATAATCTATAAGCACTTTGAAGAATTACATTATTGCCCTCTCTATATTCACATGCTTTTCTTCTTAGTATCAATAAGAATTGTATGGCTACTTTGCATATAGTTGAGAACATTTTGAAATAAAGTCATATAAGAATCTCTATTTTATTATATATTTACTATGAGTTTACACTGCCAAGAATAAACATGTATAAATTCATGTTAAATTTCAGGACCTTAAAGTTTCTGTTGGAAAGGCAAAGAGGAAAGTATATGAATCCTTTAGAAACATCTGTGTCACCTCAATTCTTCAGTGCAGAAAACCCTTTCTAAAGTATACAGAGTAACTTTTCCCATTTTGTACCCGCTTACAGCAATGTGAGTCCAAAATAATATTTCTGAACTCATGATTTATAGTTATTCAAGACTTAAAATGAGATCTAACAAACATTTCTACGCTGTATGGTGATGCATAACAAAAAAGGTTTAAAAAATAAATAAAATAATAAAATAAAATAAAATAAAATAAAATAAAATAAAATAAAATAAAATAAAATAAAATAAAATAATAAAATAAAATAAAATAAAATAAAATAAAATAAAATAAAATAAAATAAAATAAATAAAAACCACCCAAAGATATTTTGCCTGACTATTTTCTTACCCTCCATCATTTTTCTCTCAGAGAATTCATGACACTTTCAAAGGGCTTGTATCCAAGATTACTAGTTAATTACATTACCAGAACTTAGAGCAGAAAACATCTTCATGCTCTCTCTACATAATGGACAACATAACATACAAGGCAATGGAGAATCAGTGAGGTAAAAAACAGTGAAGAAACAGTTGGTTTGCAGAAACGAGCCTTCTTGATTCGTGCTCTAAATAATTTTTTTGTCAAATTTCACATCAGAAGTAGCTGCAATTGCTTATCTTTTAATATCTATTGGGAAATTTTAATGATTAAACGGCACTTAGTTACTTAACATTTCCTACAAGATAATTTTGACGTGGACTTAGGCTAGCTTGGTAAGTTCAAGCTATGTTCTCCAGAGATCATTTTGTATTTTTGAAATTGTTTCTGTAAGATAGCAACCTATATTTTAGAAAACAATTTTCTGTGTGATCAATATGATGACCAGGTTTTGCAGCCTAGACAAAAGGTAGAAAGATACCAAGTCAGTGTACTAAATAAGCATTTTTTTAAAGTCCTAAAAAACCTTTTCTTTTTTTTTGCAATGGAAAGTTCCTCTTACTTTCTCTCATTTTCTTACACACAAGAGGCTGAAAAACATTATTATATCTGTTTTCTCCAGTTACACAGTCTGATTGCAGATCTGACAGTGCCATGTGAATTGCCAACAGTTCTGCTTGTTGGCAGCTAAATGTCACTGAGTGCTGGTATTGAACATCACCATGTAACTTCTCAGATCACACTTGCATCCACAATCCAAGCACTGCCACGGAAAGCGAATGGGTGTTCCTAAAGAGGAGGTAGAACTCTATGATATTCCACACAAACAATGCTTGAATACACACTGTTGGAAGGTAGAAAACTCTATACCATTGTGCTTTTTTTTTTTTTTTTAACCCAATTCAGGCTGCTACTCTCATTCTAAAATCTTGATGAAACATCTTCACGAAACATCTTCACATCTTTGAAAAAGAGCTGAGAATTTGGTTAACTTCTGAGCATGTACTTGCCCATTTGGGAATCTCACAGAGTGTGATCATCAGCACACTGGCCCTCCTGTACATAACGTGTGAAAGGATCATTTCCTCTCCCCTGCACATACTCTCTGTTCTCTGTTGCACTTGTGGACAAAAGAGCCAAACTGTGAACTTCCATCTACTCAGGTTTTAATAACATTATTTGGAAACACGTCTTTATTAGCTGCTTTTCTGGTCAGACACTACTAAATCATGCCCGGGTATAAGCTGATTTGAAGCTTTGATGTTTAATTGAAACGTGTTCTTGAGCCTGTTGTTAGTATTGGCCAGTATTCTGGAAAATGCAGACTGACTTCTTGAGATACAAGCTGTTAGGGTGACCTAGCCACTTTGTTTCGATAAAAGCTAAACCCACAAAAACTATCTTGCTCTGTAAACATCACAGAGAACATTCAAGAAAATCATAGTAAAAGGTCATTATTTAAGTAGCAAAGCAAAGCTTTCCAAAATTAGGAAACGTTGGGTTTTTAGTGACCCTTGCTATCTCCAGCTCCTGCCCTGTGCAATGAATACAGAGAAGCCCTGTGGGACTGGAAGAGTTTGTGATCCTAAAAGCAACAGCAGACTCTATGATGTGTCACTCAAAATCCAAGCAGGAGGCACCAGTGATTTTAGCTTTTACTTCTTTGTCAAAGCTCAGGTCCAGCAGCTGAGCCAGGCTATTGGAGCAACCACGGATATGATGTTAAACTGAGGTGACAGAGTCTGTATGGCTTCTGGGGTGCAAAGGTAGTTTACATAATAGCAGTGTCATTCCTTCACTGAGTGGAGGGAGCACTGCTACAGTCCCTGGGTTTTCCTCTCCGAATCTGTAGGAAAGCGATAATGAAGAAACATGGCAAATATATGTGCTTTTGTCTAGAGAGGAAATGAAAGCAGTGTCTAGACATGGGAGAAGCATTTAACTGAGGTTGGTATGCAGTAAAAGCTAAATTTGCTGCTGCTGGCATTCTCTCCTGTGGATACTACCACTGCTGCTGACAGCTTCATTCTCCACAGCTGAAGGATCAGATCAGGGAAGCTGCTGTACACTCACGAGCCCACCCAAAGATGTGTTGTGCTTTTCTGAAATGGACGTTCCGTTACAGAAATTAAGTAACTCCGCTCTTAGGCCAGCAAATCTGCTGCAGGCTTGTCAGCACTTAGTTTCAGACATTGGGATGCTTCAAGATAAGGGTACTTTGTCATTTTAGAACTGGCAGTGCTTTGAGATCATACTGACCTTATTTCATTGTCTTGACATCACCCACCCTTTACTCTAAGTATAACTCCAGTCTCTCACAACTCTTGAAATATATTCAGTCCTAGGCTACGTATAACTTAAGGCTGGAATGCACTCCCCGGCTCAGCCCAGGCAAAAGGCTGTGCAAAGCTCTGCAGAGCAGCGCAGAAAACCATCAAGAGACAGTAAGTGCCACTGGGCATAGGGGTGTTCTGACAACAACAGTCATGGCACTCAGGCAGGGGGTAGTTGCCCAGGCTAAGTACTGTAAAGAGTTTTAGCAACAGGAGACGAATCTTGGGATGTGCTTATAGGTTTCATGTAAATCTGGGGTCTGCAGTAGGAGGACTGATAGTTGCAATGCACTCACCTTTTATGCCTAAAATATATATGGCATTTTTATCAGAAGTTCAGACGGACTGCAGTCAGCTGCATCAAGCACAGCTAGCTTTCCAAAGGTGTTCACCTGTGGTGGAGCTGATTTCCCATTGTGCATATACAGGGAGGGGACGAGCATCTGTAGGATACATCTGAAAGACTTTTTTCTCATCCTTTCCAGTCCCCAGCCACTACAAGAAGCTGACTCATACATGCCTTGGGCATGAAATCAGAAAATGCTGAAAGAACTGACATGAGAAGGATCTTTTGTGACTGGCAGGTAAGTACTACATGGTACAAATGCTGGAGGGGCTGTCTGCAATAGAGCAAGGTCTCGCAAAATTGCTTATGTCAACAAGAACATCTTATCTCAGATGCCATGTAGATGGGACCCTCCAGCTTTATGGGAGCGAAGGCAGAAAGCTACAGCCCACACTCACACAGTCGGTGTGCTGAAGGTAGGTTTCTGGACATAGGTGGGAAACACAGTCTGTAGACACTGGGCAGCAGTAATACAGGCTTGTTCATGGAGCAGCTCAGAATCAGGAAGGGTTAACAACAGGTATGCTGTGGTACCACCATTCTTGGGAGAGAGACAACGTTAATATCTTCTTGTATTAACCCAATAGAAGTGTCTTTTCTGAATCAAACGTACACCTCAAGGTGAATCTGTAGTATACTGAGCCAATAATGACACAGACCTTCTGAGTCACAAATTACTCTCCTTGTTTAAAGAATGAAGTGACAAAATCCGTCTCCTGATAAATAAAGAGCAGTTCACCAGATTAATTAAGCGTGGCCATGCATTATACCTTTTATGTTCAAAATCACTGCTGTAGAAATTTACTAACTGTATAGTGTTGCAATACAAAATCCAAACTTATTTACCTTATATGCTGACAATCCTCAACTATACCCTCTAAAAGAAAAACAAACATATTAATCTCCACTATATTGCCGTTTTCCTGTTGACTTGTGTCATAAAAGTCATTAATGGATGTTTGTTGAAAGCAAACACAATTATTTCACATTATTGCTAGTCACAAAGATAGCAGTAGTACTGAGAATCAGAAATAAGTCAGAAATGATCAGAAGTCAAGGCAACTTTTCAAAACCAAGTTAGACAACTGTCAAAGTTAAATAAGAAATCAAAATCAGATGTGGCTAAGCAATGTACTTTTGGTGTTGACCTGACGGTTTAGTGGCTGCAAATTGTGCAGTAACATAAAGCATGGAGTCAAGTTCTTCATTCAGCCTTCCTTCTCTCCACTGGACCAGGACCAGTCCCAAAAGCGTCTGAATGTACTTGTGAATTGTACTTTGTTCTGTCTTTGCTGTATATTTCCGCAGCTTGAAACAAAAAACTTCTTTAGGAAGCTACAGTGCCTGAGCTACAGCATGTACGTTTTCAGATGTCTTTCTCATCCAGATACCAAGGGATTAAATCTTCTATATTTTAAACTGTTTGCCAAGCTCTAGTCACACTGGCCAGCAAAGACCATTTGAAGACATATCGTTTTGGTCTATCCTTGTTCTTATTCTTCCTCCTCCCATACCCCTTTCTGGCACAGTGGATGGGGCCCCACTAGCCTTACACAGGCAGGAGAATGACAAAACTCATCACGGTACCAGAAAAAAGGAAGAAGCCATCAGCAGGTAGCACCGAGCATCTGTGTAAAGCCTTGTGATATTGTTACAAGTACTACAAATATGCAGGTGGATTTCCAAAGGCATTCAGTGATTTTGTGAGGTTGAGTTGTGATTTCATTGAAAGGCTGACTATTGTGCAACAGACTTTCATTTTAGATGTAAGTGAAGAAAGAAATTATACTGGAAATCAACACTGTAAATCTTCAACTTAATATGAATCTGTTTAAATTATGAGAAAGCATTTTTCTCTTCTACTCCCAAATTGACTCTTCCTGTGCTTATATTTCTTTGAATCTGTTTTGACTGTTAAGAAAAATATCTGTGGGGCAGGTTTGTTGTGAAAAGTAAAGACATTGTTCTGTACTGTAACAAAAGTGGCTTTGTTGAAGACAAATATCACTGTGTAATGCTAAATGAGGTACCCCAAGTACATTTAAAATTCAACCATACTGACACTTCAAGATTCAGCTTTGTAATGTTTCTATTACAGGCAGGATACGGTGATGAGATGCTACCATACTTATTTTGTGCTAATTCTAGTCTAGAAAAAGAAAAAAAAGTTTCACACAGAGGAAGTAATTATCTCTTCTCTCATTTTTAAATACTGTGAGAAGGGATGGTAGTTCTCTCAATTGTTGCAAAAATATGATTGAAAGAAAGCAACTGAAAATTCAGGAGAGGAAGACAGAAAAGAACTGATGTTTCTGAAATGAGGAAGTTTCGCTACAACAACAACAACAACAACAAAGTGGCATTTTAACAATCATTTTAGCATGGACTTCAATGTAGTACATGAAAAGTTGTATTGATCTCATTTGCAGATTTCTTTGGTTTCTTTGACTAAAGAGTTAGAAGAAAATACTTCATATAATGTGTTCTACAACCATCTTTTTAATTGTTAGCAAGCAGTGTTGTCTGGAAATAGCATCATACATCCAGATGTACTAGTATACAATGTGTATAAAAGCACAGTAACAGACACTTCCAAAATGTGCAGATTGGGTTAGCAATACGCTTAGTAAAGCTCCAGACAGATTAACTAGTTCCCCCACACCACACTACAAGAATTTGAGAGAAGGCATATACAATTTAGGCTACTTACTCAAAACAGGCTTTGAATATTAGGCCTGGGAAATAAGAAACCAAAATTGTGCTGATTTCCTGACAAGGAGTTATGGTCTATCTCGGAACACCTTCCCTACACAACAAAAAAATAACAGGCTATAGCTTGCAGTTCTCCAGAAAGCAGATTTAAGCTGTCCATGCCACACATAGCAATTTAAGACACTGAGTCAAGAGTATAAATCAAACATAAACATCAAATCTACTATAAATTAGATTATTATTTTTCTGGTAGGCTACCTGTGTCATCTGGTAATATTCACATCAGCAAATGCTTTCAGGAAGTAAAATAACACAATGGATTTAGAAGTTCTATGAACTGTTATGCTGTGTAGAGAGATTGCCAAACAAAATGAGTCAGGGAACTAGAAAAAAAAAATGCAGAAATAAAAGGGAAACTTGATCGCAGTCAATGATCACTACTGAGAATTGAGAAAGGAAGGCTTTAAGCTTTCGTGTTTTGTAGGTGTAAAATATCCATGAGTAAAAATTATTCAATACTGATCAAAGCAGAGGAATCCAAAACTCTGACTGGCGTCCTGGAAGAATTAGTGTAATAAAATTAAAAGGGGATTCTGAGAACATGTGGGCTCACACAAAATTAAGGCATGGAAAGAGAGAAGAGGCAAAATGGAGTGAAAGAAGAATGAGGCAGTGCTAGGCAGTTATAGATGACAACTTCCTAAACTATTACAGGTAGATTCACAAGTCCATGTCAATCTGCTCCTTCATATAAAGACTTCCAAGGAGCCACTGAAGCCACAGGGCCTCTGAAGTCAGCTAGAGCAGGCAGTATGGAGCTGGTCCATAACGAACTTCATAAATTTTGTCATTAGAACACTGCACGCAGCTTTAACTACATAGGGTCCCACCAGCTGGACCATGCTGGTTTGTCACGCAGATCTTCAATCTGTTAGTTTCCCTGTTGAGTGCTAACAGGTGGGGATTTTTTTCAGGTAATTAACTAAAATAATGTACAAATTACATTGATATATCTTCTTGTTGCTATAAAATCGGAGTAGGAGGATAACTAGCCTTGAAGATATGTGAATTGGGGAAGAAATTTTAAACTTCAGCTGGTTCCACAGAACTACAACTAGAACTAAATTAACAGCAAGTGCATTAATAAGGACAAAAGGAACTATAAGCTGCTACACTGTATTAGCACTTGAGCTTTTTAAATTATAAGACTTGCAACCAATTCTGAAATCCAATCTAAATTGCTAGTGTACTTTCTACTCTTCACCTTGGAGAAGTCACTGCAGAAGTACAGGTTACACTGTTGTGATAGAGACAGACCTGTGCTGGAGCAATTCCACCCAATTTAAAAGAAAAATCCATTTAAAATTACATTTGGCTCATGAGCTGGCCGTAAAAAAACTACTTCCACAAGATGCCATTGTCAGCCAGTACTGCCCTTTCTCCTAAGAAAGACGTTGTGAGAATCTCCTCTTTGGAGCTCAGACCCAGAACAGACCCTGCCCCAACTAACCTCTCACCTGGCTTGGGGAACGGTTGTTAGTCTGACAACACACACAGCTGTATAAGGGGTGGAATCAGCTTCTGCCCCCTCAGCTCTTTCAGCAAGAGCTGGTGCAGCCCTGGGACAGATTAGAAATTTTCCTATGGGTAGCCTTACATGAGTTTTCGCAGCAACAAGCTTGAGTCGTTATGCCTATTTGACTAGCTGTGTTAACACGTGGGCTGATTTTGAAAAAGAGAAAGAGTTAAAAGAAAAAAGGAGTCAAAAAAAGAGGTTTTAAAAGCTGAATTGCTTGCTTTCTTGTGGTCTGAAGGGCAGCTTTGCAAGCCTTGTATAAGGTATCCCCAGGAGAGGAATGTCAATGAAAAGAGAGAGCAGCCCTCCTAGCAAATTTATTCTAGGTGGTAATTGGTAACTACAGTTTCACCCATCATTCTCTGCTGTTTTAATCCCACATCTGCACTGATCATGTACCTTGAAAATGTCCTCCTGGGAATACTGACAAAGATCTGTATACTGTCCATGGCACTGGAATGGCTCACAAAAAATATTTGAAAATCCTTCTTTCAGGCAGCCTAGTTAGGATTTTCTGAAGTGCATTGACTATTTATGCACAAGGGCCTCCAGGAAAAAAAAAAAAAAAGAAAAAGACATCTTTTAAAGCTGAGATTTTCAACTGTGCTTAGGTTTTGTAAACTGTGTATGCAAGAGGAGCAGATCTAGACAGCAAACAGCTGGTACTGAGCAATCAATGCCAGCTCCCCACTTTTCATTACCTGGGGATTATTTCAGACTGGAGATTGTCTGGTCCCATGGGTTGTGTTGGATGATCATTAGTGATCAGAGTATGTTAGATGTGCTCCTGCAGGGCAGCCTTCAGCTTGGTTTTGTCTACTAGTCACCTGGGTCCTGCACTCTGAGACTGCTCAGAGCTGTGGGAAGCCTTGCTGCAGACCCGCTTTGAAGAAGCCACTCAGAACTTTACCTCTTTTAGTGTTCAGCTATCACATTACTCTTAGTGTCCTTCTTAGCTGTGTACTGATATCAGCAAGTTGTAGCAAATATAAAGCATGTAAATACTCTAAACCAACAATGTTGCAGACTTAACTAATCAGAAAAATTAGCTTTCAGACACTGAGTTCTAGAAAACCTACGCGTTGCACATTTTTCTTTTGACATGATAATCATGAAAGGAATATCATTTTAGCAGATAAACTTCTGATCTCAACAGCAAACAGTAAAACAACAAACCCCCAAAAAGTAGATTCTGAGAATGTCTGTATGTCTGTCAAAATGAAAAAGCAAGCCAGATTTAAACGAGATAAAAATCTGGCACTGGATACTTGATTTTTTTTTTTTAATCTGAAACTAGAATCTATGCATTGCGATGGCTCCTTAATTGGTTCAAAAAATGCCTACCAGTCTTAATGAGCAATGCTTGTACACACAGCACAGTTAAAAACACACAAAATCTATTAGAGTAAGACATGAGTCTGGATCAATATTCAGTTAAAAATACATATTTTTCAGATCAGAAAATCTGTACTTTTTAAAGCAATGTTAGACCAGCTACACTAATATTCACTATTTTCTTTTCTTATATTTTAAACATATATTAGCATATCCTTTAAAGTACAATATGAAGCAAATCAGTTTTGTTTTCTTGATGAACCATGCTCTTCACTTCTATCTAAAAGACTAGGTGTAAAATAACCTCAGATTGGCTAGACTTTAACAGATCTGTGCTGAGGACTCAGATGGTCCAACCATAAGAGAGCCAAAAGTGAGTTACAAACTGCAAAGAAAAAGTTCAAATTTGTTCCACAGTCAAAAATCACACCTATTAAATTATAATGACATTTCTTGTTTTAAGTTGTGCCCATTCAGCTGTGTCGTGCTAGTCATGGTGTTCCTGGTATTGCTTTTCAGGGAAGTCATTTGAATGGCAGAAGAGTTGCGCAAGTAGCTGGCAGATCTCTCTTGCTGAGCTCTCCTCCTGCAACGAAGCTGGTTGTTGAAATATCTTCTAAAACTTTCACTGAGAAAATACAGCGCAAATGGGTTGACACAGGAGTTGCAGAAACTTAGCACTCGGGCCACCAAGGTAGCAACCATATGTCCTGTCGATGGATCAATCTCATTGTAATTAAAAGATCGGTACATGTATAGCACATGGTTAGGAAACCAGCAGACAGCAAAGAAGGCAACAAAAACTAGAACTATTTTTGCCAGACGTTTCCGAGTTTCCATCTAAAAAGAAAAACAGAACCCAAATGAACAATAGCAAATAGAATTATTCCATGTTACAGGCTTAATTAAAACATGTAGTATTTTGCTTTATATTCACTTTAACAACTACCATAAGTAAGGGCAGTAAAAAGACTTCCTTCAGCGGCCAAATTACTTTTTCTATCTCATTTACTTTCCACTTTCAGTTTACTTTCAGTGACAGACCCTAGCTGTTTGCAGTCACAGAAGGTTGCTCTTTCTATATGATACGCAGCAAGAGTGATTCATGACCCAAGCAACCATTGGCTTTTAGCCTGAAAGTCGGAACCAAACTATACCATGAAACATAACCTTTTCTGATGAGATCTCAGTGCTTGCCAAACTATACCACGAAACATAACCTTTTCTGATGAGATCTTAGTGCTTGGCTTGAAGCGTAGCTTTCATTAGAAAGCTATTTAGAAACCATTGGCTTTCAAATGTAGAGACATTGTGAGTGAAATGGAAAGATATGCTAGGGTGTTAGCTATACAATGATATTTACATTCCATTGTTTTGCCTGAAAAGCCTCAGCTTGCACCTCTGTCCTAGGCAAACCACCAAAACTGCATTGTACAGTCCGAAGCTTCTTAATTCCAGGATAAGGTGAAAGGTTCATTTAATCTTCAATAATGACATGAAAGTAATGTACCTTAACTGCAGTGCTGAAGTATAATTGGATTACAATGTAGACACTGAGAGACGTTGAAAAGTTGACAGGAAAGGAGCCTACACAGTGGTTCCAAACTGAGAAAGGGGAGGCAACTGCCCAGGTAGAAGGTACCAAAGGGAGGCAGAAACTTCCTACATATTCCTCCCAAAAGATTTATTACACGCATCAGGTACCAAAGTTTTGCAGAGGCAGGAAAGTTTTATGGCTTTGCTCAGTTTTCTATCAGTTTTAACCTGACAAATTCAAGGGAATTTATTCTAACAGGGTCTCAAAATCTGCAAAATAAATCTAAAGTAGTTCTCCTGGCTTCACCTAAACCAAAACCAGTGGGGAATTCATGAAAGATGGGAAAACTCTACCATTCCAATTTGGTAGGATTTGTACTCAGAGAGGGTGCAAAGGCAGACTAAAAGGTACAGAGTTATAAGGTGAATATTACACTTCTGTGCTGTGGCCTAAAGAAACATGAGTTGATAACAGTAGTCTGAATTTGCATTCTCTTACTGGGACATATGTAAGTACACTGGAATTTCCTATTCTTCTGAGCCTCATAGATTAACATTCTACTTAGGTAGAATGAAAAAATATGTTCTTACTTTGAAAATAACATGTGGGTTTAGAAATGTGATATAAATTAAATGCTTTTTCCATCCTGAAGGTTCAGCCAAAAGGCTCTCTATATTTCACAGGAAAATAAAATAATACATGAAGGGCTAATATGTATGCATTTTTGACAAGGAACAGGCTAGAATAGAAACGAAATGCTGAGCAAAAGAACATAAGGGAATGTGGTCTTCCTTTTTAAAAGACTGCATACATGTTATTTATACAAAGATATTTCAGTGAGTGTAAAGGTATTTTCTAAAATATTAGCAGAGAAAACCCTTTCAAACTGTTTTAATGGGCATCAGTATTTTTCTCTGTCAATAACAACATTTTTGTAAAGTGGCTGAGGCACTTTCACTGCAAAAGCTATTGTTTGTGTATAGAAATGTTCCTGCTAAGGAATAGCCTTTTGCAATCTTATTGCTTCCTGTGCCTTGCTGGGAAGCTAACTTTGTCCAGCCCATAACTAAGGTTTTATAGCATCTATAATAGAAAGGCTATTAGAAAAGTGTGAGTTCAGAATTGTATCCAAGAAAGAACTACTGAAAAAGTAAAAAAAATAATCAGTTCATGCCCTGTGTTCATATTTACAGCACTCTGTGGTCTGAGAAGAACCTTAGATCCCCCTAAGAAAAAATTTCCCTACCTATGTCAGCTTTTTAATTCCCAAGCACAAATAAAACAAGGAGAGGGAGGGGGGGAAAACAGACAAACAAACAAACAAAAAAAGATCCATGTAAGATTTCTTCCCAAAATGGCTGCATATGGAGATAGGTGAAGCCAGCAACATTAGCTACAAAAACATTGTTCCTCAGTAAGAACACAAGTAATGGTTACACTAACAACTCTTAAAAACTCGTATACCAATTCTATTTCTTGTTGGGACTATGAAGTGATGACACTGAATTTATATTTTTCCTTGCTTATTATCATTTACCTACTGGGTTTAATACTGAGTAATTGTGAAAACAAGAAGATTTTACAGATAATCCTTGGCTTAGTTCATGCGTGTAGAAACTGAAATAATCCTCTGCAAAATCCAACAATTTGGATGTTATAGTTCCTGCACTTTCATTTACGAGTGTATACAGCACACAAATCTTTCATTGTGATGTAAAAAACAAACTGCTTACCTGCTTTTTGGAATGCTCGCTGTATTCTCCAGGGATGTTGTGAGCACTTTTTATTAAACTCTTTGCAATATGGTAGTAGTAGATACTAATGATGGCAAGAGGGATAAGGAAATACACAAGGAAAATCAGCACAGAATGGATCTTCGGGTGCATATCATCCGTCATGGGGTATGGTATGCATGCTGTGAAAGTAGCATTATTTGTGTCATTGATATGGGCCAGTTCAGAGAACACCACTTCAGGAACTGCTAGGAGCATGGAGACTACCCAGATGGCAATGGCTTTAACGTAGGTCCATAGCACTGCACTGGAGGTCTGGATATCCATGGGATTTACAATTGCTTTGTACCTAAAATTGATTTAAAAAAATCAGATGCAAATTAAAAGGTATCTTTTCAAATTCAACATGTGATTAATGAGGCAAATTCATAGCTTTGATTAAAATAATGTCATATTTTGTTCTTATTTAACATGTCAATGGGTTTGTAATCTCTCTTAATTTTGCATTCTCTAAATCTTCAGCTTCACCTGCAGATACATGTCCACCAGAAGTGGCAAAAGGAGTCCTGCATACAACCTGCGGCTGCAGGTGCCCATTATGTGCCATCCTGGTGAAAGGGCAGAAGCAGCCATGATTCCGCTCTTTCTTTCCCCAAGTTCTCCCAGCAAATCCACATCCTACCTCGATACTTTCACCTCACTTTCACACCAGCATGTGAACACTAGAGTTTGTTTCCTTCCTCAGCTCTCACAGCCCAGGACCCCCTTGTGCCCACCACCATGGCTTTCCCACTCTCAGGCTCCACCAGCCCCCTAGGAGCGCATGGCAACAATCAGCATTAAACACCTCTTGCCAGACCAGCAACAACCACTGCAGTGGTGGCTCTTGCCTTTACAGCCCAGTACCTTTCTGCACACAGATATGCTGTGCCGACTATAACACCTCGAATACTCGTATTTTCATAAAGTCAGGCAGGAACAACTCCCAATAGCCTGTGCAGAAGTATTAAACTCTTATTATAAATAAATATTTCCACAATAGTTGGGAGCTGCTGCTCTATACTGTGTTTTGAGAAACTGTCTTGTAATATAGGATTACATAGAGACTTTTGCGGAATTGATAATTTCATAACCATTACAATGAAAAGAGGAAGAATTGCAGAGAATGGAAATACCATACTAGAGCAAAGGAAAATAAATGGACAGAAGTAGAGTCTGGTCAGGATGTCTTTCATTTAAAAAAAAAAAAAAAAAAAATTGTTGCAGAAAGTGAAATTTTCTGTAAGAAAAGGTCAGTTTTGAAAGCCAAACATAATTTGAGAAAAATATTTCAAGGACACCCTAATGTTTTGAGTGAATTTTTAATATATTTTGAAAGCTTTTTTTTTTCCGATATGGAGGTAACTTGTGTTTTAATGTTTTTGTTAAAAACTGAACATTAAATAAAACATTTCCACTTGTCTAAGCTGTGGTAATTTGGAAGGTTGCTTTTTCTGATGTTCTTTTTTTTTTCCAGAATTTTTTGTTTCTAGTTTCGATTTGATTTGGGATGGGTGGGGTTTTTTCTGAAATTGAAGGTTTGAGAAATGGAAAAACTATTTTTCTTTAATTTCTAAAGAAAATTTAGCAGGAAGAAGGGAATCAGGAGAGATTCATATTCCATGTACGTAACTTTATTCATCTTAAGTTCTTTCTAGTCAGTGGACATGTACTTTGAAAGAGTGATTCAGATTTTATGTGTGCTAAAGCCCCCTCTGAGGTGCTTATTTTTCTCTGTTAGTGATACAATGAGCTTAGAGTGAGAGGAATTGTAACTTAGGCATCTCTACTTGGTGATAAAACTCTTTATCCATGCATGTAGATACATATACATGCATATAGAAATCTAAATATTTATGGGTATGAAGGGTTAGGTTATGGATAAACATAATGTAGTTGCTGAAGGGAATGCTGAGAAACGGAGTTGAGATCCCAAATACCCTTTATGGCTGATTTGCAGGTCCTGACAGGTACTTTATAACCCCTCGACACCTTGAGCAGATCTTTCAGGAACTGCAGATAAAAGCTATACCCTCATGCAGCAGCTTGTGAGTTTGCTGGCAATCAACGGTGCAGTTGGCTATGCCATGAAAATGTCTAGAGCACAGCACTGTCTTTGTACCCTAGCAAATGTTTTCTTCAGAGAATATTCGAGTCAAAATGTGTCTTGGACTCTCTCAGGATGGTGATAAATTGTCTTATCACTAAATAATTAAAAATAATGGCTATTTATGTTCATATCCTCTCTGAATTCAGAGAGATGTTTTTTACTGTGTCTTCACCCGTATCACGGAGTAGAGAATAAAACTCAGTAAACCATCTCTGTTAATTTATGTTTGTCATTTCTTCTAACACACAATGAGAATGTCCCTGGACACCAAGGTGTAAAGAAATCCTTTAAACTGCTGTAGGAAAGACAGAAGCTTCTGCACAAAGCATGAATGCTCCCCAGCACAAACTGTGCCCTTATTATTCTATAATTTGCTTCCTATTGCTGTCTGCCTTGATTGCATTATATAAACACAGACCATCTACTTCATTTCATTTCTTTTCATTCAACTGAAGTGACGTCAAGTCCTTACATATGCTCATTTCTTTAAAACTACATTGCTGGGGAAGAACTGGCTTGGGTACTCTGTGGGGAGAGGGGGAATGACTTTGGATAAAAATCATGTTTTGTACTACAGATACTTTTTCACCCTCTCTTTTCCCACTGCATTGTTTCAAACTGTTTTGACCACAGTCTTACGACCCAAGACAATGACTGCATCACAATTAATTGTTTTAGCAGCATTTGATCTGGTTAATATCTAAATGAGAGACATTTTCAGAAGCCTTTACATTAGAAGAAGATGTGGCATATATTTGTGCCTTGGCATATATTGCTGTTTCAGCAAATGGCATGCTTTCCCCTGAGCTATGACTGATTCCAAGTTGGAAGGCATTGGAGCAGAGTGCCCTTTTTCACAAAAACAGCTGGGTTCAGCCCAAAAAAAGTCTTATTTAATCCTATCAAAATTCTACTTGCTACTTCAGCTGACTACAAGATGGCATTCTTCTTCCTAGGACTCAGCCCTGCACTGTCAATGGGAAGGAAAAGGCACTAAGTGCTTTACAAAATCTGTCATCTTGTTTATATCTTTGAAAAGATATAGAGTAGAAAGAGACAGGTTACAGATAAAACCAAATGTAAGCTGAGTGAAATTAGAAGTGTTCCCAAAATGAATACCCAGCCTCTTCCTTTGTATAAAACCAGTGTAAGGCTAAAACGTACCACCAACCATTCAAATTACAAAGTACGCATTTTCTATCAATAAAACAATACTGGAACATCAGACTAAGGGTGCAAATTATTTAGTCAAATTAGTAAGCAAAATCCATCTTTTCCTTTATTTCACTGATGGAAAAAAGAAAAAGAAAATTATAGGTTGCCATGAAATTCAGGAAGTAATTATAAATATGCATTTGGTTTTAATTAAAAGTCTTCATGTAAATTCTGTCTTCTACATCCTCTATCATTATCACTGCTGACAAAGGCACCCCAGATCAGGAAATACTTTTATAATAAGTTTCCTTTCTTTGGAGGTGTGGTTTCTGCCAACAGACACAATCACAAACTTGCCCATTCTGCAGATATTGGTTTTGTTTGTATAGCATATTTTCATTATAAAGCAATCTCCTCCTTCTACACAACTCAAAAAAAAAGATGAAAAAATGAATATCCTCTTCCTCCAGAGTTATAACATGTTCCTGACTTCTAAACTCCAGTATAGCTTATCTGCTTCTCCACACCTTTGTTTTCAAAGGCCTTCATAAAAGTATTTCTCAGCTCCCCATTAGAATGGAAAGCTCTATTCCTGACTCTGCTGCATCCACAAAGCTTCTCCCCTCCCACACACTTGACTTCAAAAGAAGCTGCTCCATGATCAGCCCATAGCTGTCCCTCCATTGCAGCACTACCTCTTTTTCTAGAGTACTTTGTTGTGATGACCTTCAAAACCAAATTAAAAACAACAAAAAAAAACCTAAACAACTAGATAATACGTAGGCAGCCACTGGACTATGATTACAGCCTACCACTCTAAACAGAATCACCTCAATATTTCCTTGTCCTTTTGTTTCTATATCATCTGTTGTCTCTACTTAAAAGCCCTTCGGGTCAAAGACTTTCTTCTTGCTCCTATCCATATAGCACCTACCACAAATAGGACCCTAATTTATCACCTAGTTTCCTACATCCCACCACAATATAAATAAATAAATAAATAAATAAACAAATAAACAAACATTCAAACAAATAAATTAATTAATTAAATAATAAAGAGGTTCCATTTAAATACGAGAGGAAACTTCTTCACAGTGAGGGTAACAGCGCACTGGAACAGGCTGCCCAGGGAGGTTGTGGAGTCTCCTTCTCTGGAGTCATTCAAAACCCACCTGGACACCTTCCTGTGTAACCTCATCTAGGTGTTCCTGCTCCGGCAGGGGGATTGGACTAGATGATCTTCTGAGGTCCCTTCCAATCCCTAACATTCTGTGATTCTGTGTCGCAAACCAAGTAGAGACCTAATTCAGGCAGGGCAAATCCATACTACTTTAAATTGCATTTTAATCCTGGATCTGGAGGAGTTGGTATCATTTGCTTTACCATAAAGCTTCTGTTTTGAGTGATGTTGCTGTGTCATAATACTGCGTTTCCTGCAAACTAGAGTCATTTATTAAAATCATGTATATGTTTACATTTTATTGCGTCATTACATGAAGATTTCAAATATAAAAAGACAAGAGTTTAGCTTAACAATACAAAATGATATAAATATATCTGAATAGGAAACATGGCTGTATGGTCAATATTTGTTCAAAATACTACTAACACACCCAGGTGTTTCCACGCCACTAAAGTAGAATGAGATTTTGGGTGGGGTCAAACACCTTTTCCTTGTATGGGCAGCTCTTTTGACTCAGCTCCAGTTGCATCACGAAGAGGAGAACAATTTATCTAGCAGAGAACAACGTGGAATCACTTGATGTCCACTGTTGTGGAAACATCTTTCACAACACACAAACAGCCTGAGATTCATATTTATTCTATTTTATTCTTATAAATTCTTGCAATTTAAAGTAGATTTTTTTATACAGTTAGTCATAACGTTTTTGTTCTATGCAAGAATTGCATTTACCAGGCATGAGCATCTCAGAGGTCTGATAGCTGAATAGAATAAACAGTATTTGAAATGAAGACTAGCAGACCATATGTAAGCATAACTAAAATGAATGTCAATGACATGCGGTCTGTTTCTCAGGGGTAAAATGCTAAGATTTTCCTAAATGGAAAAAATTTTCTACGCCATAGAAATATTCTCTGTTGAGCCAAAGACTATCAATAATGCTTCAACGAAAAAGTCTGACTAAGTCTTTGGGCTGACGATTTCTCCACCTGGAAGAGAATGAAAACGTAAGTTTTCCAGAATGTTTTTGGTTTGTTTTTGGTTTTTTTTTGTTGTTGTGGTTTGGAGTTTGTTGTTGTTGTTAGTTTTTTTGTTTGGTTTTTGTTTTTCAGTTGGTTGGGTAGGATTGTTTGTTTCTTTCTGGTTTTGTTTTTTGTGTATGTTTTGGTTTTGATTTTAGCATGAAATATATTACCTTTCCTGTCCACCCAGTGCTTCAGAGGAGAAATTTTCTCTTTCCTTTTATTTTTTTTATTCTCTTGCCACTTCTTTCTCTTGCCATTCCCCGCACATGAGCTAACTGTGTGTCTTATAAGCCCATACAACCCTTGCAATGCTAGCTCACTGCCTGCACTCTGGCTTTTTAGATCTACTTGTCTAAGCCCACATACTTACAACTGCATTAGTTAAAAGTACCATCAGTAACTCCTTCAGTTCTCTTCCCAAGAGGAGTAACAGTAAATGGTTTCACTGGCTATTGTTCAGAAAAGTTCATATATATCAGTATTCCCATTAGATTTATATTTAAGCTTGATAATTCCAAGTCAGTGAGGAGCCAAATCTAACAAAAACATCTGCTACATGTATATTAGCAAACTAAACAGCACAAGAGCCTATTCTTCAGCCTGGAGGCCAGATAGCATTGGCTGGACACCCATAACCATTCCATTAAATTCTCTAATCTCCCAGTACAAGACTACCACATCCAAATAAAACAGGTAGTTTATACTTCTGTTGGTAATGGCCCCTGTAATAAGAAATTAGGATTTTAGAGGTCTCCAATCACTATATTTCAGCCTGGATCAGCACTCAACATAACAAAAGAAGAAGCTTTAAATAAATTCTGAAGAGTAAAAAGAAATTTTTATTAAGGGTAATTTTATTAATGCAAAATCCTAAAGTAGTTACTAGGGCATCTTTTCACACTTCTAAACGTCTTCGAAACATTTCCTGAGTCCCCCAAACAGTAAGAGATAGTAGACATGCAAACTGAGCCAGAATGGGTTTTCTTATCAGTTTTAGTCAGAAGCCAGCACATCATAGATTTAAAATTGCACAAAATGTTTCTGAGTCTTTTTACACTTTAAAAAACACAGACTGCAATCTTCCAAACGTAAAGCAAATAAATAAAGAAATAAAACAAACAAACAAGGATCAAATAGTTTAGCTATGCAAATCTATAGAATACATTTTAAGCATCTGAGTCAGGCACTGTATTTAGTTATTTAAGTACGAATTTACATTTTCAAACTCCTTTGTTATTGAGATACAGGAAAGGAGTCACAGCACTAATGAAAAATAACTCAGTTACCTGGTTAATCAAGTATTTGCCTGATCAAAGGTGTCTTTCTGTCACACTTTTTGGGAAGAACACAAAGAAGATTTTATTTCAGTTGCAGTAGGGTGAGTTGCTCCACTGTTCAGCTTCACTGTCTTCATTAGAGTGCAGCAGGACTGTATTTGAGCTAACACATTTAAACTCTTCATTAAAAAGAAAATTCAATCTAGAAAAAGTAGCAGAATTAAATTTAATCCTATTTTTACAGATCACATAAAAAATGAGGCATAAGTGACAGTCAAACAGAAAAGGAAAGACCATGTCAGACAAATCTAGAGCTATTTTGAGGGGCTGCTATTTATTCCCTCAAAGTCTATTCACCCCAGGTCTCTTGGCATTTTGTGGGTACAATTGCTTTTCATCAGCATGCACAATAACGCAGTGATGGCCAGAGGTGCACACTGTAGCACTCCTTAATCCGCTGGCCCCTGAGCTTTTCCAGCCACCTTTCTGCACCAAGGTTTATTTGTCATCCAGACTCCTAGCTCTGAAAAGCATCTTGGAAACACATTTCCATTCTTATACTCCACTTCCTTACCCTAGATTCCTACTCAGGCACAAAGCAGCATCTCTCACCCTGAGAAGAGGGTGAGGAGCCCCATGGGCCCAGTTTGCATTCTGAGTAAAATGCGTGGCCCACCATGAACATAAATTGAAAAAGTGCTCCCTGGAGCAGTGAAGAAGTTCATAGGTGGTTCAAGTCAGGCACAGTTCAAGTCAGGTTCACCCCTGGTTGCTGTCCTTTCTGCAGTAAGGACATGCTGGCACACCTTTTCTTTATGTGTGCCATGCTGTAGTCCCTCTGGCTACACTTCTCATCTCTTTGTTTTTACCCTCCTTATCCAAGACCACAGCAAGTCCTGGGACTTCCTAATCAACATCCATTAGCCCTGGCCAAAACTGCAGTCTATGGCCTCTGGAGAATTAAGCTCAATGGGGGACCCATTTGTAATCCCTTGTCCCACTACACCTCTAGGAAGTGCACCACTGGTTGTGATGCACCAGTTCTGTGGGCACTTTCAGGGTGTGCTGAGTGCTATTGGTGGTGTTCTGCTCTGTGGCCTCCTTAGTTCCCTATACTTTTTTTGTACATTTTTGTCCCCCAGCAAGAGGAGTAGTGGCCCTGAGGAACAGGGGTGCTGTCTCTGCATATCTCCCATGCAGCAATGGGAGGAGACATCTGGCTCAGTAGCACTGTTCCTGTGCTGCCTCCTGTACCCCAGAAGAGATACAGATCCCACCCTCTCCCGATGACAACACGCTGCACGACCAGTGCCACCACTGCATCATCTCTGCTGACACCATCCCCACCAGTGCCGCTGACCTCACATCCCTATCTGACCCAAAATGTGTGGGGCTGCAGCAGGGCACCACTGCTCACCCACAGCAGCAAGACCCACAGGAGCTTAAGGGTGTGAAGGGCTGTCTGGTGGGACCAACTGCTGTTCCCAGGATGCCGATGGGCAATCTTGGGCAGATGTGCTGTGTTTTGCCAATTTCAATCTCCAGGTATTTTCTAGGAAAGTCTGAGAAGCACTGTTATAAGTTACGTATCATGTTTGTAAAAACAAACAAACAAACAAACAAACATAATGAAAAAAAACAAAATTAAAAAAACAACAACAACAACAACAAAAAAACACTTCAGTACTAGATCAGGAAGCTTCTGAAGGTGCATGTTTGTCACACTGAAAGCACTACTGATGTTGAGTTGGACTTCCATGACTAGTCATACAAAATAAAGCAAATTTAGAAAATAAATATATTCAATGAATACTACTTTTTCTTCCTTATAGCTTCAGTTTGTAACAATCATTCGGAGTTCATTGCTTCTGTAGCAGCTACTGTTAAATGTACTACATACATGTAACTTGCTATGCGGAATTTCCACATAAACAGTAAGTGCTCATTATACTGTGGAAACCAAGACAACCTCTCTTATCCTAATTCATACAGGCACACTGTGAAGGACTCTAAGTATTTATAGATTTGTTCCCTAGTGTCATCAGTGTCTGGAGTTCTATACACTCTGTGGTAATAGAGAGTAAAAAGCAATAAAAGCTTTAATGGTCATACACTGGAACATACTATCAGCACTACCTGTGAAAGAAGGAGTCACTGAGAAGACATTGTATACCTGTCCAAATACATACTAGATTATCACTGAGCCTTTTTAGCAATGTCACTGCTTCCAAACTGCTAATATCCTATGTGAGATTTGCCTACCTGGAGTTAACACTGTCCCAAGCCAGGCCTTGCTTCCTCAGCACCTCTTAGGTGCAGGATGCTGCCACCACTGCTGATCTTCTGACATAATTACCAGTAGCTGATCTAATCAGATGACACATGTTAGGATCTGGCTACAAATTAGTGTGACAAAAATGTCTCCACACCAGTGACTCCCCTTTATTTCAATACAAGTGTCATGCAAAAACGTAGACCTGAGTCCAACCCACTGAGAGTCCAGCCAACTTCACTCAGAGATGACTTGGCCACTAGGAGATAAGACACTGGTCTCTGAAGTCAGTGGCTGCTCTTCTGACTGAAAAATAAGTGGTTTTTGTTTTCAGTAACTGAAAATTAACTACAGAGGATAAAGAAACAGAGTTGTTAAATCCTTAGTATAACCTTTTCTGATATTCATCTATATTGTGGATGCAAAAATCCTAGAGGGACGTATTTGTTATGAGTTTATACGGTCACAGCACACCATCTGTAGCTAATGCATTCAATGTAAATGGATTCAGCATTATTACTTCTTTAATCTTTCCTGATGTTAAAAGAAGGACATAAAATTACATGGAAAAAGCAAACAATGGATGGTCCAAAGCTATAAAAAAAGTAAATGAATCCTCAAACATTAAATCACCAGCATTCCCTCACATTATATTTCACTACAGATACTACTTCCTCTGCAAATAACTTCTTCCCTTTTCAAATAAGATACTGTAATTATACTTTTAAACACAGGAAATAGAGCAGAAATAAAACTGCAAGGTTTGCTTTACCCTCCAAGGACAGTTTTTGACAGACTCTTTAACTGAGGTATTCAGGGAGTTACAGGTGTTCACTTCTAATCAGGGGGTTACAGGTTACAGGTTACATAAAGTATGTTTTTTAATCTTTTCTTCAAAAATAGAATCCATTTGCATACGTTACAAAGTGTTTACACACAACTAGTTTAGGTCTTGATTCGAACACCACTGAAATTGATGACCACTGAAAGACTACTCTCAGGTGGAATCAAATGATGTACTGAACTGGTTAAAAAAAAAGAAGCAAAAACCAGTTATACTCTATAAAAAAGGGATTTAAAGTTTTAAAGAAACATTATTGTAAGGGTGAACACACATTACTAAACTCAAGCCTTCACATCATGCACCAGTGTAATGCACTTGTTTGACTTGAAATCCAAACAAAAGAAAATGGGATATGTCCTATGGAGAAGCAATTAAACATTTTCATTTCTGGATGGAAAGAAAAAAAAAGTATTTAGATAATGGAGGAAAGATAATTTCATTTAATTTAAGGTTGCCAATTACACTGCCAGATTTTGTCTTTCAGAGCCTGGAGCACAGTCCAATAGCCACCCAGTTGCTATAAATCCCTTCAGTATCTATTTATGTTAACTGGAAGGAAAAGTTTGGGGTCCAGCTCTTTGTTTCTTCCTAATTTGACAAGTGCTAGAGATGGCAGTGTTACTTTCTAGTTTGTTTTGAGTAATCTTCTTTTTTTTTTTCATTTCTATAAGTTCAGAAGAAGCAGAAGTGAATAGTTAGAACAGAAAGTTTAAGATTGATAATTACAGCTGAAGAGTTTGGTGCCTTCAAATTCCCAGAGGCTGAACAAGTTCTGGCAGTCACCTCTACTGACCTGGTCTTCTACTAGGGCGCAAACACACACACACACACACACACACACAGAGTTTCTCAGCAGAAAGAAACAAATCTATTAAAAGTACCTCTGTGCTTGACTTGGTTTAAGTTGCTCACTGCCTGTTGACACATCAGTGTGTTTTGTCATGGATTGTATTTAGAGCCTAAGATCTTCCTCTAATGAACAGGATTTCAATACATGAGCTGTTACAGAACCATCTCAGAGGTGCAGGAGACAGTTCTTGCATCTGGTATCCTCGAAGTTGGAGGCCCAGGTGCACCCACCTCCAGAAACCCTTTAACTTAAGTTAGTACCAACCAGACTTGCAATCAGTCAGTGAGGGAAGGAGAAGCACCTTACAAGTTGGAATGAGGGGCTTGCAAACCAGGGGTACCTTAACAGAGGGGTGCTTCACCTTTCATGCCAGCTCTGGCTAGCTTTAGCCCAAGCTGCAGAGAGCTGAGATGGGGCAGCCCAGCTTTCCTACCTGTCAGCACTGAGGGCGGTGAGGGTGAAGACAGAGACACCAACAGAAGTGAGCTGGATAGCAGGGATGAGCTTGCAGCCCACCTCCCCAAAGAGCCACTCCTCAGAGAAATATCGTGAGGCATCCACAGGCACACAGGTCACTAGCAACAGCAGATCGCCGGCAGCAAGGCTGGAGATGAAGATGTTTGGCACGCTCCTCATGGCGCTGTTGGAGATGAAGATCTTCATGAGGGTGATGTTACCCAACAAGCCCACAGTGATGATGAGCAGGTAAAGTGAAGGGATCACGCAGCGGATGATGAACACGGCCGTGCCCCGTGCTGGGGACAGCAGGGCTGTGTCTGGCACCAGCCGGGCGCTCCCATTCTCCTCGAGGGGCACTGCTGTGAGTTCGGGAGCCAGCTCTCCCTCCATCCTCAAGCTTCAGGCAGATCGGGGTTCTCCCGTGCAAAGGGCAATGGGAACCACTTGAAAGCTTCACCTTCCTGCAAGTCAACCAACTTTCTCCCTCCTGCCTTTCTTCCTTCCCCTTTTTCTCTGCCGAGTTTCCTCCCTTCAGAAATGCAGAGGAAGCGCTGTCCGCCTGTGCAGTGGCGGAGGGTGGGTGGATAAAAAATGCCGCGCCGCGCTCCCTTTCAGTTCTTCGGACCAGCCCGCTCCCGGGGGGAGGGAGGGCGAGATCCTGCGCCTCGGGGGCAGCAACTGCCATCAGGATCGCAGCCTGCCCCCGCCCCCGGCAGCGTCCTCGGGGCGCCGCCGCCGCCGCGGAGCCGCGGTCCGGCCATCCCTCCGCGCCCGCGGGGACCGGAGCGGACTCCCGGCGCGAACCGCGGGCCGGGTCCGCGCTGCCGCGCAGCCGCCGGCGCTGTCCAGTGGCGCCGGTGCTGCTCGCCCCGCGGCTGCGGGCAGAGCCGGACCCGTGAGTGAGGCGCAGACCAAGCCCGCGGCTTGCTCCGCAGCCCCGATTTATACCTGGTGCTGGGAGGAGCCGCCCCGCCTCTCCTTCTGCAAGCGCTTGTGCTCTCGCCCCAATCCCCGAGACGCCGAGGAGGATCTTGCGCGCAGGGGAAACGCGGAGCACAGCCCCAAGAAGCGCTGCCCGGCAAACAGGGGAGCTGTCCGCCACCTCGGGCAGAAGGCGGGATCGCCTGCGGGAAGCCCGTCGTCCGGCGTCTTACCTGGGTGAAACCACAGCGCTTTGAAATGCAGGGTGACAGGGAGCGAGGGACTTGGAGATGAGGGGATTTTATTTCTGTTATCTAGCTATAGGTTCTGAATAGACCCTGCTTGAAGACATCAGCTGCCTTTAAAGTTTTAGGGTTTGATTTGCGAAGTTGCATTTAATGTTATTCTCAATTATGGAAATTGGGACAGGTGAGATGTTTTATCCATGACTTACTACTCAAATGGTATAACAGAGTAGAGAATAAACGTTGTTCACCTCTTCAAAGTGCAGCATTTGTTCCTAGTGTTTCTTGCTTTTCAGTGAGATAATAAATTTTACTTCCTAGTGCCTGCACGTGTAGTCTTTCCAAACAGCTCCAACTGTTTCCATCAGAAGCCATGAATATAGGTAGCAGAGCGAATATGCTGGAAGAGGGGCAGACCTACTGGACTGAAGTTTTCAAGATAAAGAGCTAAGGCAGATGAATAACATCATTTGCCAGCGACATACTCTACACATGAATTCTTTCCCTTCCTCTTCTCAAAAGGGAGAAGGTATGAGCTTGCAGTGAACTTGCTTGTTCATATTATTAAAATAGTTCTTTTGAAACCCTATGGGTTTGACAGGTGTATGGAGAAAGCAAACAAATGCATGGAGGACTTACTGAAGTGAGAGAAAGAGTCTGACCACTGAAATACCAGAAGCAAAGCAGTAATACATAGCCTGTTCATGCCATGCTGTTCAGTGCAGGAATTGAATTTAACAGACATTAGCAATATATCCTAAATAACCTTTTTCTAAGATTATCAAACAAAAAGTATTATTGCTTCTTAAAAGTTACACCTCTCTGTATCTATTGATTGATCTTTGTGACTCTTCTCACTTCCCTGAATATATGAACATGTTACAGTTGTGTAAATTACTGTTCCATATAAAGCTGATTAGTTTATTATAATAGAAAACCCAGCCAGTACGAGTCCTCAGAAGCAATCAGGCCAGAGACTTCACCTTTACCACTAGTCAGCTGGTAGGAATTGTCACAAAGATCCTCTGGAAGCGATTGTTTTTACTGATCAAGTTTCCTTAAAATAGTATCAAATTCAACTACATTCCCTCCAAGGCAGCCTTCCTATTGTCTTGGATATTTATCATAACTGCTGATACTCTCTACTTTGCTGAGTATATACAAAATTTTCTAAGACCATCAACATTCAGGTCTCCGCAAGCAGTCTGAATAAGTCTTTTTCATTCCCATTAGTTCGATCCAACATGTGTCTTTAACACTGTAACCCCAGAGTATGGCCTCTTCACTAATTTATTTGAAAATGGGTTTATATGTGAACAATCAATATGATTCCCATTGGGAGAATAGTTTAAAGTCAACACATATTTAATATTGATTTATCTGGGACTACAGGAAGCCGACTCTTTTTGCTTGAGTATCAACAGAAGAACACTTCAAAAACTCCTATTGGCATAAACTTCTTGCAGTTTGCATGGCGAGAGGTGAGATCCCTTGCTTTTTGTTGCACAACACACCACTCTTACTGCTGCCCTCTGGGAGAATTTCTTCCATCCTAGTAAGTTTTACCTGTCCTTTAGTCCATGAGATGGAATTCTTAAGGTTAAGAAATCAGGAACATATTCAGTGGGAATTTATGTTCCTGATTTTTGCCAGTACTTGATTTTCTCTAGTCTGTTTTTTCAGAACTCCAAACAGCAAGGAAATAAGCTTTGGAGAATGTGAGTGTCTCCAGCTCAAAGGAAACAGAAAGTTAGATTATGCTTCTAATGTCATTCAACAGATGTCTCTGCAAGGGCAAGGGAATATACTCAAACAGCATGAATATAATTTGCTGCAGAGGTGAAAAGGAGAGGAAAAAGATCCACAGACCCTGACATAAACCAGCCGGAATTCGGATCCCCACATACAAAGTGTCCATCATTCTGTTTTCAAACAAAAGAATCCACTTGTCTCTTTGGATGTTAGTTCAGTTTGCAGTCTAGAGACATTCTCGTTGTGCAGCTGTGACACATACTTAGCACAAGAGCAAAGGAGAGAGCACCACAGGTAAGTCTTCTTAGTGGGAAAGAAACAGCACAGGCTGAAATCAGCCAGCACAGATGCAGTGTATCTGGAAGTGCAACATCACAGGGCAGGGACTGCAACAACTTGGAAACATGTGGGGCAAATCTGCTTCATCAGTAAATCCCAAATGCAGGGATGCAAAATCCCCGTCCGTGTCATGAGGAACCACACACATCTCCCAAACGCCCTCTACTGAGAACTGCTTCTAACAGGGGAAAATGCTCCTTACAGATGTTTGTGCAGGTCAAGGTGCTTGATAATTCCGGGGCTAATTCCAGATTTGCATATCACAACAAACTGTGTAGTCCCATGAAGAGCCAAGCATATCTGCCACCAAAACTACCTGCAATAAGTAGCCTTTAATTATGCATGCTTCAAACTAAATGAGACCTGTGTCCAAATGCAGCCCTGGAAGTGATCATGTTTGAAGGTCTGATCATCAGCCACATGTTAAAAAGAAACAGGGCAACAAACAAGGAACAAATACTATTCATTTTAAACACCGAGCATTAAGAACCAAACCTTAGAGAAATTTTTGTCATATCATGCATTAGACCAGCAGATACAGCTGGAAAAAGTGGACATGTGTTGTAACAGAGTCACTTCTCTCGGTTAAACGTACAATAACCTTCAGTAAGTCATGTCTTCTTCTTACTTGAATACATGGTTTCTTAATTTGGTTGACGTTTGTTTTGGCATAGACTTCCATTACCTTTCAACTTATTGGGTCAGAGGCTCTATTTAAAGGACAAGAGGATACAGAATTAGATCACTTCCCTCATCCCCAGGTTTCAAAATAGGTAACAGGGTTTGCTACTGCTACTATGAGGGTAGCTGGAAGTGGACCCAAGAAGCAGCCAGCAAGAGTATCCAGAGTTGGAGAAAGGAAGGAATGGAAACAGGGGCTCTCTACCTGGATATGAAACACTCTGTGCTGTGGAGCCTTGAAAGAGGACAAATGTTTGGCTTCTAAGGCTACATCTCTAAGGCTAGGCCTCAAATGTCTGTGACTCTTTTACTAACAAAATAGCACTGAAAGTTAATAGTCTCATATGCAATGCCAGTGCATTCGCTGGGAGAAATCTATATGAGAATAATTACTCCACAAACAGTTGTTGTGGACTTATGTAGAGAGTATCACAACTGGCATAAGCTAGCAAACTTGATACATTGAAAAGAGAAATGCTGAGTTCAACTACAACTTCAAGACTCCAGATAATAGAAGTAGCTACACTATGCTGTCAGAACCGAGCTGTGTCCGCCAGCAGTGCTATGTCCTCGGAGCACTGGGCTGCAAGGAGGAATAGTTTGTGGCCTCCCAGGCCTGGCAAAGCTGCAAAAAAAACACCAATATGGAAATTCCTCTTCATTAAGTCTGCATGACTGGACACGGTGATGGTGGAAAGGAAAGCTAGAGGGTGATTCACCATGCCTATTTATTAATTTTTTTTTAAAAAATGCTTTTTAGACTAAACAGGTTTTGCATTAATTCAATAAAAAAATGAGTGAGGAAGAAGCCTTAGGTATGACACACATCTCCCCAGACTGAGCACCATGGCTGAGCCAATACCCCTGTGCAATTAATCCAAACTCTCCTTAGTCCATCCTCAATTCCCCGACTTTGCATGCTGTCTGCTGCTCTTACTGCTAAACACACAGCACCAGGCAGCCAGGAGGATCTGAGGAAGCCACCTGCCTCCTAAGACTCTTGCCCTAGCTGAAGGTGAAGCAACTTCCATCTCAGGTCTGAACTGCAGTGGAGACACCAGTCTGCAGCTAGTAGAGGCCTCCATTGGGCCTAAGCTTCAATGTGGGGAACTCTGCAAACCACAAGGGAAATTCAGGTGCTTCCAGCACTAAGCAAAGCTGAAAAGTGGGCCGAAGAGGTTGTTCTCCAAGATTTAGGCATGCAAGCCCTCTTTTGGTATACGAAAACTTATCTTAACTCATGCCAGTTCATTTTTTTGTGCCATGTCATTTTGTGTGATTTCTATGTTGCCTTTTTTTCACGCCACAAGGATAACAGGTGTCATTACATTTAACCACACTAATAAAGCAATTAACTGGGTACTTAATGTTAAACACACAGTTCATCCCTCTAAGCACAAGTGCAGCTTGATGCATGCATTCAGTTTCCAACTGTTCAACTGTGATTATTCAGTAGGATTTCAACTCATTAAAAGGTTAAAGAGCACATTGCTGAGTTGCAACCTTGAGCTGAAAGCCAGGCTTAGGACTCACTTAGAAAAAAGTGTGATATCAATACCTTCCATCTCATTTGTGCATGATAGATGAGCAATAGACAGCTGTTCCTGCAGATTCAAAACGAATAATGATTTTCTGTCAAGAAGGTCCCAAGGAACTGCTTGAGTTGCCTTAGCAGACTGCATTGAAAAGGACTGCACAATGCCAGCATACTCCACTCCACTCCACATCCATCTCTTAATGTGGTGTTACCGAAGCACATTATTGAATACACATGACAAAAGAAAAAACATTGCTATTACTTCCCCTTAGTGTGAAGATAATGGGCTTCCTGTGCTTCAGCACATACGACACAGATTAACCTACTTCAAAGCAAGTGACAGTTTTATTGTGGGCCCGTTCATTGCATTTAGTGGGGTTTGAGTACAGACACCCATGGCATTTGTATCGGGTTTATTTGACAACCTCTTCAGACTTCATTTTTTTGTTTCAACCCAACTCTATTCCTTATGTGTTCCCAGAACTAAAGCAGAGCATCTCCAGCTAACTCTTCTTTTAGCATCTTATTCACCGGATAGAAACTCAAGTTTCCATAATGTTACTGAGGTTATAAAGGAAATTATTTGATTACTTTAAATGATCCAGTCATCTAAGTAATTATGTTATCTTCACCTAACAATAAAAAGATACAAAGTACCATTTGTTTAGTTCAGCTTTTTACCTAAATATTGTTTATATCTATAGCAAAATCAAATGCCTTCTGACCAAACTTAATGATTATTGTCAGTTCATTTTCATCAATTACTGTGAAAATGATCATTACTGTATCAAGCATAAGAAAAAACATTGAAAGATCTACCTCAGGTTAGAAAGTAGGAGCTTTTCAGTTTTCCCATTATTGCTTTTAAAACATTTCTGCTTAAAGAGATTGCAAGAAATACCAGTACAAGTATTCTTTGAAGTATATTCAACGGTAAGTTTTCAATATCAATTCAAATTTTTTAAAATTAAGTGACTAGAATATTACTGATATCAAACATCTGTCCAGCATGCTGAGCTAATGTAGTAATTTTATAGTACTGTGGAAACATTAAAATTTGCTTTTTTGAGTATAATTAGGCTCCATATGTATTATGAGCAGAAGAAAAACAATTTACTGTAAACAATTATTTTGTTTTTGTGAAGGTTAGTCACACATCCTGAGAACCACTGTATTTTATTGCAGGTCACATACCACTGGGAGATTATTGCTTTTAGTTCATTCAATGTATACAAACCTCACATTCTCTCTACACAGTGGAGCAGCAGATTGCACTAAAAAAAGTTTAGAAACTCAGTCTCAGTACTACTAACACAGCATCTTTTACAGCCCTCCAGGAGATACACAAACATTTAAATAACTGCCTGAAAAAGGAGTTGTACTAAATAACACATAGTTATTAGTTATTGAAGCACTTTTCACCTTCATCATCATCTACCTACTTCAGCAGATGCAGGGCAGGTTCCCCTTACAAAAGGTTTTCTGACGTCTTGAAACAGCTATTCTAATCATTCCATTAATATAGTAATTGTGGTGTCTTTTAGAGTCACAGCAGTCAAACCCACACGTAAAATGAGCCGTGATTTCCATCTCTTCCCTCACACTGCAACCAATTATGAAGGAGGCTTTCTCATGAGTTTAGAGATAAAAGAATAAATGCCACCTTTTGGATTTGGTGGCTGGATTTCACTTTCCTGTGCATCCTTTTCAGAAGGCTGAATAAACTACGGCGCACCACCAACTGAACGATGAGCTACCTCTTCCCTTCATCTGTTTTCCCACCTCCACCCTTCCTCCCTCCCTCCACCTTCTCATAAAACTTCCACCAGGTTCAAACTAACGTGCTGAGGTACATCCCTGCGTTTCACTGGGCAGCTGTTCATGACCAGGAATGTCTGGCATATGCATAGCTCTTCCGGAGTTCTTTCAACTCTGCATACGGAGTAGGCTGTTAAATTATTAAACACAATTCTTGCCATTAAGTCATTTGTAATAATATTGGAGTGGTTAATATTATTTGTTTTAGTTCAGTTGTGATTTCTTTGAATCCAGAATCTTATACCTACAGCTTCCAAGTTCTGTTGCATCCTTTTTATTTGACTTAGTTAGATATAAGCTATTAAGCTCTAGATGGTGTAAACTGAACCTGTCAGCAGCCCAGGAGGCTGCCTTTGCGCCCCGGTTCGCGGGGTCCCGGCTCGTCCCGCCGGTGGCAGCCCCGAGAGGGCCGCGTCGGAGCTGCCCCACTGCGGAGCCCCCGGGACCGGAACCGGGGCCGCGACGGGCGCGGGAGAGAGGCAGCGCGGGGGAGCCCCGCTGCGGCGGCCGGGTTGGGGCGGTGCTGGGAGCTGCGGGTACCCCGACGCGGGGGTGAAAGGCCGGCGCAAGGCGGCGGGGCAAGAACAGGGGAGCACCCGGCAGCGGCGTGGCGGTGGCGGACGGCGCTGCTGACAGTGCTGGCCGGGGATTACCGTCCGGCGCCGACGGGCTCCGCTTTTGCTGCGCCCGCCGCCTCCCCGAGAGCCGAGGCCCGCTCGGGGGGCAAAGGGCGGAGCGAGCCGGGGCTGAAGCCTGGGCTGGAGCCGGGGCCGGGGCTGGGGCTGGAGCCGGGGCCGGGGCTGGGGCTGGGGCCGGGGCTGGGGTTGCCTCCGGCCGCCGCCGCCCGCGCAGGGCGCTTTCCCCAGCCATGTCCCCCAACTACATGCGGAGCTTCTCGGAGGGATGTGTGAGTAACGCGAAGCCGAAGCCGGGAGCGAGGGGTTCGGCCCCAAAACCGCGCGGCAGCCGCGTCCCCCATCCCCCGAGCACTGAGCAGCGGTGCCGGATGCTTCCTGCACGGACCGCTCAGCAGCAGGGCTGGCCGGGCGGGAAACGGGTTGCCTGGGCGCTACAAATGACCCCTTGGGGAAGCTGGAATTTAATTTGCAAGAACAAGTACTTTTAGGTTTGATGATGGCATAGGCGGTCCTTCTTTTGCCATCACCTGACATCATGTAAAATCGATACAATAGCAAAACGAATGGACTTTTGGTCGAACCGTCCAGCTCTGCCTGGCGCATTTTGCAACAGCAGAATACAGATAGAGGCAGTGAAACAAATCAACCGATAACTGCGAGAAAACTGAATGTTTATATAAAATTAGTAGCAACAATGAAGTGTTCTAATCCATTATTTTGTTAGAAAGCTACTGCAGCCTTCACAGGCAAACTCCTTTTAAAACAAGTAGAATAAAATAAATACTTTGGATAATGAAAAGTAGTGACTAGGCCCTCAACAATAATGCTGTTCATTTTTGTTTTCATGTTGAATAACTCTGTGATTTCCAGCTCAGGCCACCAACGGTAATTGGCCAATTCCACACCCTTTTCTTTGGCTCAGTTCGTATGTTTTTCCTTGGTGTTCTGGGCTTTGCTGTTTATGGAAATGAGGCCTTGCATTTCAGCTGTGACCCAGACAAGAGAGAGGTTAATCTTTTCTGTTACAACCAGTTCAGGCCTATAACTCCTCAGGTAATTATCTTCTTTTTTTTTTTTTTTTTTAATTGTAGAAATCCAATGTTAAGAAAATAAACTGCCAAAAAATAAACATAATTGTTTCACATGAGAAGATATAACTGATTGAGATAGTTATCACTTACCTTTTTCATAAGTATTTTCCTTTTAATAACCTTTAATCTGTGACTAAATATGGTGGTGTGCTTTCTATCCTTCATAACAATGATACCCACATTTCAGAAACCAACTGAACTTTTAAAATTAAAACATTACTGTGACTTTTACCTTTATAATCATTTAAGTGTTTATACATCTTAGATATATCAAAAACACACTGGCAAAATGTTCCAATATGTGCATGGTTTAGCTGTCCTGATACAGTTGCAAATGTTCTGACAACTACATTTCTGCTACATTTTAGGTATTCTGGGCATTACAGTTGGCGATTGTACTGATACCTGGAGCCTTTTTTCACCTTTGTGCTGCGTGTAAGAGCATCACACAGGAAGAAATCCTTCAAAAGTCATTCTACACTGGTTTTTATATCTTCACTGTTTTCTTAAGGATTATCCTTGAAGTTGTGGCTTTTTGGCTTCAGATTCAGCTCTTTGGTTTCAAAGTGAACGCAATCTACATGTGTGATGTGGGAGCACTTGAAAAGAAGCTTAACGTTACCCGGTGCATGGTGCCAGAGCACTTTGAAAAGACAATTTTTCTTATTGCAATGTACACATTTACTGTGATTACAGTGGTCTTGTGTGTTGCCGAAATTTTTGAGATCTCATGTAGAAGGCTAGGTTTCTTAAAAACTCAGTGAGGTCAATCACTCCTAGTCATTTACCGCCCTATCCATCTGCAGTTTTATAGCAATGATTTCAAGCTATAACAAAAAAAAAACCTCCTGTCCTCTATGCAGTGTTGCAGAAGAGATGATTACTGCTGCAGAGTAGTCTTTTGACACTCACTCCTCACCTAAAAACCACCATATTACCTGAATAATCTTTGTTTCCGTGTCAAGACCAAAAGCAATAAGATTTATAAAAGTAGCATGTTTTCATGACCTGCCACATACAATAGTTTTGCCTCCAGATGAATGCCTGTGTGTGAGAAGGAGGTTATTTATAATCATATTTTTATTCACATCTTTTCTGAATACAGGTACTTGGAGCTAATAAGGTTATTGATCTTCCAGGAAAAACTATTCCAAATTTCCTACATGTTCTTATGGCTTTAGAATTAAGCACTAAGGGTGGATAAGATCTGGGTACCAGAAAGTATTCAAACTTTTTCCCAGGCAGTGTCCCTGATGCAACCTGCATCTCACACCCCAGGGGCAGAGATTCCTGGTGAGGCTGCAGTGACAGAAGATCCACCGGTATCAGCTGACTTTGCAGCAGCCCAGCTGGTGTCACATGCCAGCTGTGAATCTCCTTTTAAAAGTGAGAGAATAGCATGATATTCTTTGCACTGACTGGAATGCCTTACCCTCATTATGTTTCAGCTTACGATGTTGAAGATTTTTACCGATTTTGTATGATCACATTTTGAAGGAGTAAAGGGGCTTTATGACTTAGTTTTGCATATGAAGCTTAAAAGTGTCAAAAGAAAATAATGGAGAAAAGCCCTGTCTGGGTCCAGTTATGCCTTGATTTCAGTGAGAGTTGCTTGTGTGTGATTGCAGAATTGGGCCCACAGAACTTCTTGATGTGTGTGTCACATCTCATTGCTCTGACTAAAGTTGCTAGAACAACAGTTAAAAAGAAGTCTGCATACTAAAAGTATTCTATGCAAGAAGTGTATTTGGATAGGTTAGGTCTTGAACTTTATTTAAGTATCAGATGTTTTTGCATGTGACAGTCTCTTCTTGAGGACTAATAGACATCTTGAACTTAGAAGTTATTTCATTCCTTGTGCTTAAGTGAGGTAATGGAAAAAAACAAACAAACAAACCAACCAACAACAACCAACAAATTTTAGAACTGGAAAGAAAGGAGGAGGTAGTTTCCTGTATAAAATATGTACAAATAGAAATCATAATAATTAGTTATTTGTTTTCTTTTTGTTTTTAAAATACTTTCAATTTCTAGGAAGAAAACTGAAGGTTTCTTCCTCTTTCATAATTTTCTATGGCTACTAAATTGAACAATTTCTGTTCTGAATCACAGTGAAACAAGAGACTCTGACTCTTCACTACTTAGCAATGATCCAGGAACCAGAAAGTTAAAAGAGACCGCCAGCATCTGTGGACACATTTTGAGGCCTGTAACACTGAAGGGAAGAATATCTTTGCCTCTTGAATTGAAAAGACATCAAGCATAAAAGCATAAAAAGTTGAGATCCTGGTGACAGCATTTGGGTCCTTTCAGGAATATTTGGAAAAATCTTGAGAAATTATTACAAAATCTTTTAGCATCAACTGTTGCTTAAGCAGTCCCAAGCAAGGTTGGGTTATAAGAGCCTTGTAAATCTCAACCACAAACTTTGTCCTCATTACGTAAATAGAATTCCATGATTTAGGTGTCTTGGATTTGATTGCTTCTGGGCCATTTAAATCAAAGTGGGTCACAACTAGATGTGTGTTTTTTTGATGAGCTGATGAACAATATGATAAATTTCAATACATTCACTGTACTAAAGTATTAATGTTGTGTTATTTTTTCCCCTATAGAAGTTCTATGTTGACTTAAATATATGTCCAGTCAACACTATCAGATTTGTGCAATATTAAACTAGGTATTTGATATTTGCAAGCATTAAAATAGAATAAGAATTGCTGTGGTAATTTCTTGTTTGCATAACGTGCCATGTGCTTGGGTCAACACATGTTAATTTTTTTGTTATATACACTGTTATCCATCTGGAATTATGCTCTGCAAGTTAAAGTTGTAATCTCAGGCAAAAAATATTCTTATTTATAAATAAAATACAAGATCTATTGCTACTAAAAAGAATTTACTTCCATATGCCAAGTACAGTGGTGACCAACCATACTCAAATCACACTTAATCAGATGTTTGTATCATAATAAAATAACTTCATCACAACCTTGTCAGTATTTTCCCTGGTGCTTCATATTTCCATTGCTTGTTGTTCTTCGTCTGTAGATTTCAAAACACTTCAGAAAGGTCAGAGGAGTGCCAAAACCCACAGCTCCTCAGGGGGCTTCCACATTACTGTCAAGAAAGAGCCCTGCAAAAATGGGACTGCCTGAGGACCCTGGGGGGCTCTGGGAGCTGGATTACCCACCAACATGCCTTGGTGGTCAAAGTCTGGAACATATCAAAATATGTTATTCCAGAGCATTGACAACACAGATTTTTTTCTACATTTCCCATGAAATTAAAATTGTCAGATTCCTCAGTTTGTTTTTCATTTAAAAACAAAATGTGTGTTGTTGTCTTAACACAAATGTTTTTCTGTGACTGATTCCGTCGTTAGTTTCCCGAACACGTTGATGGAGATATTACATCCGCATAAAGAAAGCATTTCCCCACAGTTGTCAACACTTCTCTTTCCTATATTGGCCATTTGTTTTCCTGGCATTCATTATATCCTTAAGTGTCTTTAAACTTTTCTTTTTCCTAGTCTTCCAAACTCCTAACACTTTTATCCTTGTTTACATTGCTCTCTATCAACTTCCTTCCACCCTTACTCCCTCTGAGAAATATAATATGCCTGTGTGCGTTTCTCAGTGTTTCACTGATTTTAGCTTGAATGCTTAGCAAATATTTGAGATGATCCTGAAGGCCTTCTTTTGTCATTATGGAAGGAATTATGTAAGACACTGGGGGATTCTTTGATCCAATTGTATTTCTGTACACAACGAACATGAAGTTCTGTGTCCCAAAACACAGTAGGAACTATTTTCTTTGCTTACATCAGGGTCACATTATAAGCACTGCTTTGACTTTTTCACTGTTTTCCACCATACTCTAGCTGCCTCATTTTCCACAGACAGCATTCAAAGCAATTCCCAGCTTGTGTGTTACAGTCAGTTTTGTCTCTAGCCAGACATCATGCCCATTTAAGTTCTCACTTAACAAAGAGCCATAATTGCTCCATCATCTTGAAGGAAACAAGCTAAATACACTCAGTAAGTGACGCGATTGCCTTTACATCAAAGGTATAGTTGCTCTGGGCCAGCCAGCTTCTAGTATACCACCACAACATCCCAGTCCTACAACCACTCTCTGTTCTGCTCCTTTTTTGACTTCCTTTCTGCTGTTCAGCTGTCATTTCCTTTCTGTTCTCTTTTCAGCACTCTCCCATGATAGCACTGAGACTGCACAGCCACCTCTCGTACCTCATGCCTCCTTCCAACATGCATCTGCCTCTATGTCCTGGAGCACTGACCATTCTCTTGCCTTGCAGATGGCTATTTTGAGACCATGAGGATGTTTGGCAATGGGGCCATTTAAAAGAAATTTTAAAATCGTTTAACTATGCTGTCAGAATGAGAATATGACAAATGCTGAAATAATTAATATTGCAACTTGTGACATCCATTTGAAACTATTTTGCTGCAATGGTTCCCATTTATTTTGCCATTCTTATCCCCTCTCACCAAAAAGAGAAATCCCCAGAGGTTCCTTGGAGAAGAAGTAATCCGGGAACCAGCGATCCTGTGAGATGCACTTTCCAGGGCTGACAGCTGCTGGGAAGCAGCCCAGCCCAGTGAAGCACCGTTAACCAGGGCGCTGGGTCGCACAAGGCTTCTCTGGTGAGCGGCAGCAGGACTCAGGGCACGGGCCCAACCATACAGGCGCACTTGAGTGGCCAAGGGCCTCCCAGACCCCTGGTGGCCTCAGGGCAGCCCAAGGGGAAGTTTTTCAACCTTTAAAGGGATTTTACTTGCGGCTCTACCTCCACGGGGAAGGTGTGCCAGCCCTTTGGGCGGACAGGCAGAAGGCTGGGACAGGGACAGCCTGGGGAGGGCACCGCCGCTCAGCCCCAGAGAGCCGGGCCGCTGTTCCCCCGGCTGCGCCAGCAGAAGCCCCGGACGCCCTGAGGTCTCCAGGCCCACGGTGGCTGTGGGACACGCTTCAAACACTAACAAGCCACTTAGGGGACGCGTGAGGCTGCGCTGCCCCGCAGACGTGCCACACCGCCCACCTGCGGCGGCCAAGGCTCGGGGAAACCGCCCCGACGCCCGCTCAGCAGGGGGCGCTCTTCCCGGGCGCACGGCCACCGGAGGCAGCCTGCCCAGCACGTACGCGCCGCGACGGCGCACGCCGGAAGCGGAAGCGGCCGGCGCCAGGCTGGGGAGCGAGAGCTGTTGCGGGCCGCCCGTGGTTGTCGCTGCGCGTCGCCGTTTGCGCGATGGCGGCCGCGGCGCTTCCCCCGCTGCCGCCGCAGTTCAAGAGCATCCAGCACCATCTGCGAACCGCGCAGGAGCTGGACAAGCGCGAGCCGGTGGTGGCGTACTATTGTGAGTGAGGCTGCCGCAGCGCCGGCCCCCGGGCCGGGTCCGCCCCGGCCTGTCGCGTCCCGCCCCGCCCGCTGCTCCCCGCGGCTGGGGCGCCACCGCCCCCGGCCACCAGTCGCTGCATCGGACGGACCGCGCCCCTCCCTCTTTCCGCTTGGCTGGTTGGGTTGTGCGGAGTGCCCGTGGGATGTACGGGAAGTGGGGTAGGGGGGAGGCCCCACCTCTTGCGGCGGTGCGGGGTGATCATGGTTTTTCTTGGTCTTTCTTGGCCACCGCTTCAGCTGCAAGCCCAGACCCATCTTTCGTGTGCTCTATTTTTGCAGAGTTAAGCCTCTTTGGACTTTGGATATGTCAGCAGCCTAAACACATGATTGTACGCACGTGTATAAAGTCAAGTTTTCTGTGTTGGGATAGCCCTAATAAGTATTGCAAAAAACTGACTTTGGAGAGTCTTTTCTTTTTTCTGCTGCTGAAAAGACCACTTGTATCTGAGTATGCAATTTGGCTTTGAGAGTCTTTAGTTCCTTATAGTAATGTTTATTTTAGTTTTTGTTAGGCTTTGTCACTTATTCAGGGTTCTTTAATGGAGAGAGTGGGTGGCTTTGTTCGTGTTAGTTTCGTTGAAATGAACACAGCAAAATCTTGCTGTAAATTTTTGAAATTAATTTGTATATTTTCCAAGCTAACTAATGGCGTCTAAGCTAATGGTCGTCGGAGTGAGCCTTTCTAAAGGGCTTTCCACAGTTAATTAAGGAATGTAAGCCTATTGTTAGTAGTCTTAAATTCCTGTCACAGTTAATCACCACACTTAGAAAATTTCTGAGACTAGCAGATCACCAGAGATGTTAAGTTTATGTTTGTTTTTTTCATGAGATGTGAGGAGGTCATTTGTGGGTTTACTTGGCAATAGCTTGTCTTCAAAAACAATTTAATAAAAATAGAGGCAGAACTGTTAGTCTAATTTGTAAGGCAATCTTAAGTTTAGAAGGATGGACTCATGAAATTCAGGCTTCCGAAATCTCTGAAAAAACTGTCAGCTCAGTGTCAGAACAGTAATTTTAGTTTTTGTGTTACGCAGGAATACTGTGCTGATGTGGAAGTATGCCACCAGAGAAATGAGATAGTCACATATTAGAACACTGGATGTTCTCAATAGTACCCACTCTTTTTTAATAGAAAAACACAGAACAAATCATACTTTGTGTGGCAGGAAGCACCATCTAGGTCAGGTTTCACTGTTTGATTTTGTTGTTGTTGTTTTCTTTATTTCTCTGGCATTTTTTATCAGGTGTAAGACCCTTTCTGGCTATACAATAAAAATACTAGTGTTTAGTATAGGTAATAAAATACAAGTCTAGTTGTATTTTAAAACAGAAGTGTTGTGGTGGCTGATGTCTGTGTTTCGTAATGTCTTTTCCATTCTGAAACTTAATGTAAGTCTCAGTGTACAGGAAAAAAAACCAAACAAAACTGTGTCGAATAATTAGCATTGTCTGTAATGTCCTTTGTACTGTCTGTCCTAAGTAGCCTGAAAATTTGCAGATCTTATTTTTTCATTTGAGTACTTAAGCACATTTGATTTATTACTGACTATAGTAAAGACTGTCTTCCAGAGATATTTTTCTCGTTACATTATTACACAAAGTAAAAATCAGTGACTCTGCTTTTTCAAGACAGGTCTCGCTTGAATCCTTTGTTCTTTTAAATACACAAAGGAGAAGCATTAATTTTCACTTCTTCCCGTGGTGGATGAGTTTGTATGGATTAAAATGCAGAATTTCTGTTTTGTAGTGTTTTGGTGGTTTGCGTTTTTTTTTGTTTTGTTGTTTTTTTTTGTGGTGGTGGTGGTGTTGCTATTTCTGGCTTTGAAGCAAAAATAAGGTATACAAACAATTGCTTTTGAACATTGTGGGTTTGGAACAATTATGTGGAATCCCAAAGTATTAGTTAATAATACTGCTACTGTCAAAAAATGTACTCTATATGCTTCTAGTAAGCTATGAATAATAAAAGCTTTCCTAAAAAGGCAACTTTTTTAAACTATAAGTCTAAGTATAGAAACAATTTTCAGGATACTTTTCAGATAAAATCTGTATTGCTTTCAAAATGTTATGTGGAGTTAAAGCAATGTTTCTCGTTAGATGCTTCACTGAAAAAAGCTGAACATCTCTTTGTTGAGCCTTTGAAATGTGTTTCAGAGGAGTTCTGTCCATTGCTATAAGGTATTGTGTAGAAGGAATAGTGTGAGGAAAGCTTGGTGTGTGCTGGAACATGAGATGTTCTCTGTGCTGGTGCTTCTCTGCCAGGCTTGTCTACAGGTGTGGGCCTGGCACTGTGCATGTTGTGGGACCAGGAGCCGAGGGGACCCTGCACTGAAAGATCATGTGAGGGAACAGTGCTGCGTGTTCCATCACACGACTGCTTGCACAGCAACCATGTGAGGGGGAACATCTGAATTTTGGTCATGTGACGGATGTGACTATCAGTCTGAAGAAAAGAGTAAGGTGTTTATAGGTTTGGAATGTTGCCTGAAGTGGTTCATCCCTAGAAAAAAAGCTTTGGTCCTAATTTTTACGTTTCCACAGCACAATAGTTTTCAGTATGGATGTATGTTTGCTAGGTTTTGATTTATGTGCATTTTAGTTGAATTCCACCTGTATATTTCTGATAGTAAGAGCTGCAACACAAACTAATTTGAATATCAGAAGCAAATGAACTCTCATAAGATGTTTGCAACCTAAAATATTAGTTTCTGTTAGCAATAATATTGTCAGGAGGAACTGCTTACTGGTCATGTTAATATTTTTGTCTCTCATCAGCATCCACTGAGGCTAGAGGTGTGATCTCAAGCAGGGGAATTTGAATGACGCTTACATGTTTTATTAACATACACCATTTTAATTTTTCTCTCATGTTTTTTAAGTATAGTTCATTTGAAGCGTTAAACTGGCATAAACCAGCGCTGCTACCCAAAGAAGATCCTGTAGTCCTTCTCTGCACTCTCATTCCCAACCCTAATGTGCTTCAGAAGCAAACATTGATGTAATTGTATGATGAAAAACAAGAAGGTGGTTTTCAGCCAGGCCAATTCACTACCACTTAAACAACTGTGCTCCCACAGAGACAAAGACAAGCAACAAGATACTGTGGCTTGGGGCAACGACAAGACTCCTTTTTTGATATTGCTGGCATGTGTTGATTTAAAGAAATTGTAATTTGATGGACATTATTGTCTGTTTTACAAAATATGGATAGCTACAGCAGGGATGATTTGTATTTTTCAGCTGCCACATAATTTTCCACATGAAAAATAAAACATTAAAGAACAACATTGATGCTCTTGTGCACTGTAACACATCACAGATGCTTTTTTTGTGGTACTTGCTAGAAACACGTCAACAATTTAAAAATGGTTTTATTTCTGGTAGTCCTGCATATTCCTTACAAAGCCTCCATGCTTAAATCCAATTTTAGGTATTCAAATTCAAAGCAGCATATGATCAGTAGCTTTATACATTGTTTGTAAACAGTTAAATTTTTTAGCTGTAGCCACTGTTAGTAGATGAACATAATTGATTAAAGCAAAAACATATATTTGCTTCCTGACAGTATGCACTGTAAATTTACATGGTTGTAAAATTTATTCTACTTAGAACATAGACTGTAGAGAAATAAAGAAACCAAGCTTATTTTTTTAAGTTATACACAGTATGATCTCACAAAATAATTCTCCTTTTAAAGAGATTAGACACTTTTATGCAAGTGTTCAGCACTGCAGTAATCTACCATCTTCTTTTAAAATGCTTGCCACCCCATATAATACTGTTTTTCACATTTCATATTATTTTGTTAATTTTTGTCATTAAGTATGTACCTATTTCAGGTTCAGTAAAGGTCAGCTGATTGGATAGGTATAAGGGAATGCCAGTAAAGGATGCTTCATTGTTTGCCTAGCAAAAGGAAAATGTTCGGTGGTCAATAAGATAACTTTCTTATCTTGAAAACTTACATGACTCTTACTGCCTACTTTGAGATGTTATTCTGCAGACACAAGGAGGCAGGCTTTGATTAAAAAGTAATCTCTGGTCTGTGTAATAACTAAAGAAATTAGATCTCTAACTGTGCCATAGGCAACTTGACTCAGAAGTTACTTTTTCAAAAATTGGAAGGTTTGAGAGGTAGTTTTGTCCTCTATAAACTTACATTTCAGTGTTTAAAGCAAGATTTTCCTTAATAGCAGTTGTTTCAGCATTTCAGTTGTGTTGTTAAGCTCTTTTCAAAAGTGTTTGGTAGTTTATTTTATATTTCTGTACTTACTGGCCGTTGATATTCTGATTTGAAAGTGTCGAGAGAATGCCAGTGAGTTGCCAGAAAAGCAGTGATGATGTTCCATGATAAATAACATCCTGACACACAGCAGTGTTTGGATATCCAGTGAATGCAACATGAAAAAATGTTCTAGTAACTTCAGAAAAGCGGGTCTGTCATAATTTTTACTTTACAGTCTGTTAAACATCAGAAACTATTCATGTGAGATCAGTAGACTTGATCTGTTCAAAAAAGGTGTGAAGAAAATCTCCTACAATTCTCAAATTCTTGAGGTAGAAAAGTAGCAGAGAAATCCTTCCTAAAGGTCTTACTATTGTGTTGACATTTCTGGTTTTGTGGGATTAAGCAGGAGAGAAAAGCAAGAGAGACATTTTTTTCTTCCACGAGTAGTTGACAACTTCTTTAATCAAGTCATTCAGCTTTTAAAGCAAATACCCGTCTGTTAAATGTGACTGGCTTTTTACTTATAAGTTTAGTCAGACTTCCATGAAACAAGCTTCTCACTGCGTATCAATTATAAGACTCTCTTAATTTAAAAAAAAAAAAAAGTTCATGGTCTGACTCAGAATTTGGAAAATACAGTTACTGTGTAATTTTATAACTGAAATATTGTTAATTTTTTACTGATCCTTCCTCAAAACAGGGGACTAATAACAGACATATTTGAATTAAGCTTTTAATTTATTTAACTAGATGCATTTTGAATGACTAATTTAGAAGATGCATGTAATTCAGAAGTATTAATGGAAATTAAAGTAACTGGTATGTGCTGTATTTCACTGCAGTGATTTTGCACATGCTGACTTAAGTGGGATATTCTAGAATTGAAATGCATAAAAATAATGTTCTTTTAACATTCTTTATCTAATAAGATCAAATTCCTGACCTTTCCCTTTGAAATATCATTTTTTTGTACTAGTTTTATATCATCCATTCATAAAAGTAAATTTCCCATATTCTTATATTGCTGGTGGCAGAAAACAGTTTTGTGTGCTACTAATACTGCAAATTATTTAAAGCCTATTATTAGAGATTACATACTGAATAGATTGAATCTGTTCTTTAGTCGGGATAAGTTAATTGAAATGGTCAAATATTTAAGAAGTAGATATCCATTTCATAGTGTACTTTGAGACTTGTTTTGGTTGTGCTGAGAGTATAAACTAAAAATATTTCTCAGTTTCTTTTTTTCCCTGTGCTTTCTATTTTTTCTGTCTTCAACCTTAGCTTGTTTGCTCTGATTTGTTTCAAAGATCTGTAAGTGGGAAAACTGTGACCTTAAAACTCTGGTTTGTCTGTGGAGACAAAAACATTGAGAAGTGGTCAGAATAACAAAGATAAATAAATAAACCCCGTAGTCCTCAAAACAAACCGTGGGCAGAAACAAAAATTGAAGATGATGTTAACTACTGTGTCTTATTTTTGGCACTTGCGTTGATTACATATGTAATATTTTAAAGTAATCTACTCTGACAGAGAGATGAATGAGAACATGAACAAGCGTACTTCAGAGATTCAAACTGTATTTCTGAGATATGTATATTTGTACAGAATTCCTAAAGTTCAGCTCTATGGTGTAAATATGCTAACATGCATTTTTCTACCATATAATTCATAGTATTCTGGTAGTTCTTTATTCAGCTTGAACCTCTGGAAGTAGAATTAAGAACTAGCTTTTCCTGCCTGAGATTTGCTGTTGCTTCTGAAGGGATACATCAATATCAGCATTCTAATTTGCAGAATCACAGAATCATTGAGGTTGAAAGGACTTTGTACATCACCTATTCCAATCCCCTTCTCAAAACATGATCACTAGTGAAGATTGGCCAGGACCATGTCCAGGCAGGTTTTGAATATCCCCAAGGATGGAGACTCCACAGCTGCTGGGACCAACCTGTTCCAGTGGGCGATTGTCCTCACAGTTCAAAATTTTTCTTATGTTTAAACTGGATTTCCTGTATTTGATTTTGCGCCCGTTGGCTCTTGTCCTGTCACTGGGCACCACTGAGAAGTATCTGGCTTTGTCCCCGCTGCTGTCTTCCTCACATCAGGTATTTATGCACGTTGGTAAGACCCTCTGAGCCTTCTCTTTTTGAGACTAAACAGTTCTAGCTCTCTGTCTCTCCTGGTATGACAGGTGTTCCTAGCCCTTCATCGTCTTTGTGGCCTTTCCCATGTGTCTTGTACTGGGATCCCAGAACTAGACCTAGCACTCCAAGTGTGTCACACCAGTGCTGAGTAGAAAGGATAAGATCACCTCCCTCAACCGTCTGGCAGTGCTTCTCCTAATGCAGCCCTGGACACTGTTAGCAGTTAAAGTTGGGTTCAGAAACTTATCTCATGGTCATGCCCATCTAGGTTGCTTTGTTTCACCTCGTAGAGTAGTTTGAGAGCATGAAATAGGTTTCTTCCAGTTTAAAATAAACTGGAGGGTGTTCCACAGGAGTGCATCAGGTTTGTGCTCTAATAACTACAAGGTTTTTTTATCTGCATGATAAAATCTATGATGATACTAATGATACTAATCTATGATGATACTAATGATACTAATCCGGAGTAGCTGCCTTCTCCTTTTGCCTTCTTGAGATCTCAGTTACTGTAAATCCTACAGTTAAGGTAGTTTATCTGTTTTAATTGGAAATATTTCATTTTCTTTATTAGACTATAGAGACAAACTTTGAAAAATATTGTTAATTAAAATATTGTGCAAAAGCTTAGAAGCCTATGAATTCCACATACAGATCTCTTATTCAAGAGACCAAAATTGGGCCTTAAACCACACTGAAGAATGGCAGTGTAGAACATCGAGTGATTTCATAGGAGTCATAAGAGATATTATTAGATTACTCGTTTTGTCATCTGACCTTAATAATTGCCACTTTTGTTTGTAATTGCAAGTTTTGTTTCACCTAGTTTGTTTACAAGTTGCTGTTCTTCAATTAACAGTGAATTCTAATGTAATTTACTATCACTTTCAGTAATTTTAAGTAAAAGCCGTTTTACCTGATATGGTTTTGACTTGACAAAGTTTGTCTAGAATGTAACATAACCTTGGAATATACAGTTATGAATCCATTTTTTCCTCTGTAGGATTTAGAATACTGTGAAAGAATCTGAGGGGAAGAGAAGGTCATGCTACTATCCTTTTTGGTTTGAATTTCTTAATTAAATTTGTATCTATTCTTCCTTCCTCCCTCCCACTTTTGTCTTGGATTTTTTTTCTTGCATTTCTCCTTAAACTAATTTTACTTGAAAATAAACATGTAAAAGTAATTTGTTTTCACTGGAATGTTTCACATTTTGAACTGATGCTGTTAGCCTAATAGCTTTTGCCAGTTTCTTTCAGCATTGTATAATGAAGAGGAGGTATCAGACCCTTCGAAGTTTGGCAGTGCTGTTAAACTTATTTTTAAGTGTCTTTGAATTCAGGCAACTTTGACTTAGCCATGTAGAAATAGCATATATTTATGATCTGCATGCAGAAGTATGATACATTTATGTTCATGGAAGCAAGAAAAAATAGTTATTTATTAGTTATGTATTAGTTATTAGTTATTTTTCTTTGCAGATGCATTTTTAATTAAAATACAGTTGCAGTAATTTGAGTACGTCCCATTTAATGTTTTTGTGTCCCTTGCTTCTCACATTTGTATTCCAACTGTTGTCTTCCTGTACCAAGCAGTTAACAAATATTTTTCTGTTAGCGGTCTGACAAAGGCAAAAGGGAAGTGTAGAATAGGAATGAGTAATAATTTATAGCCTGAAAAAGCTTTCATCTCTTAATCAGAATCAAAATATGGCTAAAGTTTATGGCAATGTTTTTTCTTACTGTTTAATGTCAATTTGTTACTGTTAAACGTCAAAAATATTCCAGTTCCTAGTAATTTTTTTCTATACTTGAGAATTAAATACATGTGAGTACAAGCAACTGTAATCTTTTGATCCTATTAGACTAGGAAAAAGAAAAATGGATATTAGGACAGAATTTAGAAGATAGAATCAACCTATTGTGCATGCTTGCTGGCTGGAACTTTTGTTCTCCAGTATTTTTACTTGGCACAGAGTTAGTTTAAAATGGGAGTGAGGGGAGTTTCAGTTGTTATCCAAACATAAATCTGGAATAACTTACTGTGTATTAGGAATGAATGCCTGGCACATACTGAAGACAAAATACTCTCTCTGAAATTGTGCTGTGTATTAGCAAAGGAAAAATAACGTGGTATTACGTGACATAAATAAAAGCAGAGAAGTTTCTGTAAAGCTCACTGTATAATTCCTTCCAGCACACCCACACTTAGTATTTGCTGAACAAAGATTAAGGGCAACAAATCAAGACATAAATTTTGTAGTTGTCTTGGCTAAACATTTTTCTGAGGATGATTACTTGCCAAGTCTTTATGGATTTGAAGATAAATGTCCTGTCTGCAAACCAAGAGCAAACCCTGTTTTAGTTAATAATTGGCAAAACAGTTCTGTCTTCATGCGTAAAAGATTACAAATTACTTTAGCTCTACTTATTAATTAATATTTAGACATCAGCTGTATGTAGCCTCCTTTACCTCCTTAGTGCTTTATTTCATGCAGATAGTACTGTTGTTGGCCACACAAAAATATTTTTTTTTATTTTATATGGATAAAGGGGACAAAAAATGTAGATTGTGTCTATTATGAAGCCAAGTGCATTAAGGCATAAAGTACAAGCTTAAAAGGGACCAATAATTGGATTATTTGTTTCCAGGTACTCTAGATCTTCATCACGAATTGTGAACAGAGATGAGTGTTACAGGTCACTTATTTCCAAGATTGTCTCTGTTCTTCTAATACTTCATTTGGGCTTTAAAAACTTGAAAACTTTTGCAGCTACAATGTGTGGGTTTAGTTGTCTTTTTATATCAGAATTTTCAGCAGCTTGGCTTTTCACAGAGGACTTTTTTATCAAAAGTTAACAAGCAAGTGGCTCTTGTAAGTCTAGTTGTTTAGTTTTACAGTATATTACTGTGGTCATTGGAGATATGCACTTTTAACATTTGTCACTGTATAGAGAAATTCTGAAAAGAACAACTCTGAAATAATTTTGATGTAAAACGGCATCTCAAGTGCGGTATTTCTAAAAGGTGTAATAATGCAATTGTAACGCAGAACACTAAGAGGATTTCTTCCTGTGGTGTCTATGCCGTTCAGGAGATTAACTTCCAGTTATTAGGAATGGAACCACTTGCACTAAAGCAAAATTTTTGTGACTTAGCAAGCACAGCAATAATACATTCCACTGCTTTTGCAATATTATAGAAACCGCAACAGCAGTATTTAAAGGAATGTAAATAATTACTCTGTTTTCTTTCGGGGCGGGGGGGAAACTGAACTCATGTTCCATTTGGTTTTCTCAGCAGAGATGTTGGAGGCGGTAGACTTTTGGCCTCTTGCTTATGAATTTTTTGCTACTGAGATTACCTGTCAACATAAACATGGAGGACAGTTCTTTGACTATTAATTGCCAGTTTAAAATGCCACTGATGATATTAATGCAGGAAAATTATGTTTTGCTCATTGCTGCTGAAAATTCAGCAGTGAAGTAAGTTTGCCCATTTGCTGCAAGTTAAACAAGAAAAAGACATAATAATTTTCTTCGCTAGATCAAAGCATATCTTTCAATTACTGTCATGTATCCTTACCATAAGTAATATTCGTGTGATAAACTACACACAAAAGTAAAAGATATGTAAGAGACTTCTGACACCTTAATTGGCAAAAGTAGTAGTGTCAAAACCAACATGGTCTTACTCATAGCCTTCATATAGAATACTTGGGACATTTCAAAATTATCAGGAGCAGAGAGAAGGATTACAAAACATGCAGATATAGAAAAACTCTTGACTAGAGCAGCACTGAGTAAAGCAGTAAGTACCTAAATGTACTTAACAATGTTTTATTACTGGTGAGGTTCAAACACTGGGGAGTATACTTCCCTTTGGATCTTCAGTTCGTCAGCTGAAACTGATTTTCCAGGAGATTTTGAGTGGTAGAGTATGGTTGCCATTTCTGACCTGCAGTTTGCCTTGTTCTTCATTACGATCAGGTTGTTTTATCAGAGTCAAGGCTCCCTTTCAGTACTGAATGCTCCTAGGCAGTGATGCTCTGTCGACAGTTTTCAAAAGCATCATACTCTTTCTTGATCACCACTTATTTGAGAAAGAAGGAATAGTTTTTGCCTTTACCTCAGTGATTGCTTCATCAGAGGCCTGTCTCTGGGCAGGTTTTGTTATGCAGTACTCTTTTTTAATATTACTGTATGTGGAGATGTGAGTGCACAAATTCTGAACTTTGAAAGTTCTTAAAGGTTGTCGTAGAATCTCTCGTTAAGGTAACTTAAGTGTGCTTTGACCTTTTACCGTTTAGTATGATCATGCAGGAAATCTCCTTTCCAGTTCATTTAGATGTTGATACAAGTTGAGGTTTGGTGGCTGGTTGTTTTAAATGGTATAGTCAGTTGTGTGGTACAGAGATGTAATTGCTTGGACAGGTGGAACACATTTAATCTTAGTTCAGGTGACATTAATAGTCTGTCTGTAGGATGTCTCTGTTCTTAATATCTGTCGAGCTGCTGCCTTCATGTTTTCTTGAGTCTGTGTACACTTTGGATAATGGTTCTTCAATCTTGAATGACCTGAGGACTCTTAGGCACCTTAGTCCCAGAGTCTTTTGTGAGCAGGAAAGTGATGTTGGTATGGAACATTGCTTGATGTCACCCACAGTGTAAATTTATATATAGACAAGAAAAACATGTTTCTTATCTGTAACTATTGTTCTTTGACCTGTGTTCTCTGTGTGTTCAAGACTCACTCTTCTGCATTTGTTCATTGGAATGCCTGCAGGAGTCTTCAAGTTTTTGTCAGTCTCTGAAATCATAAGAGGGGAGAGGGCTGGATTTTTGGGGCTGCCTACAAAACATACAGATGTCACAGTCCTGTAAATAGACCCCTTTTGCGTATTAGTGAGGAAAAAAATATCTTGCTTTCACTATTTAAATGGATGTATTTGCAATGAATGTGAAAAAATGCCACATATAGGTAACAGAAGAGTAACAGTTGAGGTAATAACAAATAAGCAGATCTTTTAGTGATTAAACTGATCCTCAAGGCTACAGACAATTGCAAGATTTCTGTTTATATAGAAACAGAGTTCTTCGTATGTGAAAGAATTTTGGAAGTGATATGAAGGGGCATACTTCAGCAAGTAAGGTAACTCTATATCCAGCAATGACCAAGGGTATTCTGAATTTATGTCACCCTAACTAATATCACTAGTACTGTAGTGGTACATTGCTAAACCACAAGATGAGTTTGTCTTTCAGATGTGTTGCGGGGGTTTTGCTTTGTTTGCTTATGGGCTTTGCCTTAGGTAATCTGTCATGATTTTTTGGTGTGTTTTGTCTCCTTTAAAGGTCGTTTGTATGCAATGCAAACAGGGATGAAGATTGATAGTAAAACCCCAGAATGCCGTAAATTTTTATCCAAACTTATGGATCAGTTGGAAGCTGTAAGTAGAATTTATTACTTTTCTCTAAAATGATTCATTGTTACTTTAATTTTTATTTAAGTTTCTGCAAATATTATCTTTCCTCTGTCATCAGTCATTGATGTAATGATTCTGTATGCAAGCATACTGTATGAATTTAAATTGTATGTAATAAATTGGCAGAAGGAGTGAAAGAACATAAAGCTATATGTGTATATATGTTTATGTATGCATGCACAAACATAATAGAAATTTCATACAACAGACATTTGCCGTAATGTTTTGTCTAGACAACACGAATTACAATACTTTATTTTTACATATTCTCATGAGAAATTATAATTAATTACAAAATAAATGCAGTTCTGGAAGACTTTTTAAATTGATTTATCTTTGATTCCTTGAAGTCTGTGAAAGTTATTTTCACTGCTGTAAGACTGACTAGCCTAGTCCTTGGTGCTTTTGAAATTTTTTACCTAACCTGTTGTACCCAGGGAGTTTTTTAAAACATTCTCTGAAAGATAAAGATCATATCTTCTGTTAGAGATTGGGGATCTTATACCATGAATTCTTGTAAGCATGGTCTTATCTGTGTGGGTAAGAGATAGCTATGCCACGCCCTTTTGAGTAGACCTGGTAGTAATAAAGAGCAAACAACCAAGAAAGGTAAAGTCATTGTACAGATGGTCAGATTAAGTTCCAGGAGCTATTTGTGTTCATACGGTGTAGTTTTTTAATAATCTCAAAGGAAGCAGTGTGTGAATTTTAAGGTTTAAGTGCTTATTCAGAGTAGAAAGGAGCATTCAAGAATGAAGCAGCAGTTCTTTTTGTGTTCAGCATTAATGATTATATCTAAAATCAAGCCATAGCAATGCCTGGAGAGTTTGTGTGAAACTAGTGCAACAGCCTTTAGTTCTTCAGAAAAAAAATGAAACATGAACCACTTACCTCTTACTCATACCTTGTGCTTCTTGCTATGTTTTATCTCTGATTTTTTAGCTGCTATGATGAAAATTAACTCTGTCTCAGCCAAAACCAGCACACAATGGAAAATCCAGTGTACAGTGACGTTTTGGTGTGTTATTTCATTGAATTTTAATATCTATAATGGGTCTGATTTTCACGCTCAAAAGGAAGGTGGCAGAAGAGGTGATTAAAATTCTGAAAGATTTTTCTCTTTATTCCCTAAGAATTGCTAAAATTTATTTGATCCATTGTGGTACTGCAGCAACTAATCTGTCTGCAGTGTTCAGTTACCCCTTTAATTTCAAATTTGGAAAGACTAGAAAACCAGCAAAAATCCGTGGTTTCATCCTTCAGTTACTGATGAGGTTGTCTGTATGACAACTGCTGCTCAGGTATTGGAGTTCCTTCTACGTAGCTGAGTTATGGAAGGATGGAGAGAGCATTTTTAAGCAGATCTTACACAGCGGGGGTGTCAAACTCATTTTCACCGGGGGCCAGATCAGCCTCACAGTTGCCTTCAAAGGGCCAAATATAATTTTAGGACTGTACAAATGTAGGTGTTACCTTTGAAGGCAACTGTGAGGCCGATGTGGCCCCCGGTGAAAATGAGTTTGACACTCCTGTTACACAGCATTTTGGGGGCTAAGAAACTGGTTTATGTGGAGAAGTTGGACCTCCGCAGTAGTTCAATAGCAGCCATTTTCAGCCTGCCTTTAACCAGAAGGGGGCACAAAGAGGTGTTGCGGGTCTCGGCTAAGTATTTCTCACAGCTTTCTGTGTGTTGCCACAATTGATTACTTCAGAGGTTAAGACAGAAGCTTACAAACAATCCTGAAATTTATAGTAGCAAAGAATAATATGTGTAGATGTATCTGGAAATTACCAGATGTGTTCTTTGCAAGAAACTTCGTAATATTCCAAATATGTGGATTAATTAAACACAGTGATTTTGTATCCAAAATGGATGTTTCTGTCAGAAATATTTTTATGTATGATTGTATTGGTTTGGTTTTCCAATAGGTAACTGTTTATGTAGAAGTTTTTAGTAAAATTAAACCAAATGTGCATGATTTTAAGTTCAGATCATGAATCATCATTTGAAACATCAGTATGGCTGCACTGAATCACAGATTGTGTGAAGGGTAGTTTCAAAAGTAAACAACTTGGTTAACTTTAATATTTTTAGAAGCATATATGACTGAATGTCATTTGTGTGTTTGAAATCGTGTCCATTGCACATCAGATCAAGTATAGCAATAAGTTATTTTCTGAGTGTAAGGTGTATGCATAGGCTGATGAAATACATATACAGGGTGTTTCAAGAAGATAGACCCAATTTGAAATCACTATGTCTCTGGAACCACCAACCGCCCATGAATGAAACTCTTACCACTGGAAAGGGCTGGGTATAGAGTTTCAAATGATTACTGCTTGATAACTCATTAAACTTTTTGTAAAATTGTGTAATTGTAACATGTTGCCATTGTGAAATACACTGCTTTGAAATTGGCTCTATCTTTTTGAAACACCTTGTATAAACAAATAATTTTCTTCCTCAGCTTCAGTGTTTCATTTCAGTTATATAACTTATAAATTGTGGTACAATTACACTTTCTAAAACTGAAATACTTTTTGAAAACTGTGTGGAGTATGAGTTTGACAAAAGTCTTCAAATTTAAAATTCTATTTGGAAGGTTTATATTTCACTACTGAAATCAAGTAACTCTTCTGGCAACATTCTATATATTAAAAAAATTGGCAGCGATCTAAAAAATATGGAAATGAAGTCTGCATGATTAAATTTCCTTCACACACACAATGAAAAATAACTGCTATTCAGAGATTGTTTTTAATTTTTTTTGCAAAATAAAAGCTGCAGGTTCGTATCATGCAGTGTTTCTGTTTTTGTACTCTAAGGATAACCTGAGATTTCCTTATGTGTGAACAGTAAGCCTATTCAGAAGCTGTAAATCCACCTGTTGTAACAGTTAGAGGGTTGTTTGCTTTACTGATTTTTATTAGGAAACCTGAGGATTCTTGTACTCTAATGTCTTTGAAAAGAGGTCATTGAATTAGTGTACACTGCTTATATTACACTGAAAATTCCAGTAAATCTGTAGGTCCCTAAACCTGTCAAGGTAGGGCTCAGACACTTTGAAAGATGTAATGAACTGCAGTGAAATAACCTTACAAAAGAGAAGATACATGATCAGTCTGACCTACAGTATCTTTATAAAGTGTGCATTACTTTATCGATTGAATTGGGTAGAATCCTGACACAAGCTGCAGGCTGCTTGTTCTTTTGAGTAGTAAGGTGAAAAAAATATCTGTAACTATTCCTTCACAGTATTGTAGTTGTGTTCATTTTAAACAAGTTGGTTGTTTTGACTTGGGGTTTTTTTTAAGTGCTTTGTGATTGAAGATGACATTCAGGGTTACTTATTCATAATATTTCTCCCTCCAAAAAGAATACGCTGTCTCTTTAGCATGCTACTTTTAGTGTTTGTTATGTTAGAAGCTGGAGATTTGTAAATTAATTAAAGTGTATGTTGTTTCTTTTTAAAATTGTGCTTAGCTTTGTCTAAATCAGCGGCTTCTCCTTGTGTTTGAAGTAGGTTGCAGAATTGCTAGGGTCTAATAGGTAATTAATGTATTTTTTTAAACTTTTTTCAGATGAAAAAGCAATTTGGTGATAATGAAGCAATTACTCAGGAAATTGTTGGTTCTGCTCATGTGGAGAATTATGCTTTGAAAATGTTTTTGTATGCAGACAATGAAGACAGAGCTGGGCAATTTCATAAGTAGGTGAAAATCTTTGGGTTTGTTATCTGAATTAAGGTATTGTTCAGGAAATTTGAATATCCAAACTCTCTTTAATTTGACTGTAAAGAAGAATTGAGCTTTAATGCATTCATTTATCTTTCAGAAAACTTGAGTTGTTACTACTTGTCTCTGGCTTCACACATTAACTGGTATCCTCTTCCTTGTGTTCTCTAAGAGGTTGCTCACCCACTGGCAAGCCTTGTAAAACCCCAGGCTAATATTGAGCTTGACATCAAGCATTTTATAGTTTCTACTGTCCAATGATATTAAAATAGTTGTTATGATACATTTTGTAGTTTGATGTACAGCAATTACTACAGCATGTTGGTGGCTTTGCTAGGCTTTTTCTAAGATAATATAGGATGTCCTATGTCCTATATTGAAGATTCCAAACTAGAAACTAAGTGCAGAACATGTGACCAGCTTTAAAAAGTACTGAGAACTTTCTGCAGTCAGGAGACTAGCCAATATATTACTACGTTTAAACATTGTGAAGTAAGGTCTGTAACACCAGATTGAAAGAAAAAAAAAATGGTGATGATTGGCTTGAAATAATCCAGTATATTCTAAAACACCAACTCTTAAAATCCTGAGAGACTGACATTACTAAGTTAGTGAAATGTTTTCTTTTTTACAGAAACATGATCAAGTCCTTTTATACTGCAAGTCTCCTGATAGATGTTCTAACAGTATTTGGGGAGCTCTCTGAAGAGGTAAGTGTTAGGGATATCAGTGTATTATCTGATTGCATTTCCTAGCACAGGTGGAAGTTGCTATTCAAGTTCTGTAAAGTTTTTATAATTTGTGAATATGAACTTCAAAGAACATAGGTTCTAATTGTGTAGCCAAATACACATTAGTAAGTCAAAATGAATTGTGCTAAGTGTTTCAAATGAATTACGTGTGAAATGTTAGCCAACTTTTTTGTTAGAAGATGCTTCATGACTTTATTATCAGAAATTCAAAGTCTGATCTGTGGGACACATAGCATTACATTGAGCAAGCAGGAATGATTATAGGGAAAAACGATGGAAGGTTCCTGGCTTTTTTCACCTTCACTTTTTTCACCCTGCAAGCAAGAACTTTGGTGCTAGTAATCGAGGTGGAATTGTGTACAGTTCTAGTTAGAATAAATATTTTGGGGTTTGCAACAAACCCCACTTTTAGAAGTCGATATGCTAAGTTGGAAGATTATGAATTTACCTCATAAAAATGGCTTACTATCTGGCCATCAGGACATTAATGTTTTAATTTAAAAAATAATCTACTAAAGTAACTAACAAAGTGCTATTATTGGCAGGTAGTTTTTTAATCAAATAAGTACTCTAGAACTGGCTGAACAAGATCATGGTTACTTTTATTAAGGCACACCAGAATAATCTCCTGCTCTGTTTTAAAACAAACTTTTCTATTAGGTGAGTGATGAGCTGCTGTCTCTTATTCATGCCCCACAGAAAAATTAATCTCAGATATAGAGGAGCAAGTACTCTTAATATATGTATTCTTTGTTCTGAAAATTAAAAGTGAGGATTCCTTGCTGAATTAACTGAAGGATTCATTTTGAAAATGTAATAGTGTAATTGATAACCTCTGTCAAAGAAAAAAAAATAGAGAAAGCTACTACTGACTGATGAAGATAAGTTTCAAAGATTGTTAAAGGAAGATTGAAATACCTGGAAGAATAGATATGATACAGCAATGATGCTAAACAGTCTGAGACAAAATCAGGAAGTTCTGATCAAGTGAGTGCTGAATATGTCTCAGGACACCTAAATCCACACAGATAATCTACAAAGATTTTTTTTTTTCCTCACATGCTTGAGTGTTACAGGTTTCCACGCTTACACTACTAAGCTGGTGGTATCCGTTATCCTGATGCGCTCTGCTGTATTCTAGATAACAGTGCAATAGACATTGTGAAGTATAATTTGGAATTTCAGTTTATTAATTCTCAAAAATATTTGATGTGATTTCAGTCAGGACTTTTAAAGAGAGAGCATTCCATCTACCTCAGGTTCCAAGCCACATTGCCTGTGATTATTACAGTGGAAACTGGAGTTCACCAGTACCTTACAGCTGATGATGTTGATGTGAAACACACTGTCAACCTGCATTTTTCACTTAGCCAGATTATTCCACTCATCCTTCTACATTTCTCATCTCTGTTTATATTCAGCCGCGTTCCTTGAAATATATTACCTCATAACTGTCAGATCTGGTTATTTGTCTTATAACTTTTGATAAAGTAGTTGATTTGCATAATCAGTTTAAGATTTCTCTTAAGAATTGAGAGCTCTTCCTGGATTAAAAAAACACTGATGTAACAGTCTTAGGAGATATAAAATGACCAATCTTCATTTCGTGTTTTGACATATTAAAGTTGTACCTAAGAACGGTAAAGTATATTTTTAAAAATGAAATGGAAAATCTCAAAATAATTGAGATTGACATTTATTTCAATCACTCATGTTTTGTAAAAAGAAGAATCTGTGAAAACCTGAGTAAAATCATTTTCCTTAATTCCTTTTTCCCTGAAACTGAAAATAGTGAAAAATCATGGGGTGTTTTGGTTGGTTGGTTGGTTTTTTGTTTGGTTGGTTGTGGGTCATTTTTATTAATACTGAAGTTACTGCCACAGTTTTTCAATTTCAAGCTGTTACCATGGAAATTGAATCAGAAAGGCAAGCAGCAGGGTCACTTCTCTCTGCTATTCCTTGATATTGACACAATTTCAGAAGATGAGAGCTGGCAAAATTATATTGACTGACAATATAGTAATTAATTTTTGAGAAGTATTAATATTTTTTCTGATAAATGAGCTATTAAACTTGTCATTAACAGTTTATTTAAAGTAGTTATTATCATAACCCCTCACTCTGCAGGTAGTTTATGTATTGCTAAAGTCCTTCATCTGATTTTTAGCTACGTTTTGAAGACATTAAATCAAAATATTGTATGTCCTAGAGTATCAGGCACACACTACATTAATCTGCAACTACAGCAGCATTTCTGTATTCATGCTCTTAAGTACACTTTTAAAATTTAAAATAATGTAATTCGAAAAGCTTTTATATTATTGATCAGCAGGAATAGCGTTTTAGGTTTCAGATATTTATATCTAAAGTAAATAATCATCTAAGTTTGTGAAAATAGGAAGTTTTCTTTATTATTTCACATTGGTAATTAATACTTAGAGTACTCTGTTTTTCATTCTAGATGGTTCTGGTATAATTTTTTTCCTTTTCCTGTTAGAGCTGTTTCCTTCCTGTTAGAGCTGTTCTTTCTGTATTTTTTTTTTAAGTCACTGATTAATTTAACATGTGTTGGTTATCTTTAAAAGGATATCAAATGATAGCAGAGAAAGCAGTTTAGTTTTCTAATCTCTTCTCAGGCGGTAAAACCTGCTTATATTTCTGTTTTGAATGCATTAATTCACAGAAGTGAGTGGTTATAATGTCTGGCCTTTTCCTTTCCCCAGAATGTCCAGCACAGGAAGTATGCCAGGTGGAAGGCAGCATACATTCACAACTGCTTGAAGAACGGAGAGACTCCTCAGCCCGGGCCCATTGGAATGGAAGGAGAGAGCTTTGGTACGTGTTTCCATTTTCTTTTTAAAAGACCAAAATGGTGGTAGGCACAGTTCTCCAGGGTGCACCCCGCAGGAAGCATTGCTTCCCTGTTTAATGTTCCATACCTGATGAGCCACCTTCTGCTTTTGCTTTTTTGCTTCTCCTACTGTTACTTTTATTGTACCTTACTTTTTGATTGACTTATTAAATATTTTCTTTTCTTCCTTCTGTAGTGGAGATTATCATTTTCCATACAGCTACTATCTGAGAAGACATTGTCACCTTTGGGCCAGAACCATGCATTTCTTAAACGCTACCCACAGTCCTTCCTTTAAATCTGTTCTGTAAAGTTACGAGTTTAGGGAATCTCCGTCCTTGGAAATGTTCAAAACCTGATAGGACACAGTTCTGGGCAACTGACGCTAGCTGACTCTGCTTGAATGGGGGTTGGACTAGATAATCTCAAGAGGTCACTTCCAACCTCAGCCATTCTGTGCCTAGAGCAGCATGATCTGTGTTAGTGCTGCTGTGAGTGAGGAATTGGACCAGGCAACCTGCAAGGAGTCCTTCAGCCTTTTTACATTTCTTAAAAAAATCATTCCATTGTATACAGAAAAGAGAATCAATGGGTGGAAAGAGGAGAGGGCCAGATAAGAGTGCTTCTGAGGTTCAAATTTAGCCAAAACAGTGTGAAAAGTGGCTCCCTACAGTGTAAGCTGTTACCATTTTTATCTGCTGGGCACCATTACAGATAAAAAATAGAATATAACATCACCATTTGTTTAATAAGAATGTGTACCAGACAGTTATCCCTGTTTATTGTTAGCCTTTATTTGTGTCTATAAGTGTCTAAAAGCATGGTTGCCAATTATAATTTCTTTGCAGTTCCCTGATAAAATACTGTCTGGCTATTAATACTCTAGAAACACCACAACATAAGTATATTCAGGTATTTGTGAACAAATGATGAGTATATACAATTTGATTTCCAAGCTACCGGTTTATTCTTGTTACTATGCTCTCCTTACCTAAAGGTGCCCTAGGGGCTTGAACACTGGAATGGCTGTCTTACTGAAACGTGCTCCAATCTAGGCACAGCTGTATCTGAAGTAAAGCATTAGCAAACTAATCTCTTTTTTAACATATGATCTTTTTCAAGGCAGTTTTCTTAACTGCTGGTGCAGCTGTAGCAAGAGACTTGTGATGCAACTCCAGCTGCAAACATTACTGCATTTTTGTAAGTCAAATTACACCAGTTTGATAATTTAGTGGAGAAGACAATATGTGGGAAAAATCTTTTGTTACAGTGAATGAGATGAATAAACCAATTTAATATTTTTAGCTTTAAATGAGTGTTCTTTAGTGGTCTGGCTCGCAGTGTGGTAATGTTCACAAAGCTCACCTGATTATGTGAAATTAATTATGAATTCTAAACAATTGCAAAAATACGAGTTTGTAAGCAAAGATTACGGAGTTTTTGCTAAAAATCTCTGCAGCTTGTGTAGAAACAATAATTGTTACTCAGCAGCAACAAATAGGGTCTTTCTTCGTTTTATTAATGTGGAGGCAAAAGTAACTGATTTGCTCAAGGCTGCAGAAGAAACTGTTGTAGGACAGAAAGTAGAATTCAAACTTTACTCAAATCCTTACTATTCATTGCAGGTCATTACAAGTGTTAGTGTGAGTAGGTGAAGACTGTTGCTTTCATTAACAAGTTATGTCTATCTACATGCAGCTTAAAAGGGACACAAATGCTGAGTGAGCCAAAATTTTGACCTCCTTATTCATAATGAGCCTGCAATATCTATAATTTGTTAATATGTTTTAATATGTTGAATTGTGTTTAATTTAATAAGAGAATTTCTCACACCTTTTTTTTTTCTGAGCAATGAAATGAAAAATACTTCTTGACATTTATTTTTGGAAATTAACTTGGTAGTGTAGGTGTTCATAATGCTTTACACAACCAAGGAAAAATTTTATGCAAATGAATTTTTATTAGAAGAATCAGTAAAAAAAGTGTCAATTCTTGCTTTGTGCATCAAGAGAAGAAAAGCAGCATTGTTTGAATGGACGACTGGACCTTCCCCATTCCTTTCTGCTTGCTCATTTTCTTCCTCCCCTTACAAGTGGAAAAAGTCTGTTTAAACAGAGTGAAACTAGGTCTCTGTAGCTTGACAAATTACTTTTTTTTTCCAAAGTGTTATTTCCTTTGTGATTCTTGAAAACCATACTGTAACTCTTGGAGATGTTTTTATAGTAACGCAGGCATGCTTTATGCAGTTCTGCTGTTGGATTTATGGATAGTTTTGCTAGGATGCACCATCGAAACCTTAAAATAACATCCTTGATTTATTAATGCAGTTGGAGTGTAAGTCTTAGAGTACACATAAAGGTCACTTAGCAGTAGCCCTAGGTCATCCAAGAAGATTTTATACTAATGGAAAAAATTGAAAAATGTAATTTCAAATATGGAGAAGTTCCTAAATGGTCACAGTATAGCCATAGTAAAATAAATTAAATGTCACCACTTTCACTGCAATACGTAATATGTATTCTACATTTATATTGCAGAATTCCAGGAAACCTGTATAGTCCCAACTAGTAGAAAGAACAGTGTGTGAAGAGTTGATGGATTTTTGAGTCCATTTCTCAATCTTGGTAGGTGGGAGGAGAACACAAAAGCCGTGTTTCGATAGAAACTTCCATTGTGCATCTTTTAGCAACAACTCCAGCTTGAGAAAATCAGTGTGGCAAAATGAGGAAAATGTTTTTAAATTGAAATTATTAGATGATGCCGAAAGTAGTACCTTTTTAATTCTGTGGACTCCTTAAAAATAGGAATCCAGAGAACTGGAGGAGTCTGAACTCCTTAAGAATAAAAAAAAAATTGCTAGTTTTAAATTTAGTGCTCTGGGCTGCTGAAGTTAAGTCATAATCAGTGCTTCCTTGTACTAGACGAGGGAATGCCATTACATGAAAGTATCTTTGGACAGTTGGTTATGGGGCCAGGGGCATCAACCATATTCCGCAAAGTCTTGCCTTCATGCCCTGGGAAACAATGCTTA
>VWYH01009158.1:0-13443 GCA_013399365.1 Pampusana beccarii
GGGATTGGACTGGATGATCTCTCCCATGAGACACAAAGTGCACACATAGATTCGCTGTTCTTGCTGCACCCTGGTAAACCAAGGCATGGAGCCATTCTGCCATCGCTCCTGTGAGCTGAGTCCAAAAGCAAATCCATTCTAAGTGGTGAGAGAGATATACAACAGGGCAGCGCCGTATCACAAACAGACCAGTTGCACCTGAGCAGCCCAAAAGAAGTCAGCTTGCAATCTGCTTAATTGGCTTTGTAGAATGAGCTTCCCCTTACAACTCCAAGCACAAGAAAAAGAAATGGATTATCAACACACTCTTCCACTTGTTTGTCAGAGATTACTTTCTTGTGCAGCATGTATGGCTGACAGAAGTGCTCTACTGAGGAATAAACAGAAAACAGCTCAAAGACAGAAACCAGCTCAAAGTACAGTTTCCCTGACAACGCCAATAATACTGTGAGGCCGTTCATGCTCAGCTCTCTGGATCCTGGTCTCTGCGAATGGTTCTTCGCCTGTGGTGACAGCACTCAGGTCACAGCAACTCTGCACGTGCGGCAATCTAGGATGCCGTCCACAAGGTAACACATGGGTGCTCAATGACGTGGCTTGCTGGGCAGGTGCCATCACCTTTCAAAGGAGAAAAACATACAAAATGTAAATCAGATTTGTTTTCAGGCTCTTCTTCCATTAAAGTAGTTTATTACCCAACTAGGAAGAAGCTAGTTATACTCATGTCTGTTATTTTTAAAGAATAATAAAAAAAGTTGAGACTAAAACTGTTATTCTTTAAGGAGGCATGGGAAAAGCAATACCAAATGGCAAAAGGAAAGAGTATTGGTTTTTGTTTTTGTTGTTGTTGTTGTTGTTGTTTTTAAGCTGCACAAGAATCAGGTCACCCCAAACCACGAATATTGCTTAACACGAATCTAAATGTTGCTGCCTGCAGAAGCAACTGGACTGTAATAAGTTTCAGGTTAGTGTGATACGTTCTCATAAGAAATTATTTTTCAGTTGTTTCTGTCAAATTTGTTGAGGCTTTTGTTGCTGTAGGCTTCAGTGGGAAATCTGATTTTACATGCCGAGCCTAAATTACAATATTTGATGTGTTTTGTGTGAGAACACAAATCAAAACCTGTATTCACAGCAAATCACTTGTGCTGTGTGAGAATCAACTAATCTATCCAAATGGTCTGTAAGCTACCAAACCATTTGTTTGATGAAGTCTGTAATGTCTGAAACTTCTGAATATTCATTCCATTAATGTAAGCACATATTTTCTACTTCTTGCTTTTTTTCCTTTAGTACTAGATCTTATCCTGGGAGTCCATCACAAAAAGTTGCTTCTAGTGGGCTTACATTAAAATTTCCTTGTCAGTCTCAGTTCCTTCCAGTTTATAATAGTAAATTCTTTATAACAAATCTTCCCTCTTGCTTGCCATACTCAGTATAAAACATTGTAATGTTACTTATAGTTCATGATTTGAGCACAGCTGACCACCTCCTTCAGCTTCTAAATACACCCGTGTTTGGTCTGAAAACCTTCCTGGCTGTGTGGCTGACAGAGCAAGAGATATCAGAGATGCACAGCCTCTCACATACTCCCTAAATAAAACCACAGTACTGAAAGAAGCTCGTTGGGTCCAAAACCTTTGACACACAGAGCAGAGTGCCAAATATAAAGCTATACTCCTAAACCCAGGCCACCTTGGGTTTCAGCATCACCCGATAAATACAAGGAGGTTGTAGCATGGAGGGTGTTGGTCTCTTNATTGCTCCTGAGGGTCTCTTACAACCAAAATGATTCTATGATTCTAAGTAATAAAACTACCTGCTCAAGGAAGGTGGCACTGGTGATAGCTTCTGCCATATGTTTCTCGTCTGATTTTAAAAGAGACTTGATATTTTCCACCAACTCATGTATATCAGGGCTCGTGCTGCAGGACTGCTCTAGGATCCACGACACAAGCTGTTTGGTGTCTGTGTAGCACCTGTAGTCTATCAAAGATTGAGGTCTTCCCCGCAAAGCTCTTGCTCTCGAACTGTTCCGCAAGGTGACAGCGCAGAGTTGTGGTTTTAGTTCGATCTGTGTTGCAGCTTCACGATTGAGCGCTGGCCCTGAAGGCAGAGATCAAACAAAGCAAACAGTCCACTTGGTTCACAGTGCTGTTCAACAAGTAACCCCTGAGATTTCAATCCTGATTCAGTGACGGTGCACTACACAGTTCAGCCATGTAAAACTCAAAAGCCTGACATGGTAAGGGCAGCACACAAGGCTCACTCTGTGTTGGGTTTACACTAGAGAAAACGCCTGTGAAATAAAGTAGAACATGGCTACGGTTGAGTGCATATCACATGTCAAAGCAGGGACATTTCTGGCAACACTGTTTGCCATTTTGTGTACATCGTTTCCTTTCTCTTTTGCGCCTGTTCTGAACAGACTTGAAATGAGCATTGAATGTTAATGTTAACATACAGTTGTACAAAGCAGGTTAAGTCAAGCTTGAAGGCTTTTATGATCCCTCCTAAACCTTTTGTAACTTTCCATTACTACCAGTCAATAGGGCTGGTTACAAAATATCTGAAAACAATTGCTTGTTAAGCTGGAAACTAGTAATACTAGAAAGTGGAAATGTCACAGGGGAAAACAAAACAAACAACAATAAGAAAACAAACAAAAAACAAACCAACCAAACAAAACACCCAAGAGGCAGCAGGGAATCAATTCCACTGCCTTTGGTCTAAATAACAATCATCAATTTTTGGCCTTTGTGAAAAAAAAAAAATAAGTGAGAACACCTACAGGTTGTTCAAAAAGCACTTTAACGTTGGCTTTATGCCAAACACAATACAGGAGGAGATCCAAAACTTTCCGGCAAGAAGAGCACTAACTAACTTGAAGCAGCTCCCATTGTTCTGTTGCAACTGAGTTACCTTGCCACAGCACCCATGCATTTGGCTCTCAGGTCCAGTGCTGAGCAGACCTAACCTCATCTGCACTGAGCCTAAAGTGCCCAAATGCTTCTGAACGATGGAATCTCTCTACAGAAATACTCTGCTCCACTTTCACAGCTATGCATAGGCTCCATGTCACGTAACTATTGCCTCAGCAGCAGATTCTCTGGGGTGCTGTGGTGGAAGTTGATAGGAGGAAAAGAGAAAACGCATTATGTTGCAGACATAAAAAATATTCCACAAAATATTAAGCGTAACCCAGCACACTCCCAATAGTCAAAATAAACTGTTGTTACTAACATGCTGCCTCCCTGCTTGCATTTTGTGAATGCTCATATGTATCAGCAGCTACTATGGGGATTACAATATCCTTTAACAAAAAAGGCAAGACTCTTGACTAGTGGACTTTTAAGACTGTCAACAGGACCAAGGACTCTTCAGCCACACTAGTGGTTTTCCCACAGCAGCTGAATTGGATCACTGACACTAAAGTCGCTGTGACAGACTTCATTGGCTCTTTCTTCACTGTAGGGTCTTTGTGTTGAGCTTTTGGTGGAATTTTTTGTTTGTTTTGTCTTGGTTTCTGGTGGTGGTTTTTTGTGGGTTTTGTTGTTGTTGTTTTGGGTTTGGGTTTTTTTTTGAGATGCTATGAGGATCAAGAAAAGGCGTGCAAATTTACAGGCTACTACCAAATACCCAAGCTAATTTTGCTTTAAGTTGCTCACATTGACAACCACCCTCACAAGCTCACAGATGCCAGTGCACAAATACACTGAGAAATCCTATGTGTTCCCTCTTCCTCGTCTTCTAACACCCCTCTCACCTTCCCAAACCAGTAGCACCTGTTACAGACCCTGTTTCTAGATGTGAAGGCCTAAAGACCAGCAAAACCGAGGCGTTGAGTGGAGAAAACTTGGTGAAGCACGGACCGCTTGCTGTGTGTAGGTACTCTGTTGGGAGACAGCAGCTGATTTCTGCAGGTACTAGGTTCAAGTCACTAACCTGCTGGCGAATGTTCTTTTAAGGGTTCATTACATAAGCTCTGATAGAGAAATACCAAGTCACCTTGAAGCAGCCAGCGGTGCAGCACAGGATCGCTGTTAGACCTTTGCTGCACAGGATGGAAGCCTCTCCCACACGCAGGCAGCGGGCTTGTGTTCGGAGGTGAAAGGTTCGCCCTGCTGGAAGGCTCAGGAATTTCTTCACCTAAGTAACCAGGAGTAGTGACAGTGAAGGAAAAGTAGTCAGAATAAAGCAGATCTGTAGAAGTTGTTACCAGGGATTATTACTGTGTTTGGTTGGGTTTTTTTCGTTTGTGTGGGGTTTTTTGCACGTGTTTGTTTTAGTTTGGGTTTTTTGGTGCTCCCCCAGACAAAGCTGTAATGACTGAACACAAAAGCCCAGAGGTGCATGTATGTGTGCATATGCCCACACTCACAAGTAACACTGGTCTAAAGCCTGCTTTTAAACATCTGCAGAAACCTGTTCAGCCTTATACAACCGGAGTAGCAAAAAAAACCCCACCCCAGCTTTGCCTAGTATAAACCTCACCTTAAACTATCTGATCAGAGAGAAAGGAGCTACAGCTTTCTTGAAGAGAAAATTAAATCTCACAGAGCCTGAAATCCTCCTGCACATAAGCAGTTGTATGGTGACACAGTTGTATGGTGACACAGGTCAGTCACTGTTTGCAATTAGGTTGCTCTTAAACTAGACACCAGTCACTGTAAGATAATTTAAAATCTTGTTTCATTAGGTTCTTTATGAAATTTACAATTTCCCTGAATTCTTACGATCTGTTTCACCTTCCCAATTAATCAACATTCTTCCTTTTTCTTAGACTGAAATTATATGCTGTGATTCTCACAACTGCCTTTTTGTGCATAGGAGAGGATGAAGCTTTGTATTTCACACCAACCCTGGTTTCACACCTCTATCTGATAGCAGCTGGCATATTATAGGAAACAATGTTCTTGCTCATGCAAGAGCCAAAAGCCAAATTAATGCAAACAGCTTCTTATTCAAAAAACGGCAGATGTTTGTGCTGTTGCTCCAACAGAAATGTACCAGTAACTGGAGCACTAAAGAAAGTTACGGCTTGGATGAAATGTACTCCTTGAGATAGCACCTCATCTCCCCCACAAATACAATCTAGAATCTCTAAAGTGAAGAAACAGTGACACAGCCTACATAAAGCAGATACCAGCCTGGAAAGTCAGGAAGTAGGACACAGCAACAAAGCGTGGTGGAAAAAGAATTACACAGGATTAAAGAATTCACCACCAATATAAATGTTTTAACGCCAGTGGAGCTGTGCTAGCAGTCGGTCCTGAGGTACGGTGCTGCTGGTACTCTGGAAAAGCTTGTTGGTTTTGTTTTTTAAACACTAAACAGATGAATGAACCATGATCTTGTGATAATTATTCATAACATTAATGTTTCAGATGTCAGAGTGATCACTGGCTTAAGCTGGTGTGTACTGGAAATGCCTATTCGATGATACAGACCAGCTACCAAGCACCCCCAGCCATCAGCAGAAGGTCATGTATTCCTTCTACAGACGGTGGGGAAAGTCCCATTTTGCTTGACAGGAGTGCTTTTGAACTTGATAAAACAATTTTAGCCAGCACAGAGAAGCTTGCAGCTCCTCCTGCAGCCCACAGCCAGGATTACCCTGGTTCTGCTGGCAGACAGTAATGTGTAGGTTTATTTTCCATCCGGAGCTACATTTAGCTGACCACTCCTGACAATGCCGAGGGAATCACAGCATCATACGCAAATACCCCAGCATGACAGAATACAGGCATAAACCAATATTTGGCTTTTATTTATAGACTGTTAACTCTATATCAGCTGAGACAGGCCATGAAGTTACCCTGACACAACCCCAACACATCCCCTCATGTTGTATTTCCCTCCTGCTGTGGTTCAAACCCAGCAGGCAGCTCAGCCCCACACAGCTGCTCACTCACCCCACAGCGGGATGGGAAGGAGAACTGGAAGCACAGAAGTGAGAGGGCTCGTGGGTTTCAGATAAAGACAGCTGGGAGGTGAGGAGAAGACACCAAAACAAACCACAGAAACACAAGTGACGCAAAATCAATTTCTCACCACCAGCTGACTGATGCCCAGCCAGTCCTTGAGCAATGGCAACCCTAGAAAACTTCCCTCAAGTCTGTATTTTTGAGCATGACACCCCAGGACATCCCTTCTTTGGTCACTTGGGGTCAGCTGTCCCACCTTTGTCCCCTCCCAAATTCTTGTGCACCCCCAGCCAACACGCTGTGGGGGCACAGTGAGACGTGGAGCATGTGCAAGCACTGCCTAGTGAGATAAAACGCTGGTGTGTTATGAACACTGTTTTGGTCACAAATCCAAACCAGCACCATATGTGCCATCCCACCCAGACCTAGTGCACTTCCGCAAATATAAATATAAAGGATGAGATACTACTCAGCCTATTTCCTTTTCTTAAATTGACTGCAGGTGGCGCTTCACCACGCCGGATGCAGCTCCCTTCACTCCCCTTTCTCACAAAGGTTTTGGCTGTGGGGTCCACGGGAGCTTGGCACAGAAAGCCAGGCCGTGGAGGCAGCGTGGTGTTCAGGCTACAGACCGGGCAGGGAGGGGAGGGTGAAGCGTGAGGAGGCTGCTTGGGAAAAGGTGAGGTCCCAGCTCAGCCATTCTGTGGGACTCCATCGCATCTCCTCATCTGCCAAGAGTGGAAATCAGGTCTGTCTGTTGCTTTAATTTCTGCACTGCTGCATGACTATCCTGAGTACCCTGACACAAAGGCATTGTCTAGAAGTAGCAGCGTTAACTTTCTTCATTAAGAAGCTCAGTTTCTTCATTATCTGAATTTAACAGGCAGGCTGAGATTTAGATAGCTCTTTACTGGCCTTCTTATTGAAAAAAAAAAAAGGAAGTAAAAAGAGAAAAAAGATAAAAAAGTATGGACAAACTGGTCAAAAAGATTATGAGGAGGGTACAATTTGTAACATATTCAGGTCTGCTTGCTTGCAAAGGAAGTTTTAAAACATAAACAATACCTCAAACGATTACTCATTATGGCTTTAAAAAAAATCCTAAGACAACAAAAGAAACCCCTCCCCTGCCAAAAAAATACCCCTTGACTCTGCTTCACAACAGTTGCATTTTATATGGTGTTATTTTCCTGTTTTCTGCTCTCATAACTCTAAGCAGTCACCACACAGCCCTATGTTTCATATCTTATTTTCTTTTTGCTCAAAGTACCCAGAGAAAGTAGCAGTACTTTTATCAATAAGTCCTTGGGAATTAAATTTTTTTGCTACAACTCTCCCGAATTTCTTTCTGGTTATCACAACTGATGAGATACCAGAAGCATCCAATTGCTTGTTTTCAGAGGTTTCAGATAGGCTGCCAGTGTGTAAGGGAACTTTGAAAGACTTGTTATCTGGTCAAAGTATGGTTTTATGTAAACTATTTTTTTTCCTGCCACCCCTCATTAGGGACAGCTTCAACTGATAAAATTCACACCAAAGTTTTCCTATAGCTTGGGAAGTAGGTTGGCAGAGGAGAAGCCGCAGTCAAGATTCAGGGCTTCCCTTCTGACTCCAACTGTCTTTACTCTCAATGTTCTTGCGGTGTGAACACAGTGCAGTCAAGGCACATTGCCATCTGTTGCACAAGAGGCAATCTGCCCCATAGTGGCAAGTTCAAATGAAAAGCAGAACAGATTTTCACCATGGCTGTACTGGGAAGGCTGCCTGTGACTTATCTGGGAGCCAATAATGTTTAACTGCAAGCATACACTGCAGCAAAGATTAGGCTGAAAACAACTTGGAACTGTTTTCATGGTTTTCTAAAACAATGCTGAGCAAAGCTTGACGTGGCCTCTACATGTAGTCTACCTATGTCCTGTACCAGTATGCAGAAACTGATTAGTAACTCTTCCAGTGAAGGCAGAATAACAGGGTAATTCTCATATTTAGCTCAATACAGTACAGCATTATTTTATCCTTTTCCTATTTTCATCAGCAACAAAATATCAACAGGCACCATCATGTATACAAAACAAATGGAAGCACTGGATCTTCCAACCTAGGGACAGAGAGTCAACAACTACCTTGTGGACTACTAAGAAGAAAAAATACATATATATATAGATTTTTCTTTTTATCTTAAGAGCAAGCAACTTTTAATGTATTTTAAACATTAATCCTTGTTCCCACTGCCCCAAACAGTCACGATTCTGTATATCCGGTTTGCAATATGGTGGGTGTCTTTCAAATATATAATAGTGCTGCTGCTACATTAACTCGTCTGGGTTGGGTGGAACTGTTCTAGAACAAATTTTAAAATGTACTTTTTACCTTGAAAGGCCTCTCTGACACTCACTTGCCCCGAATCAACAACTTCCACAACACTTGTTTGTAGTGCACTTTCCTGGAATAAAACAGAAAAGTTGAAAAATTATGAGCAACCACCTTTTTTCTGGTACTTTCTAACAACTGCAACATCCGCCTTAGAAAGTGAACACTTTTGCTTAACTTAACAGTGCCTATGTGATAAATGTTTAATCCCACTGCAAAACCAAGACTAGTGAATGTCTAAAATTAATGTTCATCATCCAGGTCACCCAGTTTTATCCTGCTGAGTTTTTTCTGAGTAGAAGCACCTGTCTTCTGAAAAGATCAGTGAAAAGGGATTAGTGACCACAGCAAAACTCCGACCTACTCCCACACGGGAGGGGTACAGGTATGGACAGGATGTTTAGCAAGGAGGCAGCACAGGCATCCTCTAGAATAACCAGGAACAGGTATGCTCCACAATGAATTTTGCTCCTTCTCCCATGCTCAGACGCAGTTTTGCAACTGGGTAAAACTTTTCAAGTGTGAAGGCAAGTGATTCATTAAAATCTTCTGTGAAATTAACAGCAAGCCACATTTGCAATCAAACATATTCTCTCGTCATTCTAAGATGAAGATATACCTGACTTACTGTACCGGTGCCTCAGTGCAACCTTACCTTTGTAGCGGAATAAACAAGTTAGGCTTGAAACTCCTGTGGGCCATACCTGCTCAGAGCTTTTCTCGCTACAAGCAGCTTTGTAAGGAGGAGGTGGGTCCAGAGGGCAGAACACTTCAATGCCTTTGATTCGTGCTCCGTATATGTGGGGCAATGGAATCACACCAGAGCCCAGCACCCTGCAACAAACAACAGTGAGCGGCTCTGTCAGTGTGGCTTTCCAGCTGCAGCAAAACACCACCAGCTGCCCAACTCCACTGGCTTTCCTGTGCCAGCTCAGATTTTGGGATCGCAGTCACAGTTAATGAACTTCATGTGAGTCGCAAGAGATTTTCCCAGAAGGTGGCAGGAAATTGCTCCTTGGTTGGAGACGACTCTCCAGGGTGTTCACCAGAGAGTCTTTGGCCAGTACTGTGCCTGGAAACCCATCTCAGTTTTACTTCACAAAGACACGGTTTTGTTTCAAGAGACTCAAAGGCAGGTGGTAATTTAAAATGTGATAGCCTAGCTCTGACTTTTGTGAACAACTGAATTCTTAATTATAACTGAAATTCAAGATACTTACAGCCTCATGTTTTATGTTTAGATACAGCTGAACGGAAAAAGGCAAACTCACACTAAAGACTATTTTTGTGATGAAGCTTGGCTAAGAATATTATAGTTGATCAATTCATGAAGGTTTGTATTTTGGCAAATGCCAATTTTGAAGAGTTTACATTACCCCATTGACACTGGAACAAAGTGTGGTGGTTTATGGCAGAGCTGCCGAGGGGACCGTCCTTACACAATCTTCAGAGAAGTGTATACATTAAGCATCTCAGTTTTTCTCTGCTTTTTATTATGCTTTCAATTTCAGCTTTGGTACTGAGCAGGAACCTCAAGCAACACACAGAAGCCCAGCTTATCCTCTTGGGACGCACGTCAGGCTCACAGCTGTCACTAGTGGATTTGATCTCTATTCCCTGACACTGCAAAGAAATGTTACACAAGAGCAAGTTCTTCCTCTCACAGTTTAGGCTTCTCTGGACACTGGGGTAACAAAGGTTGACTGGGAAAATTATTTTATTGTAAGCTGAGACAAAAGGGCAGAGTGAATGGAAATGTTTACAGGAGGCTGCTTCCAGAGGAAAAGAATAAAGCTTCCAAAAAAGAAACTTGGGAGCACTTTTGTGGAAGGCTCCTGTCAAGGTAATGCATGGAAAAATCTGAGGAAAATAAATAAAATATTTTGATAACTGGTCATCTCCTTTTCAGTCTTAAAACTAGGAGATACATAACATGTTGAAATAGTTTTTAATTTCAGGCTATTTCATCTTCCCCTAAAAGCTTCGGAATAGTTTTGGACTTTGGCAGAGATCGATGCTTCATTGACATTACTTCTTTACATTTTTCCAGTATGTTTGTGCTGAACTTACATTCAATGTAGGCCTCAAAATTATACTTGTTGAACCCTAGTTCTGTTCTTAAACATGACTGATCTGGTCTACACAGATCAGTCACTCATTGAAAATTAATGTTGCATGTATCATGTTAAAATGTGTTACAGAACATGCAACCAGAAAAGCATTCCTTTAAGTGCCTTAACACAAAATTCATTTCCAGGGTGTGCACGTTTTTCAATCTGTTATTGGTTTCTAAATTTCCACTCTCTTTTTTTTTTTATGTAAGCAAGGCAAATACTTCTGTTAGTCAAAAAGCCAGCAGCTTTTTGGAGTGATGATACAGGAAGGTAGGAAAATAGAAGTCAAAGCTTTTTCAGGGAACCCCACTGCCAAGAGAACTCCTCCAGACCATGAGGAGGCTTCTGTCCTGCCGCTGGTGAGCAGGACACTGAAGGGGGAAGGTGGGTGCATCCTTGGCCACCTCCGACCCACCTTCTGCACTTCTACCTCAGCCCATCAGCAGAACCAGGACCTCGGCCTCCTGCAAGCTTCAGTGTTTCAACAGCAGGAACATGTTTGGTGGTTAAGAAGCAACTGTCAGCAGCAGAGAGGTCCAGTTTGAGACACATCGTGAATCTGAGAATACACGACTTGGATAAGCAGACTGGCGTTTTGGCAAATGCCTGTAATCCCCAGATGGTACTTTAAGCTGTACTTAGGTAGATTTCTAGGTCACAGGCAATTGGTTTGCTGCCCCACATGGATCGCCTCTTCCCTTACATTCATGTGCCTTATAACACTTCGTATTTTATTCTCCACATGGGAACTCAGCTGTAACCGTTAATGTTTTTGTGCCAATCTTGAAAAATAACTTAATTGCTGTTTCCTTATTTGTGAAATTACAAGGTTAGAGGTAGAAACTGACCAGACATTTGTAATGTTAGCTCGTTTTGCCTGCCACTATGTAAAACGTAAAAGCTTTTCCTTAAATAAATGAACAAACCAGTTAATTGGCTCTGCTAGTGGTGCCTCTGGCTCTTTAACCTAAAGGCTAGGGGAGAACAGCTTCCCATTCCAAACGTTTCCTTGGCCCATGTTTTGACCTCCGCAGCGCTTCCTTTTTCAGAGGGATGTATCTGTTCTGGAGTCAGCCCAGGAACAGCTTGCAGGTGGCGCTTCACCGCGCCGGATGCAGCTCCCTTCACTCCCCTTTCTCACAAAGGTTTCGGCTGTGGGGTCCACGGGAGCTTGGCACAGAAAGCCAGGCCGTGGAGGCAGCGTGGTGTTCAGGCTACAGACCGGGCAGGGAGGGGAGGGTGAAGCGTGAGGAGGCTGCTTGGGAAAAGGTGAGGTCCCAGCTCAGCCATTCTGTGGGACTCCATCGCATCTCCTCATCTGCCAAGAGTGGAAATCAGGTCTGTCCATTGCTTTAGTTTCTGCGCTGCTGCATGACTATCCTGAGTACCCTGACACAAGCAGCCTGACTTCAGAAAGATGTCACCGTCACTTAAATGTTATTATCAACAATTTTTAGGGCGATCACAGGCAAGGTAGCTACCCGATATTAGACCACAGAAACCTTAAATACTGTTCAGTGGCTCCTAATGTGCTGAAAATAGACAAGAGGAATACAGCTACCAGGAAGAAGATAACCATCTAGAATGACATGCCAGACAAAGAATGACAGGCCCATTTTAAAGCAGGGGAACTGTGACAAGCGTATTTCAATAAATACCTTATCTTCCAAAGAGATCATTGTGCATGTCATTCTTTTCTCGTAAGTAGCTTGAACCAAGGCTCACATAGGAGATTTTTAGTGATGTTTGGAATTCAACTCCAGGTTTTGGCATTTTTGATGACTTTATTATCCTAAAATCTATTCCTGTGCTACGTTAGCATGTTCTATGTAATCTCAGAATCTGTAATTACCTTTGCAAGGACCAGAGTCTTGAAAGTCACGCACACACTATCTGTGATGAAACAGTGAAATAAACAAAACAGTCCTGCACACTGAAAAAAGCGGGATTTTTAAACAAGAGTAGAATGATACCTTCTGCTTAAGCATCATGATATTTTATATATAAACATTACGCGTTCACAGCAGAATAATGCACCCCACTTGAGTTGTAAACTAATAAACAAAGCAAACCTGCAAGTTACTGTGAAGAGTGTGTAAACACCTGCAGAATGAAGGATAACAAAACCCACAAGTCACCACTGAATTGCAAGAAATATAGACACTAGTAAGTACCAGTACAGCAAAATAATCGAGTTGATGCTTAATGGACAAGCTATGTGATTTTTAACCCTATTCTTCTCCAAAAACAACAAAAAAAATCCACCAAATTTACATTCGATGTTTCATAAGACTAATTATATGAAAGAAGGTAGCCTTCTGCAACATAAAAATTTTCTGCACATTTTCTCTTGCTCACAAGAAAACTCATGCAGTTATAATTTTTTTCTCCTCCAAATCCTTCTTCCCTGATCTTTGTAGTAATGAATTTAAAAATAAATTTTAAAAACAAAAAAAAGTGGATAGGGGAGATTACTGTAACTTGTGACTATCCTCCTTTTCTTTCTGATATGTGAACTCATCCTCCCAGGCTCACTCTCAGTCCTCCATCCCACAGATGCCACTGCAGAGAAGCCCAGCAACACCTCCAGGTGCGAACCCCGCCTGACCACTTGCACCCACATACCGAGATAAGGGCAGAGATTACCCGGCCTGCCAAGACAACCAGAACATATCGTTCAGGCAGCCCTAATTGCCAAAGAGGGAGAAGGGGAATTACCCCGGCAAGGAGGTTTTGAGGGGGTGAGGCCGCTGTTCAGGGGTCTTTCTCTCATTACCTTGCCAAGAGGTTGTGCCTGACTTTCTGCCACTGCCTCCATCTGCATTGCAGCAGTTCTCAGATGTGTCAAATTGCAGTATTTCTCTTATCTGAATTAGTTCCTATAGAATCTAAAGTGAAAATCCCCAAATTATTCCCCTAACCCACCCTGCATTCATGCTGCCCCCTAACTCAACAAGTTTTTTCTTCTTTTCTTTTTTTAATTTCCTAAAGTCACCAACCTTTTTCAGTTAACAACAGAGAAAATGGTCTTA
>VWYH01009158.1:13462-53863 GCA_013399365.1 Pampusana beccarii
AAAAAAAAAAAAAAAAAAAAAAGACGACCTTGTAGTGTTTCCAAAGACATTAAAAGAAAGGAAGAGAGTGTAGAGGTTTACCTGTGACTGCTTTGTGGAGTACAACAATAAGTTGAAAAGTAGGAGGGAGGCGGCACAGGCGGGACAAAATCATCAGGATCCGAAACGTGATCTTGGTCTCCAACCTGAGATTCATCCTAATCAAACAAAACTTCCGTTAAAAACCTTCAGAGATAAAAAAAGTGCTGAACTGTGTCATCTAGAAATACTGTTAGCATTGCTGTTTATAGCAGGCAATGCCTTGCACAGACTTACTATGCAGGATCTTCTCGTTAGAAATATCTTTAAGTAACGCAGGGCAGCCGCTGCCAAGCAAACTGTGGTGGTGAGAGCATTCAGGGCACAAAGGGCAAAGAGAACTTTCTGAAGAACATGAAGATTATGGAAATTAAAAGATTAAATCAAGGTATTTGTAAATGTCAAAATAATTATAATAATGATAATGATGATTCTGATAATAATAATAATCTAAAACAAACACAGAAAACACAAGAATGACTATGAAAATTACTTTTTAAAGACATATGTGATGAAGCCTTAAGGACAGGTAATCTCCAAGATTGGGTTAATTTGCAAAAGCTTGTTTTGCCGTGTTATGTGTCCTGGCAGGGAGATACAGAAGGGTTTAACGCCGCTTAGATGTGATTTGTGGTCCGTCTATTCATCCAAGAATTATAACCTTACTCTTAAATTTACTGTGGGAAATCCAGATGTGAGATAACCACCACTAAAGAAATAAAGCAGTTTTATATTTGAGGATGATGCTGTTTGGAAGATGCATTTTAGCAGTTTGTAAACCAAGAAAGTCTGAGAAGATCAAAAAGCACTAAAAGCATCAAATAATCAGCTAAAATTTACACCACATTTACCCATGTAATCTTGTCTGAATTCAGCTGTAATTTTGATTGCATAAAACACAAAGAGGACAAGAGCTGCATCTTGGATCAGCAATGCACTGGTCAAAACCTGGAGATGAGTAAAAAACCAACCAACCAAAAAAAACCTCACACTAAACAAAAACCAAACCTGTTACAGAGCCATAAAGGGCTCTGACCAGTGTGGAAGACCAGAAAATAACAGGATTTTTCACTAGTAAACAGAGCAGCCACCCGAGCGCTGCAGTGTCGCACAAGTGTGGACACGATCAAAGCAGTCGTGTTCCACAGTGTGCTCAGGGTACCTTGAGAAGAAGGCGAGCAGCATTGCACGGCTTCACATGGTACAGCTTCAGCGCAGTCTCTTCATCTGGGCATTTAGTGGGGTCAGACTTTTCACAGCAGATACAAATCTTGTCTTCACCTTTTTCCACCTTTAAAAACACAAAACTCCACTTCTGATTTATTAGCTCTTTTAGGTAACAATTTAGCTTGCATAATATAGAGCCTATGTGTTAGACTATACCTCCGAACGCAAAGCAGACTGTAAATAGAGTAGTAAAATGGAATTTATACAGTTTGGTATACCAATGATTCGTGCATCATAAAGCTATATTATGCAGACTCCTTATTTGAAAGGAAGCGTTACTGATAAGCTCAAGACATTTAAATACAACTAAGTTGCAATCAAAGCAGCACTGGTTACTAAGCAATACTATTCTATGCTCTTTCAAATGCATCACAGCCTGGATTCTTTCTTTGACTGATGTGTAAGCCACTGTATATGGAGTGTGCACATTTTCTTTGACTCGAGTATATTTTGCATCTCTGCGGATGGAATTAAACCCATGACTATAATACCAACCCAGCCAAATCAGTAATAGTTATATCTGCACAACACTACTGCTTGTAAGTTTCAAATTAATGTTGTTATCTTAGCTTTCAAGTAGAAATTCAATGTTTCTATATCTAGAGATAATTGGGGGTTTTAGCTGTCAAACTCTTTAGAGTCATTGTGTCAAAGGTCTTCCATCTACATAAACCACTCTACAGAATAATTTATGATTTCAGGAACACCTTTAGGCTGTACCCTATGCTTCCAACCATACAGGGCTTCAAGATTCCTGAAATGTTTAACCATCTCATTTGGAATAACACTAATAGTTCTCAGTGCTGCTTTGGTACATTGATATTGGTGAATCCAGATTGCTAAAGTGCTTGTAATCTTGGACTCTCACTGTAATACACCAAGTGGCTTGTTAAGGAACCACCAATAGCTTCTTGAAGCAATAAATGAATGAAAATAAATATTCAAAGATCTTTCCGTTAACCTTTAAAGTCCTTCAAGCCTTTATGCACGATCATGTTTATCATCAAGTGACCCTGTATCCTTCAATTTCAATTATTCCAGTTTCTTATTCATTAGTAGACATTCTTCTACTTCTTATGACACCCATCAGAGAAAAATCTTTTGCATTGTGTCCTTTCTTGTGCAGATTGCTTCTTCCTCAACATTTCTGAAAAGCTAGTATGATCTCATCTACCTCAATCTTTTCACCATCATTCTTGCTGTAAGGTATCAACACAAATTATTCTCACCAGGTGAGGCAAACCAGGAAAAATAATCCCACCCACAGATTACACTGAGCTCTTGTGCATAGCTCGCCAGTACTCATTCAGGCTTTTTTCAAGAGTTTATCTTCGTGACATTACTATAAAAACCCCTTATGCTAGTCTTTAAATGACTATGATATTAAAATTAGTGTATAACGCTGGCAAGAGGGATTTTCTAAAGATATGCTTGGAATTCCCTCTTACACGGCCCCATAAAAATGTCTGGGAAGCCTTGAATAAAACCAGCTCTGTCTTCAGACCATGAAGACGGAGGCCAGCTCTCCATGAAGACAAACAAAACCATTTCTGGGCTAAGTATGCTCTTCTAACGAAGAGTAAAACCTTTCAAAATGTATCCTGTGGGTGTCTTCGACTTGAGGAACCGACCTGTTTATGAAAACTCCATCTCAAAAAAAAAAAGGTGTTTAGGAACAAAGACAATAAAAATTCTGTTGTGGATTTCAGGGAGTCTGTTCACAATTTGAATTGAATCAAGGCCTGCAACAGAGAGTTTTCTTTTTTCCCCACCATGCTGCAGCTGCATTATTTGCATCTCTACATTAGCCCATTTTGTGATCCCAGCACATCAAGCTTACGCGGCATGCCATGAAGAAATAACTGTAAATCAGTATGTCTGCTCACCACGTCACATCCAAGTATACTGGACACAAACTGGATGCCTTGACATCCTAATACAAGTCCAGCTACGTTCAGGAGAACACAGATGATTGACAGCAGAACAAACAGGTTAGCCTGGAACAGCAAAACAAAGTTAACAGCAGTGGGAACAGGATCACCAACCTGACTCAAGGAATGTATGGCAGTGCAAATCCCACTCCCAAACTGAGGCTGGGAATGACACTTCCCCCCACAAGGGTGTCTTATCTTAACCCAGTAAATGGTTACTCCAGACATCTTTGTCTTTCCTCTCTCCTTATTCTGCACTAGTTGTGCAGTAATAAAATACAAGCAATTATTGAAAAGTACAGGCAGCTAAAGGTTTTACTGGAGTGCAGAATATGATTTGCAAGCCATCCAACTTTTACTGTATGTCATATCTTTCTACTGAGTTTACCTCGTAACACATTTAGATCAGTAAGCAAACTGAAGAGGAAACATCTCAAGACAACATTCATTCTGTGTAGAGTTTCTAAGACTGTTTTGCAGCACAAATAATTGAAAACTATTTGTCCCAGTACAGTGAGGACTGAGACACTTAAGGGACTTGGATTATACATTTTTGTTTCCTCTTGCTACTAAAACCAGAACACCTTCATTTGTAAACAAGACAATACCTTCAGTTTATTAACCATCTGAAAGACCAGCAATTGAGGGAGTGATAGAGTGCTTGAAAAAGCACAAGTAAAATCAGCAGATAAAATGAAGTCCTACTTTTCATGTATGCCCTTACAATCCGCAATCTGTGCTTACACGAAACTTGGGATATGGATTTTAAACACATGTAAGAACTTTTCTGTCCTCAAATCATATGTGCAAAATTTTTCTGTACTTCAGGAGAGAGTACTATGGGTAAGACTACTACTTTAGAGACAAAAATAAAGGATCCTTCTCCTGACGTGTTTAAATTTTAAGCACTCCATCCTACAAAGCATGTATCAAGTCTTCAATGTCCAAAAGAATCCTTGATAACAATCTGCTCACTCAGATTCCTTTGTATCAAAATGTCCTAAATTAAAAACGCAGGAGACCACAGAAAGCTGAAGAAAATAAGGAAATAATGAGGAACACATGCTCAGTTCTGCTCCAGATAGCTTTACAGCAGATCCGGCAACAAGGACTTCCTAAACATACACAAAGACTGCAATCACTTTCCAAATGAGTTTAGGTGACGTACCACGGCTAGCTACTTAGGAAGCTGGACCAAAAATAAATCAGAGCTGTTGCACCAATTATGACACAGTTTACCGAGGTCCAGGGAAAAATAATCACCCCTGAATGGACAAGAGCAAAAGAGCATTACTGTGCAAGCTCATTCCTTAAATTACACCACCTCCTTAATAGTAGGCTTTTCAGAAGTCTACCATAACATTATCACATAAGGTAGGTTTCAACCTCACAAAACCCCAGTAATTAAAGTAGCTATAGTACTTCTCTGAAGAGGACTGGGACTATTCTGTGTTTGACATCCCGAGAACAATCAATATTAAGAGGAATGGTATTTTCTTCTAGTTTTATAAATATCACGAAGCCACAGATAAGAGGTTTTTAATGTCAGTAGGCACTCTGCATGCCATTTATTTTTCTGAATAAGCACAGAATTAGTTTTTTAAAAAATTAATTATTTGCTCAGTACTCAAATGAATAAAAAATGATCAGGGGGCTGGAACGCCTCTCATATGAGGACATGCTGAGAGTGGTGGGGTTGTTCAGCCTGGAGAAGGCTCTGGGGAGACCTGACTGCAGCCTTTCAATATACAAAGGAGGCTTATAACAAAGGCCTTTTAATGGGGCCTGTTGCAACAGGAGAAGGGGTAGTGGTTTTAAACTAAAAGAGGGGAGTTTCATGCTAGACATGAGGAATTTTTTTTTTACAATGAAGGTGGTAGAACACTGGCCCAGATTGCCCAGAGAGGTGGTAGATGCCCCATCCACAGGGACATTCAAGGCCAGGCTGGACAGGGCTCTAAGCAATCTCATCTAGTTGAAGACGTCCCTTCTCATGGCAGGGGGATTGGACTAGATGACCTCTGAGGGTCTCTTTCAACCCAAACAATACTATGACTCTGTAAGATCCCCAGATCCTTCTCTGCAGATCTGCTTTCCAGCAAGTTGTTGCCCAGTGTGCCTTGGTGCCTGTGGTCATTTCCCAGCATGGGCAGGGCTTTGCATTTCCCCTTGTTGAGCTTCATGAGATTCCTCTCAGCCCATTTCTCCAGCCTGTCCAGGTCCCTCTGAACGGCACCACTTGGTACATCAGCCAGTCCCCCCAGTTTGTATTTTCTGTGAAGTTGCTGAGAGCACACTCTGTCCCATTGTACAGACCACTCTTCAAGATATTATGCAGCCCTGGCCCCAGTATCCACCCCTAAGGCATGACACTTCTGACTGGGCATTGTGCCACTGTTTACAAGCCTCTGGGCAAGATTGTTCAGCCAGTTTTTAATCCACCCCAGTGTCCACTTATCTAACATATACTTCATCGGCTTATTTTGTAAGATACATTCTCCTGTAGATGCCAATTTAAACATCTTCTCCATCACTACTCACCTACAAGTGAAAGCAGGTGTTCTACTTTATCTCAGTGAAAGAAGATCCCACTTGCACGTAAACCAGGAGAAAAATAGTCCTCAAGATAGAATAAATAGGCAAAGGCAAACATGCTATTTTAAACGCCAAAACAGAAGTAACTAGTCTTAACCGCAGTGATGAAAATGGTAACATCTCAAATTATGGCTCTAGTTTGGCCCACAGCCCTTTATCTCCTGAGTATTAGATACACGTGGGCAGTGAACAGCTGCAGAAAGTCTTGAGGAACATTTATAGGAATGAAACTACAGGAAAGCAAACTGTATTCTAATGTTAGACGCAGTGTTTGCTCATGTCTTGGATGGATGACCTCTTCTGGGTTAAAATAAACATAATGCACTATGAGGGGTCCTGACCAGCATAAACTTGCATGATAAGGCTCTGACCTCATCATTCATTCTGTTTGTTGTCCTGCTGCTGCTGCCATTGGAGCCAATTTCTAATGCCAGAGAGGAACTCCTTTCAATTTAATATGCATACACACAGGACTGATGCTCAAACAGACACTTAAAAAAAAAAATTTGCTCCACAGTCATCAACTCTTACGTCTATTTACATCCTACACATATGCCATATGCTTCCTAAGCATCCCTCTAGGAAAATGCAAGTCAATGTTTTAATTTTCCATATACACAGCAGCAATAGCAATAATTAAGCATTTATTATGGGACCTTACTAATTTTCTATCAGTTGTGAGAGCTATTTATTGTACCATATAGAGACCTGCAACACAATTGTCAACAACAAAAAAAACTCCACACAGAAGTACAAGACAAACTATTTCATTTAATAAAAAAGTCACATCCTTCAAATGCAACATCAAAACACACCATATGAATGGGATGAAAGCTTTTTCAGTGTAAAAATTAATTATTAGAAAAAAATCAGAAGAAAGCTGACTTTGACCTGACTATGAAGGCTAAAAGCCTCCCTAAAGCCTTTTCACAGTCTCACACTTAAAAGCGTATTTCTTTTTATTTGCTTAGGCTCACTTTAAAAGCTTTGTATGAATACGCTTTATTGACTTAATGCTGGAGGCCTGCATGTGGGCCAAGATGTTAACATCGAGCTACTTTACTCCTAAAGATGATTAATCTATGCAAATTAGTCAAGGTGCAGATACCAAGAAGGCAGTAGCTGTTCCTAAAAATCTCTATTTTAAGGCTACTGGAACATACTTTTTTTCTGATAAGATTTTTCAATGAAATAAAATGCTTCCTACACGTTTGTTCTTCAAAAATTTTCAAGGTTTAAATAAATACTTGAATTCCATAAAGTGGCCTGTTTTCCAATGAAGATTCATAAATTTTTGTCTTAAAACAAAAAATATTAACACTTTTGAATTTAAAAGGTTTCTAATAAAAATTTCAAACCCTTACATTGCCACACTGTAAAAAGAATCTAGGTTGAGTGACTCACGCCAATCTTGCGACTTGGACTTTTCTGAGTCAAACCCCACAAAACTTTACATGAAAGCTGACCACGTGTCTGAACACAAAAGCTGCCTCGTTAGCTGACAACAGAACCATAACGTGATGTAGCTGAAAGCCAGGGTCGCATTCACCGAACCTGCACCCTCTCTGTTAATTTCTTGATCCTCTGCACTTGCAGATACCAAGCTGCTCCCCAGCGCTTGCAGCTGCCGCAGCACCATCGGCTGGTGTCCTCCTGCCTGCCTGCACACCTATCGCTTTTCATGCAACCACAGCTAAAGCTTCTCTTTAGCAGCAGAACCCAAGCCCTAACCAGCCACCAAAAATATGCTTAACTTGACGGTTTTGTTACAGTGGTGAAAAAGAAAACACACACACACACAAACAAACAAAAAACCCAACCAAACAAAAAAACCACAACAAGCAACAAACAACAAAGCCCCAAAACACAGCACACAACCAGAAAGCCTCCTAAAAAGCATGCTTTACAGGATTGCAACTGATTTTTACATGACTGGAAAGGAAAGGATACTTCACTAGCAAAATGCTTCTTCATTCAGCAAAGTGTTTACGGTTCCTGGGAATACAACATAAACTCAGAGTGCACTGGAGTAGCCCAGACTGTTACAGAGGGAGGGCAAAAAAGTTTCCCTTTTCCCATCAAATACATTTGGACAGGCGTGTACAGGAAGAAGCTTATTCTCTGGAAGAAAAACCAGCTTCAGAGCATTAAGCACTACAAGCTGACTTCCGAATTTGATTGACAGCTGATACTCAGAAAAGCATCAGACAACTAAGAGCAAGGTAAGATTTCAGAGCCAAGGCCTCTCAGTAGCTGTATTGGTGAATGTCAAGCCTCCGCTGCAAGAACATCCTTCAAAAGATATGATTATAATTTTATTTTGCCTTGCAGTGCCCTGTCTCTGGGACCTATTATTAATATTTACCTAGTATCTTCCCATGCTGTAATACAGACTCGGTGGGAAAAAAAACAAGAGTGTCTATTTTGTTTACTAACAGGTCTTATAATAGTCATCCCTCTTCAAGATTGGTCTCCTCTCAGCTGTAACTAATCAGTTTCCCTTCCTTTCCTTCCTCCGAAGGAAAAACACGAGTGTTCAAAACACAGCAGCCCTCTCTGCCTTTGACTCGGTAGTTTCTCAAAACATCACAGCCCTGTGCTTCCTCCAAGCGCCAGCAGCACCAGAGCCTTGCTGTTATGGGGAAAAAAAAAAAAACCACAGTTGTTTTGTTTTCCCCATGACCAAGGCCTCAGATTGAAGCGGCAGCCAAATGACAGCCTTGCTGTTCACAAAGAAACAAACACAGGCAGTGAGAAATCACCACCTAAAGAAGGAAGATGGAGAAAAATGTTTTGTGAGCCGAGACACCACCCTTTTACCAGAGGAGCTAGACTGCTGCCATGCAAAGAAGCTGCAGGCAAACAGGTGTACTTCAGCAGGTTTCAGAGATTAAAGGCCTGAATCAGACTAGAAAACAGGTTTCTTTTAGAAAGGATTAGTCTTTTTCAAGGGGACAAAGACAAACGTGAATTGCATTATAAAATTCCTTAAGCATCATAAACTGACAAAACCAAAAGCAAGATAATGCATGAATCCATAAGAAACAGCATTACCACATTCTTCAGCATAAACTCTATCATAAACCGCTCTAAGGACCAGCACCTCCTAATGGTCAAATTCTGTGGCACCTAGCAGTCACCGTAATTCTGTTCAAGACCCAGCTCTGGGAAGGAGAGAGTGCTAAATGATGGAGCTCAACCATCTACCCTTAATCACAGCCTAATTGGTACATTTGAGAGCTGTTAGTACATAACACCATAAATTAAAAATTAGATATTATTATCCAGCTTGGGCTGAAACAAAACTATTTTGGAGGGTTTGGATGCATACGGAGAATTCCAAGGGGTATTTGCATAATTTGAAGAAATCATGAAACTGAACTGATTGAAAACAGCTTTGCATAAAATGAAAGATGAGAAGAGGTCCTTCCTTATGAACAAGAGAGTGTTTGTAGATTGAGGCATAACTATATACGAAAAAGAATAATGACCACTTAATCCCACAGCACTTAACTGTTGACCAGAGTCCAAAGTCTCTGCATAAAGACAACTAAATGTTGACATAAGTTGCTGCAACATAAAATATGGTAATTGATACAGCTCCTCAGATTTCTGCCACGGCTCTAGCACAAGTACCCAGCATGCTAAATACGTGGGTTCAACAGCAATCTTACAAAACCACCTTCATGTGCAATCAGTCCTTTCCACAAAGCTCACTTGCTGCATAAAGGCATTTCTACACCTGGCACCTGCTTGAGTCAGAGGCTGTCAAGGAGACAGCTGTGTGATCTCTGCTTCCCTTGCAACAGGGGAGCAGCTCTGTGCAGGCAAGGGAAAAAGGGATTCAGTCCAAAAGTCTGGAGAGAGGAATCCATTAGTAAAGTATTTACAAGAAATAAGTGTAAAGAGCCTCCCATAAGGAGTAAAAAGCGGAGGGAAGTAACAGCTGGAAAAGGGATGTTTTAGCCCCTAATGCATTTTATAGTTTCAGTTATGAACATCACAACTCTAAGCCATGGACGTATGAGGAGTCTTATTGCTCTGGTATTTAGGAAACTTGCCTGAACAACTCATACGACTCCTAATAGCTCCCAAGAGAAAATTTTCAAGCCACTAGAGGGTAGGCGTATCAGAAATTTAGCCCAAAATAAGCATGTTCACAGAAACTAACAATATCTCCTTGATTGGCCATAGTGATAGACCGTTGCTAGTTCAATGCATTACTTCCTTAGCCTCATGTAATATTTAATGCTGGTTTCCTTTTTTTGAGAATAGAGTAATATTTCAGAGGGAATGAACCTACACCAACCTTCTAGTCGAACTTCCTGAGCACTTCAGGGCTGACCCAAAGTTAAAGAATGTTATTAAGGGCATTGTCCAATTGCGTCTTAAAAACTGACAGACATGAGGCATCAACCACCTCTCTAGGAAGCCTGTTCCAGTGTTCGACCAGCCTCTGAATAAAGAAATGTTTCCTAGTGTCAAATCTGATCTAATCTGGCTTTTCAAAATCTGACCTCTATAAAATACACATACAAATAAGAAAAAAAAATACAGGTTAGTAGAATCACATAATCGTAGAATAACTGCTGCTGCAAGTGAGCTCAGGAAAATCCTAGTGAATCCTCCTGCTTAAAGCAGTGCCAACTATGAAATCCCAGCGGGCTGCTAAGGGCTTTAATCAGTCTCATCTCAGAAAATTCCTCATCTGCTGCACAACATCCCTGGGCAATATGCTCCAGCACTCGACCATCCTAAAGATCATCCGATATAAATGAATGGTTCAGGAAGAGTTTGATGCTTTCGTATTTAAGTAAAACTAGGAAGGGACCACGAAGTTTAAACAAAGGAGAATATGAAAGAGTTAAAGAGCAACAACAGACAAAAGCAAACTACAGCAACAACATGCTGCAGAAACAGCACAGAACACACGCAAACAGAAACAGGGAGCACTCTGCAAGTCTCAGGCATTTTGAGACAGATGACACATTTATTTTCATTAAAATATGGTCCTTCCAGACTGCGAGCGCCAGACACCAAGCCTCTCTTTCTATCCACAGGTAGGTTAAAAAAACCAAACCACCTGCTTTTCTCTGCCTGTGTTAACTAATGCACCACGGAGAAACAGCAATTCATCCACAGCTCACACATCTGATCCTTGGTGCTTCCCACTGACAACCATGAGGATCCCAAAGAAGCACTGAATACAAAGAAAACAACTGCTTTGGCCTGGGTAAAGTCTTCAGAAGTGACAGTACGGAGAAAAAGAAGAAAGGAAAAAAAAAAAGCACCAAACACTTAAACACTTTAAAACCTTTTTTTCAAATCACATCTCTAAGACATTGAGAGCCACACAGCTTCAGATTTCAGTTACAAATGGAAAAGGCTTACACACCCTGCACATCAATTTACTTCTCTCAGAGCAATGTAATGTCAATTGTATTTGGAACAGTAACATCAGATACTCACTGTAAGACAGCAATACTTAGGTTAGCTCTCAAACCTGCCATCAGACACCAGCACAGTACAAATGAGCTAAGCTTTCAAACCAGCTCCCCTACTTAAGCTTAAGCAGCACTGCCTCAGACAGCTGGATTTATACTAAACCATTGTTATACCTACACAAATACAAAAAGTGCTCTGTAAGCAACATTAACACTTCCCCCAGACATGGTCCACTCTTGCCCTTAATGGGTACTCTATCCATTCAGGTAAGAATATAGCTTTTCATGGGCTTTGACTTCTCTTTCAATAATTATGATTCTACAATTTTAAAAAGGGACTCAACAGCATAGTCTGTTTTTTCAAGGAGAAATAAGTGATTTTGTTTGTTTTCTTTACCAATGATTATTAAATCAGGATCATCTGATAAGTTCCTTACAAGAAATTTTAATGCATACTTACCAAAACCACTACCGGCTTCTTCCATGACATTAACCCTAAGATTCCAGATAAGATTACCTACAACATCAAAAAACTTTGCATCAGCAAGAAGCGAAGAACTATTCACAAGATGTCATTTACATTGTATTTATCACCACTCTGATGAAAGTTACTTTGTAATACTATAACAATGCTGGGAAGATACAAAGATGCGCTTTAAACACAACCAAATTTTTATCTACTCTTTTCTTATTTTTCCCTCCCAGAAAACATGCCCAAGGAGCAAGAGTTACGCCAGTGACTCAGAACTCAACAATTGCCTAAAAAATTACTTTCAGCCAACCCAGTGTTTTTTTTTTCTGCAACGTGGCTAAGCAAATCTAAAACTAGATATGCCTTCTCCAGCCTTACTCACCACTGACCCGCTCCTGCTTTGTCCCCCATGCTGGCTCTGGCCCTCTTCTAACCATCCCAGTGAACCGACTTCCAGAGCATAAACCCTACCAAAAACATTGAACAACACTAGAACTTATCTCCCTGATCTGACTTGCTATTTAGTCTGATGAACGCCAGTATCAGCACAAGAAGGAAAAGCATCCCCTTTGCAGCAGTAGTCATTGGCCCAAACTTGCTGAGTCACAGAACTGAACCCCATGACTCTTCACCTTGGGGGGCAAAACGAGGAAGGAGAAAGCATTGCTGTAGAACTGAAGTAAACGGCGTATCCAAATATTCTCTCACAGTAAGGATGGTAACACTATAAAGAAAGGCAAATCAGTTTTTCAGCAAGTCCCACCAATAAGCAGGTATATTTTAATTTGTGGGACTTTGTGACTAAGCCAATGCAAATCAAACTTGTGCCCTAAAAAGAAATAAGAAGACCAGAAAAAAACAGGAAGTTGCCCACGAGTACTTTTAATAAATCCCTTCTGTAACTTCGTTCACTTGACATGATCAATCTGATTTAGCGTAACGTGCACATATGACTTGGCCAAAACACCTACTGGTATCATCACTGGTGTTGCAAAACCACATACGTAACTCCAGTTTCATAACAAATTATTTTTTTAATTCTGTGAGTGCAAAATAGTCACACGATTTTATAACAAAGCACAGCAATACTGATGTGAATTCCTGTTTTGCCTTAAGGACAACACAACATTTCATTATGCTTGTTATAGCTTTAAACTATATGAAAAGAAAGTCTTCCTCAAAGTACTCCTGACCTGCACTTAACCAGTAAATCATAACCAGCATGTTGCATCTAAAATGAAAAAAAAACCCACAAAAAAATCACCAAAACATCAGACATCCTCAATTTCAGCTTTTAATTGCCTCACCTTTCCAGTTAAAATTTTCACTCACACTGTTACACCTGAAAGGTATTTCTGATAATTTTTTCAACTGAATATATTATTGTTTCACAGCTAGCATTTAAAAAGTAATCATCCTTCTTCATTATTAAAGAGACTCAATACTTCTATATTTTATAATATGCATATAAGCATGGTTCTGTCTGCAGAGCTCAAAGGAAGTCCTTAGCTTACATATATTTAAAGCTGTTTTAATCCAGAGTAAGAAAAACAGCAGATGAAAGTTCAGGTGAGGAATACCAAACATACATACTTGGATGGTTTGGGTGTCCTCCCCACCCCACCCCCTACAAGCTGTCTATACTTTCAGTGATTAAAATTGCATTATACAGGCAAATAGGAACTACTTAATCTCTAGACTGCAGATCATTGAGCATATTTCCACAGGTTGCAAACATCGGAAACATAATATAATGTTTAAAGCCAGGGACAGGCTGATGCTGTTCACATCAGCAGCAGGAGCAGAGCATGCCAGACACAGAATGTGACTTGCTCGTTGATCAAGGGCCCACAAACTGGGGACAACCTGACCGGCTCCTGCTGCTATCAACTTCTGCTACTACTGCCTAGCTTCTGCAATACGAACTGTTATATACTCTACATTTATAGAGGTGCAGTTTAAAGCAGGGCCCAACAGGATGTGGAATAACTTCTCTCACTACTCTCTAGTAAACTGTCATAAGCCCATCCACTTTTTTTTCCCAGGAATTTCATTATTTTATTATCTCTGCCTCGCTAGAGCAACGGTACACAATACACAACAGCAATATGGAACATCTACATACACCGCGACTTGAGAAAATTCAGTTTCTGATTGTGTATGATAATTGAGTACTTTTTCTTAGGCTAAAAGGCACACCAGGAAACAAATCCCCAATCCGCTTTCTTATCCAGTTGGGATTCGCGCTGTAAACCTGGTAAAGCCGTTAGCAAAAGTGTAACCGCCTATTATTTCCGAGTAAGAGAACGCTGCTCTTCGCTGTCAGAGCAGCGGGAGCAGAACGTGTCTCGGTGACAGCAGCTCTGCCTTGGAGGTCCCGTGAACCCCAAGTTTAGCGCTGGCCTGGCGGGCTTCCCAGCGCTCGGCGGGCGCCGGGAGCGGCCGCTGCCGCTCCCCAAGGGCCGCGCACTGGCACCGGGCCGGCCGGGCCGGGAGCGGGCTGATGCCCGGCTGCGGGCCCCCGGCGGTGACTTACCGAGGAGCCTGCCCAGAAGGAATAGGCGTTCTTCACCTGCGGGCCGCTGCTCAGCGACAGCGCCCTGAAGTTCAGCGCCACCAGGGAGCAGCCCAGCACGACCTGCAGCAGCCCCAGCGGGAGCAGCGGCCGGCGCGGCAGCAAGTCGTCGCCCGGCGCCGGGGCGGTGGGGCGCGGGTTGCCATATTGCGGCAAGCCGGGGCTGCAGCCGCCAAAGCGGAGCGGCGGTAGCGCGGGGTCGGCGGCCGCGGTGGGCAGCGAGCCGGCCGACGCGCCGGTGGAGGGGCAAGCGGGGCCAACTCCCGGGACGGGACAGGAGATGCCCGGCAGCAGCACCGGCAGGGACATGGGGGGCGGCGGCGGCGGCTCTCCGCGGGCGGCTGCTGCCGGCGCCGGGCCGGGCCCGGACGGATTCCCACCGACCACCCGGGCGCCGGGTTCCTGTAGCGCTGCCCTCCTCTCGCCTCGCCTCTCCGCCGGGGAGGACACCGGCGCGCCAGCCCCGGCCGTAGCCTCCAGCTGCCCTCCGGGACACGAGGCTGCCCGCCCGCCTCGCCGCACCCCTTCTCCGACGGGCACACCGGCCTGCCCTCTCCCCACCCCGCCAGGCGGTGCAGGGGCCACCCCCGCGGCAGGCGTCATGCTCGCCGCAAGGTGCGTCGCCTGACCCCCCGCTCCCGGCCCGCTGGCCCGTCGCCGGCCGGCGGACTCCCCCGGCTGCTGGGCCATGGCATCCCCCTGCCCCCACCGCGACCGTCTCGTCTGCTACACGGGCCGTTTTGTACCATTCTTGACGGTGTTTTCACCTCCCCTTGCTAACGTGCTCACTCCCACCCCTCCTCCCTGGCCCTTTTTCCTTTAGTCACTGTTGTTAGCAAGCAGGAGGCCTGAAGTTTAAAAATAACTCAGGGGGGAAGCCACTGGATTGCATTTCGCGTTGTTGGCGCCCTTCCACCGGGAGGAGGAGGTTTGGCTGACAAAACGATGTGTGGTTTTATGTGTGTCTGCGTGCAGGCACCGTGCCATGTGTCTGAGCAAAGATAAGGGCAGAGAAATGTCCTCCCTTTTTCATCCTCCAGGTTTTCCCTGGGAAAATCTTGCCGTGATCATGGTCTGTCCTTCTATTCCCCTTTTTGACACGCTCCAAGGAAAGAAGGTCAGGAATTTACTTTGGCTGTGTGTGCTGCTCTCTCCAGCTCAGTCAAAGCAATTTTATACCTGTTGGGCTTGTCTGGACGTTACTTTGAATTTCTGAATTGAAAAACAGAGCTTTTAGTACTGTGGGAAAATAATTTATGTTAAAGGTGTCATTGGCTCAGATGACAGCACATGCTCCTCTGCAGAGAAGGGTGCAGATCCAGTACTTGGGAAAGGACTTGGAAGCTGTTGCAATACTGCATTAAGTCTTATACAAAGGAAGGAAAAGATTCATCATTAGAGAAGGAGCTTTTGGAGTTAAATCCTTTGTGCATCTCTGTTGATTTTCTATCTGAAGATTCAGGATTTAGAGCACTCCTTACCAAGAAAAAAATCACCTGCCACCTTGGACCATCATTTTGCAATCACTCACAAATCAACCTTTATGCCAGCATTTATGGACCAGAGTTTGGAGCAATAGACTTGAACACTGAAGACATAATAAGAGGGCTGCTCAAGTGCTGCCACCCTTGCTTATGGCTGTATGCCCTTTCCAGTCTTTAACTCAGCCATTAATTAGTAAGCATGTAAGTTTAACAATGTATGTGAGATTTAAGTTTATCATACACACGATAACTTACTTGACACTTTCTACGTTTTTACCTTTTATTCTGTTAAATGAAAATGAAATTGCAGATACTGTAAATATGCTGAAAGTTCACTAACACTGAGCAACTGGAAAATGCTATATCCATGTATTTCAGGGCTTCAGAGTAGGTGCTCCAATCTTAGCTTACCCAATCCACAAAAAGCAGACAAAGGTAAAAGGTGCTCCATCAAATGACAGATTTCAGCTGTATCTGACTAGCAGCTTACTTGTAACAAGTAGAAACAGGGTATATGCACTTCATCTGGTGAATGGGACCTTGTAAATCTTGACATTTATTTCCAATTTCTTCAAACACACTCTTCTTTTTAACTTTCATAAATACAAACTGAAAAAATCCCACTTATATCAGAATGAAAAGTTCTTTTCAGTCTAAGCCAACAAGTTGTTACTTCATGTCTCAAAAATGCAAACCTGCAATGTACTAACTCATGAGCTCCAAGTTCTCTGTGTTTTGGATCTGCACATTGCTTTCTCTGTAGCCTTTTACTGACTTGTCTTAATCTGGGAAACAGAAAAAATATCTAGATCCTTTTTCATCACATGTTCCAAGTTACTTCAAGTACCTGAAACTCCGAAGAATCATAGAACGGTTTGGGTTGGAAGGTGCCTTCAAAGACCATCTAGTCCAACCCCCTGCAATGAGCAGGGACATCTGCAACCAGATCAGGTTGCTCAGAGCACCATCCAGCCTGGCCTTGAATGTCTCAAGGGATGGGGCATCTGCCACCTCTCTGGGCAACTTGTGCTGGTGTTTTATATCCTCATTGTAAAACATTTCTTCCTCAGATCTAGCCTGAATCTCCCCTCTTTTAGTTTAAAACCATTACCTCTTGTCCTGTCACAACAAGCCCTGCCGAAAAGTCTGTCCGCATCTTTCTTATAGGACCCTTTTAAGTACTGAAAGGCCACAATAAGGTATTTGTGAGGCAGCCTTGAGATGGTTTTATTACATTATGTCACCTTACTTTTGTCTCTTGAAGCTTTGGGAGACTAGACAATCTGTGAAATCTTTTCACAGAGCCTTGAAAACCAGAAAAGTTAGTCTGGAAAAATGGATAAAAGAACTTTTTAAAAACATTAAATAATAATAATATATAGAATGCATTGATAACAATTAAATTCTCTCCAATACTAATTAAACCCTTACAAAGTAAGTATTTCTAAAGGAAGATCAGTCTCTCTGATGACATGTTTGGCTATGTGCAATAGAAAATTTCAATATACTCTTCAAAGTCCTGTCTGTCTTAAACTCATACATAAACTTAGGGCACCAAAACAGCCCATGACCTTGGTCAGTATCCCTCTAGAAGCAAAAACAAAGTTGCATTATATATAGCATATCAACATTTTCAAGACACTCAGAAGAGATACTTGAAATCATCTGTCTGACTTCTTTTTCCTAGTTTTCATAAGCCTCCACAAGTCAGCTCAACTTCTGTAATGCCATCTTTCTGCCTAGACAAAACCTGGATGCTCCAGGCTTTGGAGTGGCTATCTGATATCCTGCAGCCTGTGGCCATCCACTTAACAGGGACAGAGCAACCTCAGTCCCTCAGCTGCCCGGTGCAGATTGATATGGCAATCCTGGTGCTCCTGAACAAAGGAGTATGACTCTTGGGGGTGCCAGATGAAGAAGCAAAATTCAGCATAAAAATGCATTTACTGTTCATGTGAACAGAAAGGGAGCTGATAGAGATAGATGGATAGATAGATAGATAGATAGATAGATAGATAGTTAAAGAAAGGAAAGGGCAAGTCAGGATTGCTTTGGTTACTTAGACAGGTTAAGAGACAAAGAAGGTAAAATCTCTTTGCTAGGAGGTAGGAAAGAAAGTCTTACTCAGAGCAGTGTGACCTACAAATGTGACCAGAAACAGTCAACTGGAAGCACAAGCTAAATACTAAAACTTACCAAAGCTCAGCAGTAATGATGGTCACTCAAAAAAACACTTCTGGAGAGAAAATAGATCATGGGGGCTCTAGTCACTGCTCTCCATACAAGAAGAAGCCAGTCTGGGGCCACTCCTGAGAGCCTGGAGATAATCACAGCTGAATGGCTTATTCCTCCCCAGGTACGCAGTGAGTATTAGCCACATGGGGCTCATGGAGCCCCATACTCTTGTTTGGTTCCCATGGCAGGCTTTGGGGAGGTGGGACAAGGACGGCTCTGAGTGCAGAGGATGTTGATACAGCCTGCAGGGCTACAGTTGGCCTCTACAGGTCACCATGGCCTCCACATTATGGAAACGCGTCACACTTGGCCAAGTTGGGACAGCTTGTAACAAGTTTCGCTATGTATTTTTGGCCATTTTTTTTCCTGGTTCCTTATGTGGGACAACTGAATTTCTTGTTGCTGCTGTCCCTATTATGAATAACATGCTACCATTCTTGTTCTGAGGAGCTAGACGAGGCTGTTTGCACTGTTTATGTTCATGTGAGTGCTCTGTGTGTCTGTTTGTACCATCTGTGTGTCTGGCCATGTGTAAATACACATATATGTGTTGTATACATGTGCTGTGTGTGTGTCTGCTGGGAGCACACACTCAGCCTCATTAGCAGTTGGACCTTGGGTCATGGAGCTGCCGCAGCCTCACCTCTCCTGGGCTGCTGGATTCATTATGATTCTGCTAATTGATGGTTTCTAATGAAATCTGATGTTTTTTTCATGCATTCCTCAGTTAATTTCTACGTGTCAAAATCAATTGTTCATGAACCACAATAAACACAATAATAGGCCATAGATGCAAATAAGTGTCTGTTCCGTATACGTGATAGCTATGATTTCTGTGAACAAATTGAATGTTTGTTACCCTGTCTCTGTTTTATCATCAAAACAGTTATGAATACATTCCTGTAGTTCATAAAACATTATCAAGAGAACAAGTCCATGCCCATCACACATCCATCTTCAGGTTCCTACTGTTCTTTTCAGGCTCTGTATCTCAACTAATTTTAGTTTCAGCAGTGTGTCTTTGGGTGGTGTACCAGGTTTACCATAGTCACTGTCACTAGGATCTGCTAATTGGTGCTGCCAGCTGCTCACCTATGCAGACATCCTCTTTTGCGGGCATAATATATGCGATGCAGCAAGTTGATAAGGCCATTTGTGTATCAATTGCCAGAATATTCCCAACAAATACACACACAAAGCACACTCCAACACTTCATGCTTCTGCAGCCTTTTTAAAACAGGATGCAAGAATTCATCAGTAGATTCATCATCTGTGCGTAATGAGGTAACAACCAGGGTCAAGAGGGGTTAGAAAAGCTTATCCACAATTCCGGGGGCACGAAGGATCCCCAGCATTATTTTTGAGCTGCAATGGCTTTGCGGAAGTGTCACCCAGAAAAAAACCTGTATCAGCTTGATGCGAATACCTAGATTCTGCCACAGTGACTCTACAATGCCACAACGATACTGCATCCTTTTTTAATACTTAAAGAAAGAAGGAAAAATGATGCAAACAGTAAAGGCATAATGTCAAACTGTAATTCCAGCATTTTTAAGGAAGCTTACTGGATTAGCTTCCTCAGAGATTTCATGCAACCTGCTTAGCTTCATCATGTCTCTTCAGTTCTCAGCTCAAAGTTCATTAGGGCAGAAGATTTCACTCTAGATTTCCCATTCCAGGACTGGGACTCAGTATTTCCAAACCAAAAGTCTCCACAGAGTAACCGACACCCTCTTGTGTTCATCGTGAGCATAGGCCACAGCCTTGGTATGCTAGAATGCTGGATCTTACATAGCCTCGCTGCTTCTTCCAGGCCTGGAGAACAACTCGTTGTTCTAGCTTAGTTGAGAAACAACCATCGTGCTGAATACACTCATTAAGAGCTATGTATATGACTAATTCAACATTATAGAAAACACTTTGATAAAATTTCTCATCTGACACCGTCTCCTGATTGCTATCAAAAATAATGGAAGCATCTAAAAACAACGTTGCAGGGGTATATTAAGCTGTGCTGGTGATGGACTCTGTGCTACCAGGGTAAGAGCCACCTTTGCCTGTTGCAGAAGAGAAATGAGACTGGGCACATTTCCTGCTCAAAGGAAGAATGAACAATATGTCTCTGTCCCTGGACCCGAACCAGCCAAAGGCCCAACCGGAGTGCCTACAGAAGGGTGAGACTGTGGTGCAGTTGACAATGTCAGAAAAACCACAACAAAGACTGGTTTTGGCCAGATTAGTAAAGTTTTGACAATTCTTCATGAAAATGAATGGCTGTCATTGGGGGAGAGGAGCGAGGGGAAAGAGGCTTTCAGGTTTTTTTGGTAGCACAATCCTTCTTTTCATCCTTTATTCTGCTAGATAAGGTAGAAATTATTGAAACAATCCTGGTATTTTTCCGTGTTTGTTTTTCGTATAATATAAAATATGTTTTTCAGTTCTCTCAGGAGAAAAAAAAAAAAAAGAAGAGAAAAGTAGAGAAGGTAGAATTTCCTTGTTGGAATGAAGAAATAGGTGTATCTCAGATGAGGAAAATTTTGCTGCTCACGTAAATTACTTTCATGAAGTCTTTTTGTATTCAGCTGGAGATAATTTATTTGCATTAAAACTTTTGTGTTCTTGCTGTATGTTCCCAGATCCACCTGAATTTCAGTACAACTCCCACTCTGAAATAGTTAAGCACTCCCTAAATGAGAATGTAGCTAATAGTTCAGCTGTACAAGCTAAAATAAGAGAGTCATGATCATCAGCTCTTCCACGTGACTTCCTCCCACTCAGGATGCTTCTGTCATTCAGTTCATGGGCAGTTCTCATTTAATGGATAATTGTTCAGTTCTCTCTCTTTATTTTTCTTTCCATTTTTCCTGGGATCCAGTACGTGTCCCTACCCTTTTTCCCAGTCACAAGTAGTAGAGAAATATGCATTTATTTACTTTTCATAATTTCCAACAGAATCTTAAGTGCACTGTAATGGTTTTGGTTATCTCTGGGAATCCAGAAAACATCTGAATCCAGAAAAAATCTGTTAAAATACATTGTTCCCTGATCAAGCTGCTGTGCTTTACTCATTGCTTCTGAGTGGCTCTACAAACATTAAGCAATAGACTTCCAGTGAACTTGTAGTGTGGGTGGCACACTAAACTAAGTCTTGAGATGGAGTTCACCTGTTTGCTTTCTTTGGTTTAGAAGTGAGAGAAAGTAATTTGAGATTGCTTCTTCTTTTATTTCCCTACAGAGAAGTGATCTGAGCATTGGTTATGAGTTTGGAATCCAACGCATTAGCAATTCTGCTACTGTGGCTTTATTTTCTTAAAACAAGTTTTAAGGGAGAAAGATGTTGGCTCCCTTGCACCAGAAGGCTTTTTAAGGTGCCATGTAGTGCAGAAAAAGTACTACTCCTTCACAGATTAACAACGGAATTCGGAGGGAGAAATGTCCACCTTTCACTCTCCTTGCAGTATCAGGGTGTCTGAACTCTGGAAGAATGTTTCAGTATCCTACAGGGTGTGGAGAATTTACGTGATGATGCTAATATATCCTCCTTTCACTATTTCTGAGTCCCCAGGGAAACAGAACTTCTGCTAGCATTCTCAGAGCAGACTTAAGTCTTGGAATGACCCCTTCATGTTGCTTTCCTTATGCCCCCATATAATGCCAAGGACAAAAGTGGATCTTTTTTATTGTCCTATTTTATTTGATTTAGTATTAGCTAACAGTTCTAATTTGTAATTTATCTTTAATGGAGGCAAACTTTTTCCCCTATGTGCCTAGGGCAGCAGTTCCCTTGTCTTATTTTTCTTGTGCTGTTTGCATGCACGTGTTCACTGTTGCCATAAAAAAAAAAAAGCGCATGTGTTTAAGCAGCAGTAGATTTGCTTTATTAATTCCCCAGGACACATACATAGTTGGAATTTTACTGGGGCATTTGAGCCCTGTCTAGTTCCAGGGAACAGAGTTCAGTGCAGAAGCTTTCCAGCAAGATCCTGTTGGTCTGTCAGCCCAATTGTGCTCAGCTTGGGAAAAGCAGTAACATCTTTACAAGTATTGTGGTAAATATTGTGATGGGCTTCAGAATACAAGGATCTTGTATGAGCTATCTAATTCCCATCCGTACTTACTACCCTTTCTTTGTAGCCAAATTCTAGATTAGCAAACTTAAGCCCTTTCAGAGAATGTATACTTCTTTCTTATTTCGAGACATTTTTATCTCTCAGAGTCACAGAATGTTAGGGATTGGAAGGGACCTTGAAAGATCATCTAATCCAATCCCCCAGTCCTCCTCACCTGTTGCTCTAAAATATTACAAGTTCAACAAAATTGAAGAGATGAGAAAGATCACGTGATCAACTGGAACACAGTAAATTCTTCAAGGTATGAAACTTGTGACGAAAGGGGTAGTGAAGTTTAAGTTGCTGCTTTGTTCTACACAATACACACACACACACACCCCTCTAGTAGAAAGCAGAGGTGGCAGTGGGGAGAACAGCATAGGGAAGATATGTCCTTAAACTGTGGCATTAGCAGCATTCAGGTAAAGATTTATCATTTTTCTGGAGCTCCTTATCATACTGCTCATTTACTAGGGCTAGAAGGACAGATTAACAAATGATAAATAATCTAAACTCACTATAGCAGTGGACTTCAGAGGCCTCTGCTCTCTCAAAGATATAAAAACACACAGGGAAAAACAGAGCTCCAATTACTTTTCAATACAGAGGAAAGCTTCTTTAAATTGGATTCTATTTTTATAACTGGACATGTTATTTTGCAGACAAAACTGAGACTTCACTTTAAAATTTTCTTGAGTCTCTCATTTATCACTTAAAAAGAGATGTGTACATTTTTTATTTTAAAAGGAAAATCAAGTTTGTCAGATATGACACTATTACAGGAAAGCCAAAACCTAAGCTGCCCTATTTCAGCTTGACATGTTTAGTATAATGCATCATTAAGAAAGCTAAAAAACCTGGTACAACCCCTAGCCACCTGCAAACACTTAACTTCTGATTACCAGCTGTAGCTCAAGGACTAACCATGCAAGTGACATGTTTAGGCTGCCTTAGAAGGCTCACATGCCAAGTTTAGAGATACCACAGCAGGTTGTGTTGATTTACTTTTTAGAAATCTCCATGTGTAAAGTATTCCCATGTTCCACGGGACTGCAAATAGTGTTCTCCTCTGTCCCTCTAGCTGCAGGGACAGATGAGGGAAAATACAGGAAGACCCAGCAGATCAACACCTGGCTGTGAGAGTGGTTTCCCCAGCAGAATTTTTACTTTTTTGATCATGGGTCAGTTTATATGACACCAGGCCTGCTGGCAATAAAGGGGGCACACCTGTCTCAAAAGGAAAAGGATCCTCGGACAGGAGTTAGCAGGGCTCATTGAAATAACTTTAAATTTGAAGTGGGAAGGGGAGAAAGCCAGGCTTACTAGAGATAAGCCTGGAGGTGGCATGCCAGTGTTTGGGGGACAGGGTGTTATTGATGTCCTTTACTCTGCTGCCTTAGTGGAGGTAGGGATTGAAGAGTCGTACAGCAGCAAAGGCACAAGGGTTATTAATGGGTTAGAAACCAGGGAAGTGCCTAAGAATGGTCACATAGAAATTAGGGCTTCTCCGTCCAAAAAGGTGTCAGGATCAATAGCCCAGCTAAAGAGCACATATACCAACGCACACAACAAACAGGAGGAGCTGGAAACCATTATGAAGCATGAAAACTATGAAATAGTTGCCATCACAGAAACATGGTAGGGTGATTCCCACAACTGGAGTGCTGCATTGGATGGCTATCAAATCTTCAGAAGGGATAGGCAAGGAAGGGGAGGAGGTGGAGTATCCCTGTATGTTAGAGAGTATTTTGATTGTCTGGAGCTTAATGATGGTGATGACAGGGTTGAGTGTTTATAGATAAGAATCAAGGCAAACGCCAATGGAGCAGGCATTCTGATGGGAGTCTGTTACAGACCACTCATCCAGGATGAAGAGATAGATGAAATATTCTGTAAGCAGCTGGGAGAAATCTCGTGATTGCTAGCCCTTGTTCTCGTGGTGGGACTTCAATTCACCAGATGTCTGATGGAAATAGAACACAGCAGAGAGGAAACAGTCTAGGAGGGTCCTGGAGTGTGTGCAAGACAGCTTCCTGACATAGCTGGTCAGTGAGTGAACTACACAAGGCTGCGCAGGAACTCAGGAATAAAAGTAGAATTTATGACCTTTGGAAGAAGGGGTAGGCAGCTCAGGAAGACTAAAAAGATGTGAAGTTATACAGGCAGAAAATTAGAAAGGACAAAGCCCAATTAGAGCTTAATCTGGCTACTGCTGTAACAGGCAACAAAAAATGTTTCTATAAATACATCAGCAACAAAAGGAGGGCTAGGGAGAATCTCCATCCTTTAGTGGATGAGGGGGGAAATACAGTGACAGAAGACAAGGAGAAGGTTGAGGTACTAGATGGTTTCTTTGCCCTAGTCTTTAATAGTAAGGCCAGTTGTGCTCCAGCTACACAGCCCTCTGAGCTGGAAGACAAGGGTGAGGAGCAGAAAGAACCCCAAATAATCCAAGCGGAAATGACTAACGACCTGTTACATCATTTGGACATGTACAAATCTATTGGGCCAGATGGGATCCACTCAAGGGTTCTTAGGAATCTGGCAAAGGTGCTCACCAAGCTGTTTTGAATTGTTTGTCAGTGGTTCAGGCTAAACACGGAGGTTCCAGTCAACTGGAAGTTGGCCAGTGTGATGCCCATCTAAATGAAGGGCTGGGAGGGGGATCTGGGGACCTACAGGCCTGTCAGTTTGACCCTGGTGTCAGGGAAGATTATGGAGCAAATCATCCTGAGTGCCATCAGCCAGCAGGCTGTGCTTGACCAACCTGACCTATGACAAGGTGACCCGCTTAGTAGATGAGGGAAAGGCTGTGTACGTTGTCTACCTGTACTTCAGTAAGGCCTTTGACACTGTTTGCCACAGCATTCTCATGGAGAAACTGGCAGCTCATGGCTTGGATGGGTGTACTCTTTGCTGTGTAAAAAACTGGCTGGATGGCTGGGCCCAAAGAGTTGTGGTGGTAAATGAAGTCAAATCCAGTTGGCAGCTGTTTACAAGTGGTGTTCCCCAGGGCTCAGTGTTTGGGCCCGTTCTGTTTAATAACTTTATCAATGATGTGGATGAGAGGACGGAGTGCACCCTTAGTAAGTTTGCAGATGACACAAAACTGGGTGGGAGTGTTGACTGCTGGAGAGTGGGAAGGCTCTACAGAGGGATCTAGACCAGCTGGATCGATGGGCTGAGGCCAATTGTATGAGGTTCAACAAGGCCAAGTGCCGGGTCCTGCACTTGGGTCACAACAACCCCAGGCAACACTACAGGCTCGGAGAAGAGTGGCTGGAAAGTTGCCTGGCAGAAAAGGACCTGAAGGTTTTGATCAACAGTGGGCTGAATATGAGCCAGCAGTGTGCCTGGGTGGCCAAAAAGGCCAACAGCATCATGGCTTGTGTCAGGAATAGTGCGGCCAGCAGGACTGGGGCAGTGATCATCCCACTGTACTCGACAATGCTGAGGCCCCATCTCAAATCCTGTGTTCAGTTTTGGGTGCCTCACTACAAGAACGACATTGAGGGGCTGGAGAGAGAGTTCAAGGAAGGCCAACAAAGCTGTTGAAGGGTCTGGAGCACAAGTCTGATGAGAAGCAGCTGAGGGAACTGGGGCTGTTCAGCCTGGAGAAAAGGAGGCTGANTATAGAAAGGGTTATCAAGCACTGAAACAGGGTACCCAGGGAAGTGGTGGAGTCACTGTAGGTGTTTAAAAGACATTTAGATGTGGTTCTTAGCAATATAGTTTAGAGATGGACTTGACAGTGCTAGGTTAACTGTTAGACTCAATCATCTTAAATGTCTTTTCCAACCAAATGGTTTTATGAAAATTACTGTTTAATTATTAATTTATAAATCAGTAAACTACAAGGTACTTTAGACAGCTAAATCATCTTACAAGGCAGTTAAGGTGTTGTTACTGATTTACTAAAGATCAATTCTGAATTTTGAGATTTAGATGTTTAGGTGTATTTGAAGCCATAAAGATACATCTTTGTAAGGGGATTTTTAAGAATGCTTAGGAGTGCCTGGATGTGTAGGTTATTGGACATAATTAAAGCTATTTGAATGACTCTCACAAAATATAATAAGTATTTATATGGTTTCTGCTACATGAAAAGGCACACACAAGAAACCTTACCTCATATGCTAACTGAAGTGCTTAAAAGCCGTGTGTTTCAAACAAGCAAGGTAGCGTGACAGGACATGTGTGTGTAGTTGACCATCTAGAATAACATTGTTTCAGTTCTTCTTTATCCACTTACTTTCAAGTCTACTTCGTCCCGTTAGTATTTCTGCTGTTAGACGTGGAGGTGTTCTTCACAGAGTAGAAAACTTTTTCTTCCTCTTCTTGGTTGGAAGGAAGGCTATGTGCGAATCACCTGTTCAAGGTAAATGGGTCTCTCTCAAAGGAATTAGTATTATTTTCATTATGTTTTGGAGAAAAGCAAAGCATGCTATGAGTTCTAATGTGTGTGTGTAAGGTGCCCAGTTATCCTGGCTCCTTCCTATTCTGAGATGTACATAGGCTAAACTCAACTGTGTTTCTACAGTTTACAACAAAACTAAACTCTCTCATCTCAAAATTATGATAAAATGGAAGAGCCAATTTTATGCTTCTTAAACGATTTTTCTGTTCTAAAATCAAAATCACACAACAGTCTCACATAACTGTGGTAGAAATCAATGGAATTAACTGCAATGAGAATTTTAGTTCTTTAGTTCTGCTGTTCATTATCTCAATTGTATTCTGTTTAATGCAGTAGGTGACCAGATAGGCTGTCTCTCTGCTTTTATATACACACGCACACACGTGTGTGTGTGTATGTATATACACAATACCTGAAGAGGCTTCCGGACACCTGTGTCTATGAGCACACAACGGAGAACATCAGGTAGATATTTAGCTGCGAGTGGCCCTCATTTCCTGTGTGCCATTAGTGTTTTGTCTGTATTTTCTTGTACTTATGTGTGCCATTTTGGCTAATAATGGATATTTAGAAGACCTTTCATTTTCAGGAAAATAAAAGCCACAGTCATACGGAAAGCAGGCTTTTACAGTTTTTTTCACTCACAGTTTGGCAGTGAAGATCATTTTAGAAGTGCAGCTGGTGAATTGTGTTCATCCTTCTGGTTCACTCCTGCAACAGAAGGTATTTTCTTCATTTTGTCTCTTCGTACATGCAGTCATTCATCTATCTCACATATCTCAGACTCAGTTTTACTACAACATATTGTGCACATCATCTAAATGAGAGTGAATATTTCTTGTTGTTAGGAGGAGCAACGTTTGTTCTTGAAACTGATGGGTAAAACCCACAGAGAAGCAGTACACATTTCAGGCTCTTTTGTGAGTGAGTGAATTACCCTATGATCCTAGCAGAAAAGGTAAGAAAATCTCACAGACTTTGTAAAGGACTGAATTTTGGCTTTATGCCACAAGAAATACGAGCTCAGTGTTCGGTATCTGTAGGGATACTTCTTTCAGATGTTTGACCAATTAGCTTCTATGTTCTGTCAAAGTGGACTTTCCTGTTTCAGCTATTAATAGCTACATGTTTGATTTCCCCACATCGATAGTTAAACTCCTTTACATTTTGTAAGGGAATTTTCATTCTTCTGTATTTACATTGCTTTTAAATTTTTCAAGTGCCTGCACACTTCTTACTACAAATATATTTTATTTTTTACAGGTGACCCTTTAAAGATGATGTATGATGTAGTGGAAAGAACACTAGTTTAACTCACGGTGAAAGAGTAGCACCTGCTTCCCTTTGAATTTACAGTCCATATTAAGATTTTGGAAAACTTTAGGAAACTCAATAGGTCAGTGAGGCACACAGTGGTGGCCACAGCTAGTTCCATGCCTGAGCACTAGATTGGGGCAGGCAGCGGGGTTTCTGGAACCAGGGAAACCCAAAGAAGAGTCTGCTGTGGCATTCACGCTGGGAAGCGGCAGCTCTCACGAGAGGGGCTGATGAGGCTTGAGCATTGCCAGGAGCAACCGCGAGTGATTTAAACATGGTTCTAGGGAGTGCAGGTGACCAGAAGCGTGGCATTCATGCAGTAAGGGCAGGGAAGCTTTGCCAGCTCAAGAGATTAGCTCAACTGGTGGTTATCGTTCTCCCAGAAGGAGTCTTACTATGGTATCCACCTGACACAAAGGTGTGTCCTCTGCACTCACCAGAAGTGATGCAGCAACACAGACAGAGCTGCCACAGGAACAGGCAGCTGTCCATACCTCAGGCTGCAGGGACTGCCAGAGCCTCTCACTGGTATGGGACGGCAATACAGAAAACAGCTGCATGAGGTGGGACCAGGTGGATGATCTGCTCAGCCTGGTAGTAGATCTGAGAGAGGTGGTAGAAAAGCTAAGAGCCACCACGGAGTTTGAGAAAGAGACAGACTGGTGGGATCAAGCTCTGCCCTTCCTGAGACAGGAAAGGCCACCAGTAAGAAAACAACATCAAAGGAGTCCTGTGTCCTCCTCCTGCCAGACTGAAGACAGCAGGTCAAGGGAAAGGGGTGAATGGAAACAAGTCCACACTCAGGGTGGCAGGCAACCCTGCCCCACCTTGCCTACCTCATCCTCCCAAGTACCTCTGTAGAACAGGTATGAGGCTCTGGATGTGGAAGGCCAGACAATGGCTGAGGAAAATGAAGGTCCATCTATATCACAGGTGTTGACAGGATCAGAAAGGCCTGCCCTCCACGTTACAACCATCTCCACAAAGAAGAAAAGAAGGGTTATAGTTGTAGGTGACTCCCTTCTGAGGGGTACAGAGGGTCCAATATGTTGGACAGACCCTCCTTGCAGGAAGATGTGCTGCCTTCCTGGGGCCTGAGTTAAGGATATCACCAGTAAACTTCCTAGCCTGGTACAGCTCTTGGACTACTGTTACTGGTCTTCCATGTGGGTAGTGATGAAGTTGTGACCTGTAGTCCAGGGGTGACCAAAAGAGACTTCAGGGCCTTGGGATGGTTGGTAAGGGAATTGAGAGCACAGATTATTTTCTCCTCTCTCCTTCCAGTTGAGGGCAGTGACATTAAAAGAAACAGATGGACATAGTCTGTTAATACATGGTTTCATGGCTGGTGTCACCACCACAAATTTGTGGGGGTTTTTTTGATAATGGGTTGGCCTACAGGGCAATGGATTTTCTGGCGTTGAATGGATTTCACTTTTCTCAAAGGGGGAAGAGGGTCTTCGCACATGAGTTATCAGGGCTAATCAACAAAGCTTTAAACTAGGCATGATGGGGAAGGGAGGCGATATCAGGCTCACCTGTGACAAGCTGTGGGATGAGACACCAAGGATGGAGGGGTGGGGAGCTAGTGAGGACCCTCAGCTGGTGGTCTTGAGATGTGTTGGCCTCACTGGAGCACACCTGAAGTTTTATGGGGATGAGCCAGGGACTCAGCAGAACAGAGCTGGCAGATCACAGACACAGTCTCCCACAGCATTCTCACAGCTCAACTGAGGAAGTGTGGGTTGGACGATCGGGTAGTGAGGTGGACTGTGAACTGGCTGAAGGAGAGCAGCCAGAGAGTCGTAGTCAATAGGGCGGAGTCCAGTTGGAGGCCTGTATCTAGTGGAGTGCCTCAAGGGTCAGTACTGGGGCCAATATTATTCAATATATTCATCAACGATTTAGATGAGGGAATTGAGTGTACTATCAGCAAGTTTGCTGATGACACACATACCTGAAGCAGAACACAGGAGAAGAATCATAGAATCACTTCAGTTGGAAGAGACCCTAGGATCATTGAGTCCAGCCATGACCTAAGCTAACTCTGGCACTAGACCATGTCCCTAAGAACCTCATCTAAACGCCTTTTAAACCCCTCCACCACTTCCCTGGGCAGCCTGTTCCAATGTCTGACAGTGCTTTCTGTGAATAATTTTTTCCCAATACCCAATCTGAACCTCCCCTGGTGCAACTTCAGGCCATTTCCTTTTGTCCCATCACTTGCTACTTGGGAGAAGAGACCAACACCCTCCATGCTACAACCTCCTTTCAGGTGGCTGTAAGACAGCACTAAGGTTTCCTCTCAGCCTCCTTTTCTCCGGGCTAAACAGCCCCAGTTCCCTCAGCCACTCCTCATCAGACTTGTGCTCCAGACCCCTCACCAGCTTCATTGCCCTTCTCTGCACTCTCTCCAGCCCCTCAATGTCCCTCTTATGATGAGGTGGCCCAAAACTGAACACAGGATTCCAGGTGGGGCCCCAGCAGTGCCAAGAACAGTGGCACAATCACTTCCCTAGTCCTGCTGGCCACACTGTTCCTGACATAAGCCAGGATGCTCTTGGCCTTTTTGGCCACCCAGGCACACTGCTGGCTCATATTCAAACAGCTGTCAATCAACACCCAAGAAGGCAATTTCTTCCATCTGAATCCTAAAAGAAACAAGCAGTTTTTGAAAGAAAGTGTACAGACAAATTAATTCACAGTTTTCAGGCTGTAGCTCCTGTAAGTTTTCACTAAAGCACAAGTCTCCAGAGTGGGGTGAGTTTTCAGACACGCTGAGAAAGTTAAACAACATCTCACTTTTCTGTCAGTCTGGCTTTTTAGGCAGTCACGCTCACAAGGTTTGCACGAGACTGAGACAACTAACCTTGCTAGGTGTGTCAAAGGAAAGGAAGCCTGCAACAAGGATAACTTTGTCAACCACAGTTCCTTTATTAATGGTACAGCGCAGCAACATCAACTGAAATAAATAGTTATTTGTACATAATACAAAAATATAACCATTCATAAAATTCATACTCTGCTAGGAATTAAGTCTTGAGCTTCAACACTCGATACATAGCATTTTCTCTTAAATAATGCGGACAGGTACCCTCAGCAAAATGAATGTAATAACATTTTCTCGAATTTTAAGACAAACAGACAAGGAGCAGTTTATTAGTTCAGTGTACCCATACATCACACCTCAGCTAAGATTTGAGAGCAAACTAACAGTTTTTCAAGTCCTCCTTTTACCATTGTTCTCTATGAATAGCACAGTGGTTCTATAACCAAATGGTGAATTTTTGATAGTAGCATTTATTCATAGGTAGAGAAAAGTATTTATCGGACAACCATCTTAAGGCACTATGGTTTCCACAACAGACACATGAAATTACTGGCAAAAAAACAATTTTAAAGATGGCTATGAGTGTTTAGCTACAGTACCATTGATGAACAACATTCTGTTTAAATATATTCTTGACAATACATTCAGTTGACTAGTGTGGCTTTTTTTTTCTTTTTAAAAAAGTAGTAAAATATAAGATTTTGACATTGCTACAATCTCAAGAATGCCTCAAGTCTTTGCAAAAAAAAATCTCCCTTTATCCCTCCATTTTAAAAAGTAAAAAAATCCAACTGTCACTCTTGCAAGACAATTCTCTTACACACTTCTTAGAACTACAGTTTCCAACATGCTAGATAGTAGAAGTCCACTAAATTATTTCGTTCTCCTTTAAAAGAAAGTTTGTTTAACTGCTGATAAGTACCCCACCCCCAATTCCGTATTCCCTCTATCTCTGCTGTCAACAGCACTGGTAAACAACTCATTTAAATGAAATCAAGTTTCTCCTGAAGTCCTACAGAGCAAACACGATTTCTTGATTTGCTCAAGACCTCTTCCTAATAATATCCCATTACATTTGCTGAAAGTTAAAACAATACGAAGTGGAACTAACATGCCAACATACCTGCGCCAAAGACCAAAACTGCGACCTTGTTAAAACTCTCTTAAACCCAAAGTGAAAAGTAGGATAGGACAAGGAGTAAATTCATAAAATTGCATGACAGAAACTGTGTGTTCCAAATTGCACATGGTAGTTCAGACACAGAATTATAGTCGAGACACACCCACAGAACCATTTTGCATTTCGGAAAATGTTCCAGCCACATCACAAGCTAATGCCAAAAGATTAAAAACATGACAAAGTCACTGCAGCTTACCTAGGTCCACTCACTGAGTGGGGGATAGAAAAAAATATCAAAGGTAAAAAAAAAAAAATTAGTAGATTTGGAATCACACACTACTTATTTTAAGAAGCATTTTCCAAATTAGTATCTATTCTGACAATAGCCCCTCTGTTTACCTATCCCTACATTTCAGAGTAGGACCAGCTGCAATTACTTGTAATAAATAACCCATACCCACTATAGGGTTGATGTATTATTTCATGTATCCCCAAAGGCTTCCATTTGTGTATTGGTCAGCCAAAACCTTGGCTTGTACCTGCACTTGGTGCAGAGAGTCAATGAGACTTTTTTTGTGCCTTACAGTAATGTAAATCTTAAAGTCAGACATTTAATTGCCAGTGTAGTGAATAACTCCAAGGTTCTCTCCATTTTCCTATGACAAATGCCAGCAGCACATAAAATGCAAAGTTGCCTTTTGTTACCTCTTTTGCCTAAAGGCCCAATGAGCAGAAGTCTCATTATACTGTTTCTGCATCTTTAGCGCCTGAACCTTTAAAGTTTATCAACTTCCACACTGTCACTCGTTTCCTAAATTTCAGTGAAACACTTCCTCAGAAGTAAACTACACAGGTCATGTGTTGTCATACGTACAGTCAACTATGAAGAACTATGTCTCGGATTCTGGTAACCTAAGGAGCAACAGTAATTTCTGTTGTCATGTTCTGTATGTGCTTAGATCTCTGAACAACTGGTAACTTTAGGATACACTATTTATCTGCCAGGACCTAAAACTGCCTTCTGCTCCTTTTGTGTGACTGGGTTAATGATGAATTAATGCAAGGAAACTAAAATTATGTATGGTTGGTTCCAACCTCAGTTACCAAAACAGACATATGACAACAAAGTACCTATAAAAGCAGTGCAAATATAAAAGTTTCATAACAGGGGAGGAAATAAAAAAAAAGTTAAAAAAAAAAAAGCAGTGTGGGTTCGTGGGTTTGCTCAGTGGTTGTTCACTGTTTTGCCTTCAGGCAGATGAAAGAAGTTATCTTCTTTGAGTTTAAGATGTTCTGGTAAATCTAGCTGTCTTTTTGCCTCTTCAATGTCTTCCTGAATTGCTGAAATGAGTGCCTCTGCAAAAGACAAGAATGGGGATATTTAAAAGTTGGTTTGAATTCTGAACACAATAGCAAGTGAAAATAAGGTGCACCACAGAATACCAGACAACAACCATAGAAGTAGAATTCAATTATTACCACAAGGTTTCAAAGGCTAAATTATTTGGTTTTAAAATGCACCCCCTGCCTTTTTTTAACATGCTAGAGTTGCATTTTTCACTGTTATAAGCACTCCTTGTTCCAAAAGACATCATAGCAAAAGATCAACAGAGTTTCATGAACTGTTTCAACTCTAACAGAGCTGCATTTTAAAAAGAAGTCAACAGACTAGACTGATGCTTTTATGACAAGCCCATGATTTTAAAGTTACTCCTCAGACAAGTGACACAACAATACCACTTTTAGTGTGATATGCTGGAAGATGTGGGGGTATGTTTTTGTTTTTAATTAAACCAACTTGCATATTTACCTTATCAAAACATTTTACTGAAATTTCAAAGGTTAACAGTCAAAACATCTAATTATGGAGAAAGAAGAAGTGAAGACACAGTACTTGCATGAATAAGACAAATAAGACATTAGTGTGAGGGATACCCTGTAATACTGACCTACGGAATCAAAGTTTTTTTCCGGTCGAATATATCCAGTTATGACTATACTAAGAATTTCTCCGTAAAAGTCATCTTTGAAGGTGTGGATAATGTGCGTTTCCTAAGGGAAGAGAAATAAGTTGGTGTTTATGATGAACTTTGACTTTATTCCTCTCACTGTAAGGATGCACTTCTTATATTCCTAATTCAAATTTTCCCCAACAGAGACCAATAAAAGGGACATTCAGTTTAGCATGTATAATGCAAGATTAAAGGCTAGGGCTTTTGCTTATGTTAGGAAGAACAATTGTATTTTGCATGGAATTTAAGAACTGTGATATCCAAAAAAAAAAAAAAAAAAAGGCAAAAACATGGCATTACTGGCATTACTCAGGAGAAATGCTTCACCAATTCTCAGAGGTAAGATTTCCAAGGTAACAAATCAAAACCAAAGCTTAATGTTTCATCACTAAGTTGATGCATCCAAATGGGTATGAAAATTTTGACTGAAATAGTTGGCTTAGGGAGACCTTTTACAACCAGCTCGCACAGAAAATGAACAATCAAATTCAAGGAGCGAAGGTTGAGACAGGGTTCCATCTCATGCTCAAAATCATTCCATGCACATCTCCCTCTGTAACATAGGCCCACCCATAGCAAAAGCAGCAGAAATACCAGATGGAAAGCTTTGGACTACCTGCTCAGAAAAGTTAACTGCAAAAATTTTTAAAAGTATCCCTTTGCATAGGACAAGAATATTACAGAGTCTTCAAACATTTAATACTTTAGAAAGTTCATGCCTTAGTGATTCATGCCCAAACAAAGTCTCTGCAAGACTCGGAAAAAGCACCTGCACCTGACAGTAAGAAAAACACAGCAGTCACAGCTCAGGATTTTAACTCAACTCCTCCATCTTGTTACTATGTACCTCTGAATATTTTTCCTGTACATCAAGCCAAAGTACCTCACGTATGGATTCCATCATTTAAGAGAAGAACTAATAGAAAATCATTACCAATTAAGATGCCCAAACATATCTTACTTGAAATGTAAATAGATTGCGGAGAACAATAGATAGGTTCCAGTTTATGCTAGGGGTCTCGTAACTAGCTAATTCAATGCATTTATCAAGATGATATTTAGTTAGCTATCACCACCGTAAGCAACCACAATTTCAGAAATACTGTTAATTTTTTATTTTAGAAGTATGTAAGTAATGATGGAATAGAAAGAAGAAAATAAACTTTATGCATGTGCAGCTTTATACTCTCTGGTTACTAAAAGTATTTTCTTTTCACAATACAAACATATGATATGGATATCAAATACATTTCTAAGAGCAAACAGATGTATAGATCTCATTTATGGATCAAATTGTGCTTATCTTATTCAAATTCAACATCTGGCTCATTTATTACAATAAAAATTCCACACAAAGCAAACTTCTTACCACTGATTTCTTAATATTCTTATAGAAAGGGTTCCATCCTATGCTCAAAACCATTTTATGTACATCTCCATTTCCAACACAGGCCCATCCATAGTATATACCAGTAGACATATCGGATGGAAAGCTTTCCACTACTTGCTCAGAAAAGTTAGCTGCAAAAATTTTAGAAAATGTAAAGTGTGAGTGGCACTGTGTAAGTCAAAGACATAACAGTATCTTCAAACATTTGAAAGCCAAACTCTGCCTACATATTATTTACAAACATAACATTGATGATGATGCAAATGATTCAATGTGCCATTTGGCAAAGTATAAAATACAAAACAGGTTCACAAAATTCATTTCCTATGGTAATATTAGAGTTATCACATATCTTATGCATACTATATTTTATAGTTATACACATTTTCTTCTGTGGTAATAATTAACAAATATGTTACACATCCAGTCAAATGTATTTCACTCTTAGGATAACCGTTTAATATGGTGAAAGATGAGAAAAACATTCAAGTTTCTTCTGCACTACAAAATAGCATCTCAGAATGATTTACTTGCAAGTTAAACAATTACTTATGAAATAAAATACATAGAAATAAATAAAAATTATTATTTAGTCACCTGTCAATTTTGGACAAGTTGCTTTTCAGAGGCATCTGTGGATTTTGGGGATTTTCTTTGAAAACTACCTCCCTAGAGTAAAATAAATTGCCTTCTGACTGAAGCTAGCCTTCTTGCAAAATTACTGTCCTCATACCTCCCACATAAGTACATCTCTTCAGGCAAGACATCAAGTTGACTTGAAAGAATTTATAGATACTGAATTTTTATCAAAGCTCACAAGCAGTAACAACCTCCCTCCCCTATTCCCTTTACACCATTTATAAGTCAAAAGTAAAACGCAAATTGTTAACAGATGTTGTCAGAAATCCAGCACCTCAAATTAACTTCAATTACACATCTTTATTTAGATACCTGAAACAGAGATGAACAGGAAAATATATTTCTTTGTAGGCCACGTCCACCTGCTGTTTTTTAACCTCTGTATTATTTCCCTTGACCTTCCTTCCTTAGAACTACTCCCAGTGCCTACTCCCTTTCTTCTAATCTGAGGTTTATGTGAACGAATATTTTCCAGGCTTCTACACCACAACACCACGCATGTGACCACTTGTCTACATCCTGAACACTATCTTGACGGTCATTAGATGCTTAAACTAAACAAAAAAAAAAAAAAATCAAACGACACCACCACCCAACCAACCAAAAAATAAAACCCAACAAAACAAGACTGAAAAAAACACCTAACAGAATGGGGGGAGAGTAACATAAGAGAGTACAAAAGTCTAGGCAACGTTAACAATAAAAAAACGTGCCATAAAAAACCGCTAACACAGAACAAGTCAAGCCTTTTCCCCGAAAGAGCGAGTCACTGCAGCAGCGCAGTTGTGCGCTCAGCGGGCCCTCCCGCGCTCACAGGAGCTCAGTCCCCAGCCGGGGTCCCGCGCCTCTCCCGGCAGCACCGCCGGGCGCCGGAGCACCAGCGCGGCGGCTGCTGGAAGACCCGCGCCCAGGCTCCGACCGGCGGCCGCACTTCAGCCCCCCGCGGCCCCGGGACAGGGACCCAGTGCGGACCACCGGCCCCGCGGGGTGGCCAAGGCCGGGCCGAGCCCGGGTCCGCCGCGGCGGACACCTCGCCGGTGGCCTTCGCGGGAGGTGTCACCCCCGCCACGCCCCGGCCCCCCGCGTCCCCCGCTCACCAGTGGGGATGCCCAGCTCCTTGGAGCCCCTGCCGAAGCCCTTCACCACCTCCCCGCGGCAGAAGTACGGCAGGTGCCGCATGGCGGCCGGCGAGCGACGGCGGCCGTTAGGGCAGGCACGCGGCAGCAGCGCGAGCCGCCGGCCGCTCCCAGCAACAGCGAAACAACCCCCAGCTGGCGCCCGGCGCTCTCCACCGCCTTGCTCTGGGCGCTACCAAAAAGGGGGGAGAAATCTGGCGGAGCGGCCAGGTTTTCGATAGAGATACCTCTCTGACAGGCAAGCTGCCTCCCCCTGAGAATGGACTTGCCCACGCGGCCATGGCCACCGCACCCATTGGGCGGGTCTGCACATGCTCAGTCTGCTGCGTGGCTGCGTCGCTGGGCGCGGTGGTTAAGCTGCGGAGGAAGGGGCACGCCTGGCGGCTCTGCCCGGGACACTGCTTTCCCTCTCCCGCCCCCCCCGCCCCCCGTCGCGTCGGTTCTTGGGCAGCGCAGCGCCGGGGCGCGGCTGGCAGATACTGCCGTTCCTGCGGCGGGTGGTGGGGCGGCGGCGGCCTCTCCACCCGGCCCGGTAGGGTGTGGGCCGTATGGGCTCGCTGATAACCCCGCTGCCCCGCCTGCCCCGCCTCACAGGCCGGCAGCGCGGTCTGAGGCCGCCCGCACGCTCATCGTCCTCCCGGCCGCGGTAGGCGGGGCGGGGCGCGGCGGGCGTGTGGCGCAGAGCCCGCTCCCGGAGGACCGGCGGCGCGGAACGGGCCGGTTGCGGGGGCACGGGCTCCCCACGGAGAGCAGGGCCTGGGCGGTGTGGAGAGGGTTGTTCGCATTGGGAGCTGAACCAGGGGAGGCAGCGGGACTCGGGGCGAGCAGCCGTCCGGTCCTGCCCGGTCCAGCAGCCTTCGTGCAGTGAGAGCTGAACAGCAACAGCTGTGGCTGCTCAGCGGTGACTGGCAGCTGCCACATCTCAGTCCTCTTGCCTGAAAAGCTGCATCATGTGCTCTGCGCCCGTGCGTAGAAATAACGATTGTTTCTTCCTTGGTAGCACCGGGTTTATCTTTCAGAAAACGTCACATCCTTCAGAGCACAGCAGATATTTAGGAAAACTTTGATACTAGATTTTTTCCTTTTTTTTTTTTTAAATGTTATAGCAGCAAACTGTAATTGCTTAAAAAAAACTTACTATGATTTGCCACCATACTCCCATCTCCTCTTGTGTCATTACCCCATTAGTGTAGGGATCTCTCTGCAAAAGTGTCAAGACAGAAATGCTCATCCTGTGTTCACTCTGTATACTTCAAGGAAAGTGAAGGGTGCCTCAGCATTTCTCTTGTTTTGCTTCCCATGTCCAGTTGTTCTTCATGTTGTAACTGTGTTGATAAATCTCTTTAATGTCTTTAGCTGATTAACACTTTCTATGGCCCCGATCCAGCTCAAATAAATTGAGTTTGCCTGCATTCAAAATAGCATTATTGAGTGTGAAAAATGTTTGTAATCTGTCTAAAGCACAGAGCATACAGCTTGCCAGCAGACAGTCTGTTCGTATCAGTGGCATATATGCCAATTGAGTTTTGGGGTCTCATTCAGCATTGCTGTGCTGCATGTAAGCATAATTGTGTATAAACACATATCTATATCTAGAAATACCACCAAAGTCCTTGAAGTGAATTTCTAATCTTTCACTCTTGTAGAACACAGTTGCTGATTTTACCGGTTTGATACAAGTTACAAAAATACTTCCGGACTGCCTCTAATTCTGTTAGCTAGCTTTTAAATGGGAAAAACAGTGTAAACACCGATGACTTGTGCTTGTATCTAACTACATTCCAAGTAAATAACTTTTAAAAGTGAGAACTGTCTTGAGAAACTGACTTACATGTCATACTGTAAAACACAGGATGCTACCAGTTTGTGGAAGCTGTGGACACAATTTTGTATAAGAAGGCCAACTTTTTTTTTAAAGTTATTCTGCCTCAAACTTACTCCTTTTTTCTTTTTTTCTCCCCTCTTATGCCAATACCCACCTCCCCACCCCTGTCATTTTCATGCTAAGATTTAAATTAATTACTTCAGTTTGATTAGCTTTGACTGACTTAACAGGATCCTTATATACACAGCTGTAGCTGAGCAACAGAGTAGTGGTGGTAGTATATATACTTTAAAAGGAAAAGTGGGAAAGTTGTCCTAAGTATGCTACTACTACTACTGCATATATTCTGTTTGGCTGTCTCCCAGCCTATAGAGAATAATATTGCAAACAATAATGTTGCATACTTCCTAATGGAAATGTCTTGGATATTTAATCCAAATCCTGAAGTTGCTACATAGTTGCTTAACAAATGACAGACCATAATAGTTGACAAGTTTATTTCAGCTGAAGAGCAAGAAACAAAACAAAACTCCTTATATTTTCCAAAATATGTTTTGTCCTGATGGTAATGAATTATGCATCTGGTTATAATTCGTATTTAAAGACATACATTTTTGTGTTGTTTTTTTTTTAAATGAATACATATTTTCACAAAAAAAATGTTGATGTTCTTCTGGTGTCCACAAGATGGCAGGCAATATCTTTTTTTTTTTAGTGTCTGTAGGTTTGGGCATAACGTCTAAGATCTTCCCAGTAACAGAAGACCTTGTGAAACAGTCAAGGAAGTATTTGTTTATGAACTGTGTGGTTAGGTAATTTCACGGAAGTCTAACTGATGACTTCTATCTCATTCTATCAAATAGTTGTGAAGTTAATAATTTAAATCAGTCATCATGATGGGTTGCTGTGATCCAGCTAAAACTTAAGCCATCCTTGATACTAGACATGTTTTTCCTTTGTTATTAATTGAACCTAGTTCATATTGGAGAGTGGATCTTGGATGAGTAGAATTTAGTTACCCGTACTAAAATTTAATAGTAGTCATGTTTCTTCCAAAAGTGTCATCAAATTTTAATTATGAGCATGTCTGCTAGGATTGTCAGCCAAGAAAAGGGTCGTTTGACAGTTCATGAGAAAACTCAGGCAGCTAGGAAGGAACTTCTGTTCCCTGCTTATGCTCCTCTATCTACTACAATTGTTGTTACTTAAAAGTGTTTGAATATTTTTCTAGTTTACACAGACAACCATAGAAATCAGGATAAAGAAAACAAAGCATGTGTTATGTCATCAGTGTAGGGCCTGCGTCAGGTTACCTGACTGAATATAAGCTCGTCATACTAAGCAAAGTTTCATGCAATGCAGAACATACACTGTTCATCTTGTTTCGTAGTAAAATATATGCCTGTATCACATCACAACCCTGTGCCGGAGTCCCTGTCTCCTGCTGCCATGCTGCAGAAGGTTGCATTCTTAGGCATAGCTTAAGATGGGAGCAGGGATATTGTGTTTTCTCCATGTAAGCTGCGGGGAAAAAAATATATATATATTAAAATATATATATATA
>VWYH01009158.1:53951-69279 GCA_013399365.1 Pampusana beccarii
ATTTTAAAAGTTTTATATATATAGAAATCTTCTGGATACTGGGATGTTGTAGGGCTGTCCTGGCCAAGCTGGAAATTCTGGTTACACCAGGCTTGGTAAAATATTCAGCGGGTGACTCAGAGAAAAGTGTACCACATAGTAAAACTAGTCGCATTTTAACCAGCTCCTTGGAAGTTTCCATTCCCAGCATGACAAAACTCGCATTGATTCAAAAGTTCAATCCAAGGACACTCTGGCATGCCTTACTTTTAGTGGTCTGAAAACAGGTGATGAAATCAGAGTACAAAGATACATACAAAACACTCATGCAAGAATGTCTAATAAATACACCTGCTTTTAAAGTATTTTTTTCTCTATTTGAGTCTGGAATAGGAAGCGACAGAAGTTTTTTGTCTTGCTTTGTTTCCACAGTCTGAAGTTTTGTTCTGTTCGAAAGGACCACATTCTTCTAGAATAAATAACTGCAGATTAATGTGATGGCTAACAAGATTGCATTAGGTTACAGTGAAGCAACAGATAGTATCAATGTCTGCATAGTAAGGCATAGCTGGTATTATCTGCTGAACAGCTTCTGGTAATTGTAGAACATTCTAGCACCTACAATGTGTATGTTACTAAACGATGCATGAGAGACAAAGCTTGTTTGATTATTTAGTGATGAAATTCAGATATTGCAGAAATAGGACATAAGGGTGTAGAGCTTCATGCTTTTTGAAAACTTACATCAATTTGTTCGATAATTCCCTCAGCTTTTGAATGACTGTTTCTCTTTTTAGTGCCATTTCTTCACACTGAAGCCTCAGCTGGCTTCTTGAAAAATGCGCAGCACTGCTTTCAACCACCTTGACTGCATTCCCTTGTTTCTGCATAGCGTTGTATTGTGCCACATGGACATACTTCATCGTTGGGGCTTAAAATTCTCTGAATTTTGAAACTGCTGAAGAACCCAAGCTTTTTTTGCAAAGAGCCTTCAAATGTATTTTACAGCCCTCTCTACTTGTCTGTCTTCCAGAAGTAGTTTAGTAGGTGTCTTGTATTAAGTAACTGTGATCTAAATAGTCCTGATTAGGCTGAATCGTAATCATATCCACCTGAATGTCAGGTGTATATCACGTATTTTTTTCTAGCTACAGCTGATGTAGATCAAAATGTTTGTGACCAGTCTATCACTTATTATAAAAAACAATTGAATCTTTTGATTTACATTTCTACTGTGCTACAGTAGAAATGTAGATACAGTAGAAATGAAAGATACAACACAGCCTGATTAATGGTTTGGTACAATCTTCAAGAAAACCCTCCCCACAGGGGCTTCGGTAGCACAAGAAAAGTAGTACAGGGCAAGGCATCTCAGGCAGCTTCCACTGCTGAAGATGATGAAATAAGGCTCTTATGTGTTTGAGAGTATGTGTTCCAAAATACCTTGCATTTCTCAACAGCCAACAGAGATTGCTACCAGGAATCCCACAATGAAATGTAGAAGAACGAGACTGGAGATCTCAGTAAAGTAGGGTAGAAGTTTACTGTGTTGTCGTGAGTTGTGCAATGCCTTGCAAATGAATAGATGTAGGCAACTTGGAGGTTAGTGTCGAGCTATTTTTGATCAATGTTCCTGCAGAAATGGCATGTAAGAAGCAATAATGTGTTACAGAAGATAGCTGAGATCTGTTAAGAAAGCCACAAACAACTGTATGAGTAATAGATTTTTCATCTTGCTAAATGTGATAAAAAACAGGAATAACTTCATTTCAGATTTTGATGAATCTGAATGAATTATGTTTCTGATGAGTTGGAAAGCGAAAAAAATAGATACCAAAATGTTTTCTGACCTAGAGCTTAAGTACTACCTGACTCTTAATTCCCGCTTTTCATGGGGAAGAATAGAAGGCGAAGATGCTGAAGACTTACAGAAAAGGGCAATCTCTCAGAGGGAGGAGCCTGTTGGAAGGGTGTAAGCTTAAGTGGGAATAAGTACAGAGATAAAAGGACCAGATGTTTGATGCTTAGGAGATTTAAAAAGTTTAGGAACACTTCACAAAAAAAAGTAAGCCAGTTTATCAAAACTGTCTGTCTTTTCTGCAAGGACTGATTTCACAATGGCATAAAGAATGAAGACTTCAACAAGTCACCACTGGACTAATTCATGGAAGTTGTATTTAGAAGTGCTGTGAAGAACAGTACTCTTTCAAAACCACAAGAGACGTATTACCCCAGTGGTAGATTTGCTTTTTTATGTCCAGGAATATCTTGCATAGGCCCTCACCTCTATTATCTTTATGAAAAGCTGAAGAGGTTTTCTTAATTTTCAAGGGACAAGGGGGAAGCTTTTTCACCTATGGAACAGCATCAGAAAGAGCAGAAGATGAAAATGATTGTCCCAGAGACAATCCTGAGATTGCGGGGGGAAGGTAATGAAGGAATGGCTACAGTGTTTTCCCTGACTGCTAATTATCACTTTTTAGGATCATTTTCCCTTCCCTGGGCTTTCTGTTACACCTTTGTTCACACACTAAACAACGGCTGAGCAAACAATAAAGGTTCTGGTGAAAATTTTGCACCCGTATCAAGAAGCAATGTGTTAAAGAAGAAAGTAGCCCTGCTGCAATACTTAGAATTGAACTCTTAAATCAGATTCTCTTAGTCATGTAACTCTCTCCAACTTCTTGGAAGTTCAAACCCTTTCACCATATTTTCTTTCTCCTTTCCGGTTTGTTTGACTTTTTCCTCAGCAGCATGCAAACTGTTGTGTTCATACCATTGCGAAAGTGGCAGTGATGTGTGTGCCACAGAGTTGGATCTGGTGAGTGAGAGATGCCTGACACAGGACTGCAAATGAGAGAATATGTCCTTTGGCTCAAGCATGTTATCTAGTAGGTTATATCATTACTTGGAAGTTTCTAATAAATAGCTTTTTGTAACTGGGATATTAGCCTTATTCCATCCACTTTTGCATCACTAGTTTGTCTCACAAGGCTCCTACCAACATGACACCTGCTCTGCTTTTTTTCCCTGAGTAAGACCTGCTGGTTTCCAGTGAGTTTGTTGTTGGATGATGGGAACTGACTGCTGGTAGTAATACGGGAAGCTAACTCACGTGCCGTATGTGAGGTCTCGTAGAGCTGCTCTCTGAGCTACTGCTGGGTCGTTTTGTTTTGCCCTAAGAGTAGCAAGGCTTGCACGATCTGAATAATGCAACTGGTATGTTTGCTGCTAAATTAATTACATTGTGGAGGCACCGTGTGCGTCTCCCTCAGTTCTTCAAGTTCAGCTGCATCCGTCAGAAATGGTAGCAGTGACAATTTGATTATTGGATGTTATTACATAATTTGAAAATCACTTCTTCCCTGCCCCTTCCCCCACACAACAAACAAACAAACACACAACCAACCAACAAAAAAACCCTAGACAAAGCAAACAAACAAACAAAAAACCAAAACCCAAACCAATATGGTTTTACAACTTCCATTATTCTACTTACTTTTTCAATTATATCCTGAGTTGCAGAGGTTCAAGAGATCCCATCTAACCGATCTAACATGTGGAGATGTTCCAACCAGTTTTTCTGCATTATTAATATCACTACCTCGTGCACTTGAATTGCTCATTTTACCCCACACTGTTTACTTTGACAAAGAAACAGCAGTGGGAACCTATAATTTATGCTACAAAACAGGTTGAGCGGAAGATTATGTAGAACCGCTTTACATTACGGAACTATTTATCCCCACAAACTCAGGGTTTTTCATAGCCATCGTCAGTATCAGAAGGTTTAATAGGGAGATTCATATACTCCTTTGTTGCTAAAAAAAATAAAACAGAGATTAACAAATGCCCTCATGAATTTTGGCAACCTTGTACTTCTGTTTGGCAACCAAAATGTACTACCCTGCGATGGGTATTTTGAGGTATTGCAAAAGGTTCATTTGTGAGTGAAGAAGGGCATCAAATTCTGGGGTGGTTTGAATAATCTTCCACGTCCTTCTTGGACAGAAATGAATAAATACTCTGTTTAGTTTTCAGATTATATTTTCTCACATCAAATAGGTGACTTCAACAGTCAGTAACTGCCGCAAGAGGTAAGTAAGAAGGTGACACAGAAGCATTCAAACTGTTTTGTCTGATGTTAGAGCACATTAAAAAATTGAGCAAACTGACGTTTTCTTCTTAAGGAGAAATCAATACATGGAAGAGAACCTGTACGAACCTCTATTTTGAACTACACTTTTGTTTCCATGCTAAGTATTTAATACATTTTTATTGCCCATAGTAGGCCTATTAACTAGAATATAAATTTCTGAACCTGGAGGAACTTTATACTGAATGACCCAGATGTTTGATATATTCTGAAAAATCTTTGAGAAGAAGCTGTGAAACATCTTTTCTAGCGTTTTGGTTCACCGCACTGTGGTATTCTTGGCATCACTCCTGGGCAGGCAACTCATAATCCTCTGAAAGGCCAAATTAGAAACAAAGAAACGAACAAGCAAACGATCTGAGGATAGTGCTTATACATAATAAACAAATGTAACTTCATGAGCTGGTTGGTTTCGCTGTATCTAGTTTCATTTCAGAAATACATAAGCACATGGCCTTATTAATTGCCACGTGGGGCTGAGACTTTGTGTATGTGAGGTTCAGATTCAGTGTTTGTGGCCTCTCCCAATTCAGTGAGAACACTCAGTTATGCAAGTTTTCTCAGTGTGAACAACTGTTATATTTGGTATCTCCCATTCGCTGTCACTGCAGACAGGTGGAAAATGCACAAGGCTGGAGGTGGAAGTTCAAGGAAGATCAGCACCTCTGTTGTTCTGACCTGTCTGCATTGGAATTTAATCAGCTTCTTCACCTGCTTTTTTTGTAGCTTTCTTCTAGACTTGTTCCAATGGCATGGATTAGTGAATTAGTAGAGAAAATCCTAATAAAAGGGCACTTTACCTGGCCTCTCAAAACTGCTGCCAAGTTGCTATCAACTTCTTTGTGCTGGTTGACTAATTTTTGAGTGAATATCAACACTATATTTAAACAAAGAGAATGTCAATATGGAGTTGAAGGCACTTCCATTTCAGTCCTTAAAATATTGCTAAATTAGACAATTACTTAAATGTTATCCTCCACTTTCTTGGGAAACACTTCTGCTTAATTATTCAGAATTTCCAAAGTTAAGGTAATTACTTGTGCATTAGTTGGCATTATATACATAGCAATTTTTATTCTATCAACTTTCAGCCTTGAACCAATTTCTGAAGAATCAAGTCTGATACAGAAAAGATTCTCTAATGTGATCTTGGTTCATTAGTAGAACCTCAGTATGTTCAGCATTAACTGATGTGATTGATACCTACCACTTCACAAGTAGAATGTGTAATGCAGTATTTTGCTGTGGCAGGAATTAGGATTTTTTCTTCTTTTTTTTTTTCTTTTTGACTTTGCTTTGAACATAGCTATTGCCGTGCGTGTACAGGAGAGGAGAGAAACAGGATGAGTGATATGTGGTTGGTTCTTTATTTCTGTGAGAACAGCAGACCCGTTTCCCAGAGTGGTCTGTCAATAGCTTAGGCATCTTTGCACAGAAAGTTGCAGCAGTATGCCAAAGAAACAAACTGTCAGCACTGGACTTTACTCTGAGCTTTAAGTGAATGTTTACATGTTTTGGGATCAGACCATAGATTGTCATGAACATGCATTGAGATATTACACAGAAGGTGCCTGCAAGAAGCAAAGGTTGCAAAAGGTTTGGACAGACATGTCAATGACTGCAGCAATGCAATATCTATACACAGAACCTTTAATCAGTAAACCTCAAAGCACTTCACTGAGGAAATAATTGCCCTCTTTGTTTAATACAGAAACTATGGATACCAGAAAACCTATACATCAGGTACTCTTTCTTCTTGGAAACAAATGTTTGCAAAGCCATGGTTCCAAGATGTGTTATTAGAAAGAATTCTTCATATTTACTGAAGTGCAGTTTTTCAGCTTGAGATAACCCGTGTTTATTTCTCATTCCTTTTCTGGCATGGTGCTAGAAAAGAACAGGCTACAGGCCTTCTCACAGAGAAGTTTTTTCATGTCAGATTGTTGAAAGAATAGTGATTTGCTTGAATGATTTTCTCTGCTGTATTGATTTATATTGCTACAGCTTGTTGGTGTCTGCTTGAATAGAGATTTTTAGCATCACACTTTTCTATAATCTTCATTTTCCTTATTTTAGACAACATGCAGAAGAAAGTATTGTCTCAAATTACTGGATTTTTTTTTTTGGTAAATTAAAACTTAAGTCCATTGATTTCCAGTGCTGGTTTAAACTCTTTTGGTGAACACCATCCTAAGTTACAGAGAGCAGCCAAAGGACAGATCAAACAACGTTAACAGTAAATAAAATCTCAAATAGATGGACTACATTAATATATGTGAGCCAGGAAGCCTTTGTGTAGGACAATGGAGTCTTTTTGAGGATGCACTTCGAATCTTCATATGTGGATCTTGAAGGAAAATGGTTTTCTTCAGAGTGGCAACAATCTTACTTCCTAGCAGAACTATGAAAATGACTTTTAGTCATGTGCCAGCAAGCTGGGACACAAATCACATCAGAATATTGTTCATAGTATTTTTCACTATGAAACCTTTTTGCATATGATAGTGAAAACCCCTGAATCTTGCTTGGAAACCAGGCTTGTTTGCTTATATTTGTATTTATTTATTTGTTTTACAGACCTCTTATTTATATATCAATAGAGTTGTTTCACTGTTTCGAGAGGTTATCAGCAGTGTAAGAATCCTCTGGACTTCTCACGAGGAAGTATGTGTGGTGTTTTTCAAAAGTTTCTTTATTTTGAGGACTCAAAACCTTTTAAGAGAACAGAGCTGCTCTTGAGGACATGCTACAGTAGTGAGAGCAAGAAATGAAACCGTTTCTGACAAGCTTTACTTTTAATTCGTGGAGAGATAAATACTTCCTGCTTTTTTGATTTTTTTTTTTNACACCACCTGTGAACACTATATGATAAGACTGGGCTTAGGAAAAAAAAGACGAGTGGAAAAAAATTCAGAGAGATCCAGCAGGAATTTTGTCCCTCAGGAAGGCTCAATGGAGCTCCTGAAAACAAACATAAAAAGAAAGTTGGTTTGTCCTGGATATTCAAGATTGCTTTAATAGTTGATACGTAAGTGAAACTAAATGTTTATCAGACTGTACTAAGAAAAGGTACTAATTATTTTTGACCTAGAAAGTATGAAACTGTTAAAAGGTACCAGGTATGAAGAAGAAAATTGTGAAGTTCTTACTAGAGTCCTCAATTTTATAGGCAATCTTGAAGTCTCAGTGAACCTGTTGTTCAGATCTGTGACAGACATGAGACATTCAAACCTGAGCAAATGCTTATTCAGAACCCAGATTTAAACTTAGAATAAAAAAAGGAGTGGTGAATTGCAGAATGTAGATTGACTAGCCTGTAATTAGGACCCTGCATTTACCCTCCAGTGCAGAAAAGTAATGAACTACATGACCAAACCACTAACTCTTGGGAACATAAAGTAACAAGACAGATTTGGAAACTTAGGTCTGCAAATCAATAGGATGAGTTTGGAAAAGGCACTGTGAAAGACTGTGTAAAGTGTGCAGTAAAATACACATCCCAACAGTACCCATCCTTTTGATGAAATTGCTACGTTTCCAAGAACTTAAGGTATCTAAAAAGCCTGTGGACAACGATGAAGTTCTGAATAAAAATTGAGGTATACTCTTACTCTACAATACACCAGTACTGATTCTAGGGACTGTTCAACAGGCAGTTTTATCTAGTAATATGAATAAAACTCTTGTGATTTATGGTAATGTGCAGTTTATATGGTTAGGTGATGTCTAAGCTTACAGTATACTGACAGGCAATAACTAGACCATATAATGGGGCAATTCTTGCTATAGGTTCATGTGTACTAAATATACAAGTTAAAGATAGTCTTGCATTGCAGGAATTATGCAGCTGCTGCCTAGTCCATGTAGGGAATTATGTGGATGCCACCTCAACAGGGCTTGGCCCTTGGCTCTTGCTCAAAGACAAGTCGTGAATCCGCTGAGTAAGTAAGTGGTTTATTTATCCGATGTGCAGAGCAGCTCGAGCTGGGTGCCTTCAAGCATGGACCCCCATTGGAGACCATGCTCTCCAATAGTTCTCTTACTGATTTCCCAAAATCTCCCACCTGTTACCTGATCCCAAAGTCCAATCACTTAGTTCAGGTTGGTGGTCTTTTATTGGTTTTCTTGGTCACTGGGCTGGCCTTCTTCTGAAGTTACTACATTCTCTTGGAATTCTTGGTCCTTCTTCATTCTGGTAGCATCTGCCGATGTCAGCTAGTTTTGTGATGCTTTATCAAAAAGTCTACTCTCAGCTCTTGCAGCCTAACGCTTCAACTGCTTTAGCTTCTAGTGCTAAGTAAGGCTATTAATTCTAGTAATTCTCAACACTTGGAAATACACAGATTACAATTTACTTAGGGAATGGAACACCTAGTCCACTAATGGAAAATATTCGTCTATACATTTTATTCACAGCTGGCATAATAGAAAAGAACTCCCACAGGAGTACTGGAAAATGCATGTGTTCAGTTCCCACACTTCTGCAGTTTCTCAAGAATTAGGTACTTTTATGTAGATGGTCTACAGACAGACTGACTGCCCAGAAGGACAGAGCAAGACATTCTGTTTCCAGCAGAGCAAATTTTGGTAAAAAATAGCCTACTTCTTGAAAAACATTAAGCTGATCCCAGCTAACAGAGCAACCCTGCTATAAAAAAGGAATGCACAATAACAGTTAATGTACAGTGAAAGTGTAACTGAAAGAAAATTCAGAAATAATGAAAGTACTGCCTATTTCAGAGAAAGTAGACAAAATGTCATAAAAAAGTAATTTGTGGAAGTGATAAGTAGATGTTGAAAGCCTGATGATAAAGAAGAACCAAAGTAAAGAGGCTAATGCTCTACATATAAATAATATTTAAAGTAACTGTAGGTTCATGGTCCTAAGCTGACATTAATTTGTTTGGATATGCTGGAAAAAAAGCGTTAATATAGGATTATTTTTTCCTTTTGTATAAATGTAGCAATACCAGACAATATAGCACAAAATATTGACTAGGTATGTTATACCAAAAACCCTGAAGTCTGCAACATCAGCAAAATGCAAAGAGGGATCTTAGCACCAGACAACCAGCTTATGTAACAACTGACAGCAAAACACTGTCACTGTAAAAATATTATAACTAAATCAAAGATGCTGCTCTTGTGATAAAGGACCATGTTTATCTAGCAAAACAGGAACACAAGGGACTATAAAACAGTTTATGGTAGAACTTTTCCTCACGGCCATAGCAACAGACTACCCTCAACAAGGGGAAGAAGGAGAAAAGAAATGAACTTAAATGGAAAGTTTTGGCTATTAAAGAAGTCCATAGTTGACAGAAAATAAAAGCAAAAGCTTGAGCAGAGTATTATAGATACAGTCTGCAGTCCTTTCAGAAAAAGCCTGCACTTAGAATACCGTAAAGCAATTATGACACGAGCCTCTGAAATTCGTGAGATGTTTCAAAAGTGTAGAGGAGAAATCAAACCAACTTAGGCACTAGTTCAGAGTTCCCAGTGTATACATACACATATGTATATGTGTGCATGTATGTATGGATATATGTATGTATGTCTTCATATTTACATATGCAATATTGGTATTGATTTATTTTTACCCTGGGAGGGGGGGTTTTCTAAGACAATTGATGCTTTTAGTAAATAAAATATGGAAAAGTCTGGAAGGTTGAAATTTGCCTAACTTGTTAGTGTTTTAGGAGGAACTTGACTGATTCTTGTTATGGTTGAAATCCTGGGTTTGCCAGGCCACACCAGGCTCCTCCGAAAGAAGCCAGCAAGAGAAGGAGTCCTTCATTCCCTGTGCAGACATGTTAACACCAAGCCTGCTTCTCACCTCTTCAGTGCAACCAGCAAGTTACACTTTTTAACTGGATCAGAGTAACAAAAAGCAACCTGAGTCATTCTATGTGGTTTACTTGGCAAGGTTAGGGCCCTGGAGTGGGAGAAGAGGCCAGGGGATGCCTTGTGCTGGGCACAGCTGGTTCCAGATGGCTCTAATACAAGACATAATGCTGGCCGAAGCAGAGCCTGTTGGTGGCAATGGTGGGACCTCTGCGATAACATATTTAAGAAAGGGTAAAAAATGCTGCACAGCAGCTGTGAGATAGAGGAGTGATAAAAATATAGGAGAAAGAGCCTTGCAGACACTGAGGTCAGTGGAGAAGGAGGGCAGGAGGGGCTCCAGGTGCTGGAGCAGAGATTCCCCTGCAGCCCGTGGTGCAGACCATGGTGAGGCCGGCTGTCCCCTGCAGCCCATGGAGGTCCATGGGGGAGCAGAGACCCCCCTGCAGCCTGGGGAGGACCCACACCAGAGCAGGTGGATGTGCCGAAAGGAGGCTGCAGCCAGTGGAGAGCTCACACCGAAGCAGGCAGCTGGTAGGAGCTGTGGGCTGTGTGGGACCCACACTGGAGCAGGCTGTTCCTGAAGGACTGAATCACGTTGAAGGACCCACACTGGAGGGTTTGTGAAGGACTGTATCCCATGGGAAGGACCCATGCTGTAGCAGAGGAACAGTGTGAGGAGGGAGGGTCATCAGAGGAGCTGTACCACAACCCCAATTCCCCATCCCCCTGTGCTGCTCACGGGGGAGAAGGTAGACCAGTCCGAAATGAAGGGGTGAAATTGAGCCTGGGGAGAAGCCAGAGGGGCTAGGGGAAATGTGTTTTTAATTTTGTCATTGTTTCTCACCATTCTACTGTATTTTTAATTTGCAGTAAATCAAAGTAATCTTTCCCAAGTCAAGTCTGTTTTGACCATGATAGTAATTGGTAAACAATCTCCCTGTCATTATTCCAACCCTTGAGCTTGTCCATCTTATTTTATTCTCCCATCCTGTTGAGGAGGCAGAGTAAGAGAGTGGCTGAGTAGGCATCTGGCAGCAAGCCAAGGTCAAACCCACCACAGCGGTACAATGAGAGGCCCCTAATTTACCCAGTATATGTTTTACAGTTAATTTTGGCTACTCAAGGCTGCAGTCCACTTCATGCTATTTTTGATTCTGTAATCAGCACTAACTGCCAGCCAGCATCTTGGAAGCAGTTTGTGTTAAGATGGCCCTGATCATGCAGTACTAACACAGTTTATTCGTATTAAACCTATTTTAAACTTACCTGAAAAATCTGCTTCTCAAAAAGTGTGATGGTTTTGTGTAAACACACAGTGGGTAAAATGAAAGAGTATTTCTGATACATATTGTACGTACTTTGAGGAAGAAAACCTGGCCTTCCCTTATTAACTTTAGGCATGAGTCCTGTCAGCCAAGAGGGCCACCCGTGTCCTGGGTGCATCCAGCACAGCATTGCCAGCCGGGCGAGGGAGGTGATTGTCCCGCTCTGCTCTGCACTGGTGCGGCCTCACCTGGAGCACTGTGTGCAGTTCTGGGCAACACAGGATAAAAAGGATACAGAGCTACTGGAGAGTGTCCAGAAGAGGGCTACAAAGTGGGTGAAGGGTTTGNTTCCCCCAGAGGGTGGTGGACACTGGAACAGGCTCCCCAGGGAGGTGTCACGGCCCCAAGCCTGACAGTGTTCAAGAAGAGACTGGACAAGGCCCTCAGACACATGGTGTGAACTGTGGGGTTGTCACATGCAGGGACAGGAGTTGGAGTCAATGATCCTTGTGTGTCCCTTTCAACTCAGGACATTCTCTGTTTCTATGAGCTATGTTCATCCCTACAAATGCCTACTCAAACCTGTCAGAAGACACTTTGTTCCAAAGTATACTACAACGTGTTTCAGGTGTTCAGGTTTCAATGGGGTGGGGTGTCTTCTTTCTGTCAGCTGTTTTGTGGTAAAGTGGCTTTGGCAGCAGTGACCGTCTTCTTCAGACTTTCTGTTCCACACACAGTGTTTGCACTTCTGGCACACCTGCTCTTCCCCCAAGCTCAGACTGGTGCTCAGTGTGCAAGAGTTCACCTGCAAATTGAAGATTAGGATTTTTTTTTTTTTCCTACGGTGGCACAGAACGTGCAGTGTGTGGAATCTGGGCAAGAATGTTAAGTCTATTAAACTTTACAAGAAATGGCAATGTATGGATGCTTGCAGAAAAGATAATACAAATTTCTGGATTGTACTAACTCTGTCCTTACAGAAGGCCCAAGTAGTAAAGGCACAGTCTCCATATTAAGAGACCTTCAAGCCCAAGCAGGATTCAAACTGGGGTTAGGATCCTCTGCCCACCTGAGGCCAGATACTAGGATCTAATATCTTCCTAATGTTAGGCCTGAGCTATCACAAGAAACAGATACTGGGGATACACTTGTTAGAGACAAAAATGCAGGCAAGTGATCTTTTGAAATAGTTAGCAAAGCAGCTAGTAACATTACAAAATGCTAGACCACTGTCCAGCTTTTTAGAAAAAGGAAACTTTCCCTTCCTTGAAACTGAGAAGACAAAAGAAGGAGCAGTAAGCACTAGGTTTAAAAAAACCTTTGCATCTCAAACTTTTGACAGAGTGTAAAAAACCTAAGGTAATTTAAAATGTTTTGTATTCTTTAGGTTTTCCAATAAAAAGCCTAAAAGCCTTGTGGCAACTGTCAAATGACAAATGAAATAAAAATATTAATTTATAGTGAGCATACCTATGAGACAGATCTCCTGCTAGTGGAAATATATTTAAGCTGCATTCTTCTGAACCATAACTACGGAAGTTTAGCCATGAACAGAAAACTGTTCTTGAACCTTTCTCAATTTTGTTGTTTCTATGCCTTGTTCTCATAGGTTTGTTGGTCTTATCATGGCTATCAAATATTCATGTACAAATTGACTCTATGCAAACCAGCCGAGATTTACAACAAAATGAATTATGTATTTTAAATCTCCTACACTTGTGACTTGCTTTTTGTTCACTTTTGTTTATATTTTGTCTCTAAGTTCCACTTTTCCCATTGATTATTTTAATTCTTCTGTCAGTACTTACAAAATTGTGGATGGCACCTCTTTTTAAAAAAATTATTTTATTTTTTAACTTAATTTTGTTTCTCAGCTACTATACAGTCACATCTCTCACAGGGGTATCACCTAGGAGGAAGGACAGCTTGTGGACCCTGTAGCTTCGTATTGCAGCTTCAAGGTTAGAAGAGCAAAAACTAGGTGCAAACCCACTTCATCCGTTTTCTTTCAGGATCAGATGGCAAAAGCTATCCATGAAAGGAACCATAACTGAAACACAGCCTTTGAAATTTCACAAAGCTGCAATAAACAAATGATGAGACCATTCCACTGAGGATCGCAACCTCTCTAATCATGTCAACCTATGAGGAACTCCACGTTCTACCTGTGCAAAAGTTAGAGAATAACAGACTTCTGAAATTCAGTTATTTGTCTGAAACAACAGCTTTCAGTAATGACTTTAATGCTCCCCCATCCCCCTCCACAGGAAGGAGTTTTTAGAGGGTACTGCAGCAACATACCTCATCTCTGGTGCTTTGCTTATTTTGCTCCAATACACTCTGCATCTCTAGCTGTGTAAGTAAGAACAGAGGGATGAAAAACAAGAGAAACCTCTGCCCCAAAAGCCTACTCAATTCGCTCTTTTAAGTATACTCCATGTTCAGCTCTACTACTACTACTACTCCTTGCACTGCAATGGCAATACTGTGGTGCTTTGCAGACAGTTTAGCGAGATAATAAATACTTGTATTTACGCTACCTGTGACTTATTGTTATAATTTACATGCAAGACCAAGAAGATACAGTCATCGGCTGTAATCATAAACCATTACTCTCCATGGGAAAAACAAGCAGGAAATCTTGCCCCCTACCCCCAGATTTTTCACTGTTGTTGGAAACTTCTACTACCAACTTGAACTGGGTTTAAAGAGGAAAGTCCTCTTTCCTATCGTGCTCTGTCAGTTCAGCCCTGTGAATAACAGATGTACTAGAAAGAATCCTTTTCTTCCCCGCCTGTCAGAAAAAAAGGAGGACTACCAAGCTAGCGTGTAGTTATACACTACTTCTGTGCTCAGAAGGTATACACATAATTCAAATTTTGTTAACAACACGATGATGCAGATCTCAGGTCTCACAGTCCATTCCCAAGCTTACCTGCCTGACTTAAGGGGTGACGTGGAGGCAACTCCCCCTCCTCCTGGTAGTGTCTCCTAGTGCCAGCCTTGAAATGAAATCTCATTTTCTGGTTAGCTTCCAGTGCCTGGATCCTGCTTACCGTGCAGGTGTGTGAACCTCCAGTGGGAGCTCACAACTGGGATGAGGAAAGGACAGGAGAGTCCCTTAGCCGTGCCTCAACCTGCCGAATCACACTGTGCTCTAGGTAACGCTGTTGTGCAGGGATTCTTGAGGAATGCTGCAAGCACTGTTCAAGCTGCTGTGGGCTGCAGCACTTGGGGTTTTTTAATGAGAAAAATGCTTTCTTTGAACTTCCTATTTCCTTGGAATTTAATTTTCTGTCTTCTTTTTAAGTACTTTGATAACTTATTAAGAAGCTACCTGCCCCTAAGCTCCTCCTTTGTGTTTCACAGCTCTCCAAACCCTGTTGAATAGTTTATCATCAGGCAGACATTTGATGGGACAAGGTGAACAACAAGTCAAAGTCTTCTTCAGACTCTGTCTAGACACGCTTTTCATCACTGTAAGTTTCATACCTGGCTTCCTAGCCAGGTCTGCTCCCTTCCCACCCCACTCCTCTTTTCCGCCTCCCGTTTTTTCCACTCCCCGACCCGTTTAAAACACATCTGTCCGCAAAGGCGAGCTCCGCGCAGCCGGGCAGGAGGGTGCCAGGTGGGCGCTGCACACCCACAGATCCAGCAGCACCAGCCCCGCTCTGTCGCTGCTGCTCATACAGCCCAAACAAGCCGACTCAGTGCTGTGGCGGTGATTTTCCACCTCGTTCCCCCAGTGGCACCCAGGGCGTCCTCCATGCCGCAGAGGGGCGGCGGGCTTATGGTTGTTTTGGACTATGCCTTGCCGACGTTGCCTTCTCCTGATGGGCCCCCGAGGGGGGCCTGGGGAACCGGGAGAAAGCCCTGAGCCGCGGGGGAGTTACCGCGCTCTGTCCTACGTGGGTTTCAGCGCTACCGGCTCGGGAAGCCTTAGGTGGGGAAACAAAAAAAATTTTAAAAAGCAGCTAAGGAAGAGAAGTTGCAAAAGGGGCCGGCGACAGCTCGGCACGGTCGGAGTGAGGGAGGGGCGGGCAGGCGTGAGGAGAGGAGAGGAGAGGAGAGGAGAGGCGGG
>VWYH01009158.1:69537-160109 GCA_013399365.1 Pampusana beccarii
TCTGTTTGTGTCTCTCTTCCTCTCTTCTCCTCTTGTCTTTCTTTTGTTCTTTTCCCTCCTCTCCTCTTCACATGTCTCCCCAACACCCGTCTATTTATTTATTTATTTATTTTTCCATCTGTGTTGGTGTGAAATCTGCTAGAAAGCACAAGGTTCAGGGGACATCTAATTGGAATCCTGGGGTGTGCCTCTTTTTTTCTTTTTTTTTTTTTTCCCCTCTGTTAAACTTCCTAAAACTGTGAAAGCCCTGAAGAAACCTTCTTTCTTTCCAGAACAGCGAAGCTGTTTAGAAGGTTGTAAATAATTTTCTGTAACCAAAGTTGGGTGGGAGGACTCACAAGCCTGACAGGAGGCTCATTTGTGCTCTGGCACTTTACCTCCTTTCGGTGTTGCTCAGAAAAGTAGATTTCTTTGTGGGAAAGAGGAGGAGTGGCAGCAGGAGAGAATTGCTATTTTGGAGTCTGCAATTTTAAATTTCTCTTTTAATGGAATATGAGGTGTGTGACCTCAGAGCTGGCAAGAATGGCAGAGCCAGAAATGGTAGTAAGAGAAGGGACAAACCTAGCATTTCAGTCTATCAACTTGAAAATTCTTGTGAAAAACAACTCAGTATTTGTAGCTTGGGTCAGAGCTCGGTTACAATGTTACATTGCTTTTGAAAGTAGGCGTATGCGAAAGAAAATACTACTACTATTTGTTCTCCGCAGTGGTTCTCTACTCTGCCTATAGTAAATACCAGTTATTGGCATAATCTCTTTCCTATGAATCTGAGTTGTCTGCAGTAATAATTCTTTCCTGAGACCTGAAGAGCCAAAACTTTCTTAAAAAACCCAGTGAAGACCTTTGCCAAGTCTGCTCTCTTTTTTTCGTAATTTAAGTGAAATGTGCTGGCGAACATAGAAGCTGAGGATTTACAGCCTGCTGTGCTGAGAATATGGTGATTTACTGAACAAAATCCTGCTCTCCAACTTTTTTGCCACAGTGGAAACCTCACTACTAGTCTCATGAAAAGATTCAATTTTGTTTTCTAATGATCTGCTACTGCTTTTCCTTTGAATTCCAACATAATCCAAAAGTTCGCCACTTAACTTTTGTTCATAAGCTTCTGCAACTTGGAAACACCTAACTTTATCAACATAGAATTCTGTCTTAGGAAAGGTGAGGAAAGGAAATTCCACAGGAATGCAGCATGCCCAACTAGTACAACTGAAATAACTTGTGCTATTAGGTTTACTTCATAGCTCCAGGGAAACCACTTCTTGCACTGTGAAGCATTATTATACACAGGATAATCATGGTGCTAGTAGAGAAGCTTAATAAAACAAACAGAAACCTCACCACATCTCAGAAAGCTCTTTGCACCCACCAGACAAGAACAGTGTAAATCATAACAAAACCTGTGTATTTGGTAACTGTGTTACCAAAGTGTTCCCAGGTGTGGATTCTCCTATCATAATCATACATATTTTTCTTGATTAGATTTTAAAGCCTTTTTTTGTTTGTCTTTTCAAGGGGTGGAAGGATTAGGCTGTTTCACTACTGTAAAATCTTGTAGTAAAGGAAATAAGAGGTAGCAGTTCTCACCCACTATAAAGTTTCTGTGATGACAGTGAAAGTTACCCATTGCTGATTATACATACAGCTCTATAAACGATAATATGGGGGGTTGGGGTGCCTGTCTTTCTGTGTATTTTGCAACAGAACCTACTTTCCAGGTAGAATCTGCTCCTTAGGCATCAAAAAGTTGTGGTTTTGAACTGTATTTTTATGTTCAGGTTAGATTAAACTCATCTGACCTGAAGCGAGCAGTGGAAACCCCCAAAAATACCATGTAGTACCTCTTGAGCTGTAGGTTAAAAGGAGGAAATATTATTTTATTGACTTGCACAGTAGAGTTAAACCTGTGCACCTAAGCACGATGCTGATCCTTCTTTATTGTATAACTACAAGAGATATCTGTTCTTTTCAGATAAGGTTATTGTTGCTGGTACTATTTGTCCTTTAGCTTACTGATTAACTGTAGCTGTAGGCATGGCTTTAAAACATTGGCTTCTACACAGGGCTAGAGAAAGTCTCCTCAGAATAATATTTTAAATGTTATGCTTGAAGTGTGATCCGCGTACTCAAAAACCTGACAGCCTCTTCCTTCCCCCGTGAGATTTGGATGTAGTTTAACAGATATTACCTTTCCTGTAACGGAGTTGGCCAGTGTGTCCCATTCTGAAATACAGTATTGTCACAGGACAGCAATTAGCAAAATTCTGTAGATGGGCGTGAGGAGTGCAATGACTGTGCCATTCCTGGCAAAATTATAGTTCCTACTTTAGAATACTGTGGAAAAAAATAGATATGCATTTTACTTTGAAGTAACCAATGTGTAAAAGTTATCTTGATGAACACCAGGCAGTTGTACTGGGTGTTATATTGGACATTACTCTAAACATGTTTCGTATGGTGTTGTGAGTATACTTTCAGTGTTGGTTACCTTGAGGTAAAACATATTTTTTTTGTCCGTACAAAGAGTCATAGACTTCCCTGGGAAGGAACTGGTCACTGAATGACTTTGCCGTAATTTTACTTTCCTTAGCTGAAATTTCTTACTGTTATTTCATACTGCCTGTGAGACCTCCGAGGGAGGATGTGAACACAAAAGATGATCAGTCTTTGAACTGTTCTCAGGAAGATTTACTTGATCCAGTAGTACAAGCAAGTATTAGAAAGACTACCAAAATCTCTATTTTTCTCAATGTCAGTTAATACACAGTATGTGTTAATTTGGGTTTTACTTGTTTTTTAAAAGAGAAATATTTTAATGTGCCATATTCATGACATTTGAACATATATCCAAATAACACAAGGGTTTGAATACTTTTTTTTTGGTCATCTGGAAAACAGCTATCTACTTTTAGCTACTCTCACTGTTCATTCTCTATGTAGTGGTAGGTGTTTGTGGAGCTTTGTTTAAAGCTGCCTTCTAAGCTAACCGGGGAATAGAAATGTATTATTTTTTACTGTAAAAAGGAAGTGTATTTTTCTTTTTATTATTGGGGTTTTTTTTAAGCAGCCCTGGAGGAAATGCCCCAGTGTTACAGAGTATTTATTGTCAATGATCAGACAACTGCACCCCCATGGAATCATGCTGCTGCCTCTGCATGGCTTTCAGAATTAAGGTCTTAGTCCTGTGAAGTCTAATGGTAACCTGAATAGTCATCTTATGAGCAAATCTTATTTTCGGTAAGACTGAAAGCTGTCTAACGGAACAAACATGAGTACTTTTCATTCAGTTACAGGCAGATCTGCTTTCAAGATCATGCTGCTCAGAATGGTGGAAATGCTGAGTAAAAGTGACTCCGCTCTGTGTCTGGCAGATCTCTGCAGATAACCCTGCATCTGCACAGTCTGTCTTTGTGCTTGTGCATGTTTGTGTTTATGCAAGCTGCTTACGGCTTTGAAAATCACTTCCTCATCAGGATGAATGTTCTGCATAACTGAATCTGAATGGGAGCATGTTAATCGCATGCAGGACATGCATGCTTTGAAGCATGCCCTGGTATGAAGATATGCCCTGGTAAAAATCAAGGGCTTTCCAGCAAATCCATCTGTAGTGGAGGGCCTTCTTCAGAAGTGTTGAGGAAAAGTTTTGTATCTTGGGTGGAATTTGTGAATGGGGAAAGAGAACAGCAATGATCTGGTCAACACCTTCTCACTTACTGTTCTCATTGATAGCTGAAGTTGCTGTATATCTTCCCTTCCTCTGAGGCAAGAAAAGGAAATATAAGTCAATTCTGACTCTGACTCCCCACCCATAAAAATGATTACTTGTCTCCTGGCCCATCCCAACTACCGCTTCAGAGGTGGGTGTACTCAGCACTACACTTTCCACTTGGCTTTTCTTCAAGACATTTCTGTGAAAACAAAAATTTCAGGTTGTCATGAATGTAGGATATTAGTGCAGCTGCCAGAAAGTTTTCAAATACCTGTTGTAAATCTTTGTTTAAAACCTAATATGTTTGTGAACATAAGATAGAGGCCTGCATAATGTACATGTTGTTGGGCTGCTCCACTGTAGCTGTATGCCAAAAGTCACCAAAGCAACTACAAGAGAGCAAACATCGCTCACTGCCTACTTCCTCTGGTTATTTGTTAGAGGAAGCAAAATCAGAAGGAAAATGAAAGGAAGAAGCTGGGTGCACATTAGTTCAGCAGCCCACAAGGCTGAGAGAGTCATGACACTGGAACATTGCAGCTAAACCTGCGAGATCTATCAGATCTTCTGTGCTCTTGTTATAACTGTTTTTGACCTCCTGACAGCCTCCATGATGCTACCTAACTCTAATTTCTCTCCCGCCTTTCTATCAGTCTATCTATCAGATCCGCAGGCTGCTGAAGTACCCCAAAGTACTCTAGACCCTTCTAAACTTCCGGTGCTGATGCTGGCCTATGGTCTATTTTGGTGACTACAGGGCTTTCCTTTTGAATGCTGAATTGCTGTTTAACATCTTGCCTCAACACTTTTTCCATTGATGTGAGAAAGGGCTGAAGAGCCAAAATCAAAAGACACCTGAGTTTTTGTTCCTATGCTGCTAGTCCCCGATGATTTCCATCTTATCATGAGATGGGTCTGTGTACCATTTGGCTTCAACCTTAAGAAAACACACAACCTCCAACTCTCAGCTGTGTCAGTCCAAACAAGAGCCTAAAACCCAGAGTCCAGGTTTGCTGGACTGAGGTGTGGTGAACAGAGATTTCCAGTGTGCCACAGGGCTTGTTGTTCCCCATGGTGTGTCTATCAGGGCAGGGACTAGCAGCCAGGCCCGTTTCACAGCCCCAGCCAGGAGCAGGGCAGCTAGGGGGCACATTGGGGCATCCCTGGCATCAGGCACCTCTCTGGGGACTGGGACAGGATGAGGCTGGGCTGGGACAGCCCGTGGCCAGGCTGTAGGGGCTGCAGACTGGCCCTGTTATGGCATCACTGAGGCAGGGGCTGGCAGCCCTGGGAGGCTGAAGTGGAGCCTTAGGGGAGCTTGGAGGTGGGTGGTTGAGGCCATCAAGGCCTATTAGTGCCCTCGGGGCCCTGCCATCAGCCATGAGAGCCGCCTGGAGAGGGCTGCCCGGAGGCCACCTGGTTGGGTCTGCTGTGGCACCCACCCAGCCCGACACGCAGGGGTGCTGGGGACGGGCAATCAGCAGAGATGGGAGTGGGGCTGCTCCTTCCACCAGCAGCGTGTTGTGATACCGGACCAGTTGCCCTGTGAAACTGCAGCCATCAGGTCTGGTGTAGCAGTGGTCTGCCAGCTCTATGCCCTTGCAAACATGCTCTTTCTTAGGACCAGCCCTGCGGTGTGAGTCCTTGTTAATAGCACTGTCATTATGTGCTGCAGCCGCAGTCTAGCCTGTCTGTATACAACCTCTACATGAACTTTAGTCACCTTCCTAGGTGTACTCTAATCTTGTAGAAGTATTTTGTGAGTTGTTTTTTTTTTCTCTGAAGACTTAAGTTTCTTGTGTCATTTTCTGTTTGTTTTTAAGGATGGGTGAAGCCAAACGTATCTAAAAACACACACTGAGCTGCGCTCAGAAGGTGCTGCTCCCTCCTGTCCATGGCCACAGCCTTTCTTTGCTTAAGGTTATTCCCCTTCAGCTCCTTTGGCATAAGTACCTGTGTAGTTTATTGCTGACTCGTTTCAGTCAGTACTATGGGTCAGATTAATAATTTAGCATGTAGGGTTAACACAAGTTTATAAAATAACCAGGCAAAGACTTTGTTAATGAAATCAGCTGTTTTACAGTAGCACCTTTATAAAAGTTAAATCAGAACTTGACATTTACCAAGACATTTCGCAAACTGACAGGTAATGAGTACTTGTTTCACTGATGGATAAACTAAGAGGCAGATGATCCGAAGTGATTTGCCCTCTGACACAGAAGCGGTGCCAGAAATGGAGATTTAAAGTAGTTATAGTTATCCTTCTTTCCATAAGGTCTGTTTAAATGGAGAACACCAGTGTCTAGTAGAAATCAAGTTGAAATTATCCTGGTTTTGTGTTTAGTCATACCATACAGTTTGTATACAGTGGTGAAGAATAATTTTGACAGGAAAGAGGGAAGCAGGCAGCAGGCAGCTAGCTCATCCTTTTTACTAACTCCTCCAAATACCAGCAACTGCTGTAAGTTTCCCCTTTTAATGATTACTGCATTAGAAATACAGGCTCTGACTTCGGGAGGAGGCAGTTAAAGAAGGAAGTGGGTCAAGTACATAACTTTTGCAACTGAACTTCAGTTGAGAGTATGACCAAGGCTGTAGCATAAAGTCTTTTGTATGTGGTTGCGCAACCTCCCTCCTGCTCTCCTACAGTGCAAAGTGCTGCCTCTGACACCACGTTCTCTAGTATGCACTCTAAAGCTACGCAGAGCTTGAGAAGAGCATGTTAAACGCTTTACTGAATGCAGCCTGGAGCTATGTTAATGAATGTTCTAGGCTCATAAAACTTCACAAAACAAAAAACAGACGTATTATTAGATGAAAGGTACTAAATCTTCCCTTATCCTGTAGAGGTCATCTTTAGCAAAGAAAGGGATATGATCAAGTTTTAGGAATTTTTAGAAAAGGAATTGCAAGCATAAATAGTAACTTATTGTTGAGACTGTTCAGAGGAAGCAACGTGTCAGGGAGATAAATTTGTCCGTGGGGAAAAGCCTCCACCTAAATATAAGAGCCATGTTAATGTGTAAACATTTGTAGATCTTGAATTTTGGTATAATAGAAATGCAGTGTCTGAATATTCTGGCCTCAAAACAACAGAGGAATTGCACCCAGCTAGGTATACAAGGCCTTTTTGAAACAGGTTCTTTATCCTGCTTTCAGTTAACTTGTATTCTAAAGCAGGAGCAAGAAAGACTTCTTTGCAAGCTTTATTATTTGGAAATTGTAGAAGGGGAAGACCGCAATGGTAGCTTTTGATTAATGCTCTGTCTCCCTGGATTGTAAAGAACAGGGAAGGAGTGGCAATCCTCTTTAAGTGTGTGTTACTCCACAATGCTAGCACTCCTCTAAAAAACATGAATAGGATAAAATAGCAGTGTTAATTCTCATCTTAAAGAAAGGAGTCCGGCTTCTGTCCATTAAAGCTTTATGAATATCAGTGGTTTTGAAGTACATTTTAAGTTCTAGAAAAGTCTTCATTTCTAAGTTGGTAGGCAGTAACCAGTAATTTAAGGGTGACCAGCATCACAAGCTTCATCCTGTGGCAATAAATACTTGATAGAGATAATGGGGATTATCATGTAGCTAGTATCCTTCCTTTGTTAGTTTCATATGTGGTGGATATTATTTCTATTGGATCAGATCTACTAATCAAGACCAGGAGGACATCGAGTAAGCAAGCGTGTGATAAGTTACAAAGCATGTTAAAACTTGCTCTAAATTACGTAATTGTGTTTGATGCTATATTGCAAACTAAAAGTGGTAATTGTGGAATTTCCATGGGGTTTTGGGGGGGTTTTTTGTGTGTGTTTTTGTTTTGTTTTGTTTTTTTAATTCAAGTCTGAAGTGTGAGACCTGATACTTAAAAGGTACCTCTCTATGCTTTCAGCAATAATTGCACACTGGTTCACCTGACTACTTACCTTGAAGGTTAAAATTTTAGTTCTTCCAGTTTCACTTTACTATAAACCTAAACCAGACTTGGAAAAAATGTCCATGTTCCTAAGATGAATTAGAAATGCAGGGTAAAATAATTACAGTTGCAACTCTGAAAACAAAGCACACTTTACAGTAAATAAGATGTTTATGTAATGCTGTTAGCCATGATCCTTATAGCTGTGCTAGACATCTAGTGTAGCGTATCCTGGTGGCAGCATTACTACCAAAAAGCTATGAGGCCAGGCCTCAATTTCTTACATGCACCTGTTCTGAGATTTGCAAGTAGGAAGTTAAAAGACACAGTTTGAAAATCAACAGCTAAAATGATACTGGGGTAGCTTAAAGAAGGAAAATAAAAAATCTTACACTGAACAGCCTACAGCACAACCCACAAGTGGACACAGAGCACACTTCTTTTATGTAAATGAATTTTCTCACCAGTTTTTTTGGGTAGCAATTATTCTTAGAGCTGCTCTGAAAGTTATTCAGAGGCACTAAAATTTTCTTGAAAGGAACTGTATATCTCTCCAATACTTTAATATTTCTTTGACCTTTTAACTTATGGATTAAAATTTTGGAAGAAATTTTCTATAAACTTTCGCAATTAGAGGTTGGTTTGAAATTCAGACCTATACTGAATTATTAAGCAATGAATTTGTGAGTGCAAATGCCATTATTTGAGTACCAATGCAAGTTTTTTAAGGATGCCCTGTTCTTGATCAGTTTACTGCGTGTGGTAGCACTTACAAAAGACGGCACTCAGTTTGCTAATTCTAGACTGCAGTTTTCTTTACAGCTATAGCAGCTGCATAACTATGCAGTGAACCCTTCACAGAATACTGAAACAGAAAAAAGGGTGCTTAAGGCAAAACAGAGCTAACAAACGAAAACTATGTAGTGCTTGTGAAGTGAAGATGAAAATAATATTGGCGTATTATAAATCTTGTTGCAACTCAACCTTGCAGCATATTTCCACATAAAAGCAATTGGTGAATCATAAAAACAGGTGTGTTTAAATGATGGTAACACAACACTGCTGTGTTCTTAGATTTGTGCATTTGCAGTGACCTAACACAAGTCAGCTTTGGAGATAGGCTGTAAGTATTGCCTTTTACCTTAGAAAGGTACTTCAGCAATCGAGTCACAGCTGTTCTCACAATTTCAAAAGTTGAGAAGCTACGCTACACTCATTTCTTTCTCCCCTTCTCATGAGCTCTTTCCTGACAGTATTTCTAATCTCATCTGCAGGAGGTTGGAGAGACTGTATCTCTTATAAAAAAACCTTGAAAGGCTTCAGGGACTGCTTTCCCAGTGAGAAGATAAAGCTTGAGTAGCATCCAGGAAGTGAGTGGTAAGTTATGACTATAATGAAATCTATGTCACTGCTGAAATGAGTATAAAACATTCTTGTCAAACTCTGAAGCACGAATTAATAACAAATACTTTCTTCTCAGTAATGTATGTGACAATTACTGGCTTTAATTTTGTCAGATGCGGTTGAATCAGCTTCCTCTTCTTACTGAACTTTGGTTTATACTCCTAGTACTACGGAAATAATGTCTCACAGAAACTATCTGCTTCTCACCATACTTTTCTAGAAAAATAAACTAACTTTTTTCATTAATTTCTAATTTTCAACAGAAAATTTTTGGCTGAACTATTCGTCTCTTTACTATCACTAAATATCAATGTATTTATTAACAAGTAATTTTTAAAAGAAATCTTTTATTCTTTGACAATAATATTTCATTTTACTTTAGGATTTTTTGTTCCATCTCCCTGACAAGCTCACCAAATACCTGAGAAACACAAACTGTTTTTCTGAAGTTGTTGAAGCTGATATGAGAAGAGTGGAGGGCATCTTTTTTAGCCCTGCAAAGCCATCTGGTATTTGAAATGCTGAAGAGGAAACTGCGGTTTTGCCACAACTCACACTTCAGGCTTTTCTTGGGTCTAACTCTTATTTTAGTAATCATTTCAGTTTTGAAAGTTAACCAGAAACAAGACTTCATAAGTCGGAGACATCTAGAGCTGACAGAAGAAGATCCTATTGCCAATGTTAACTGCACCAAGATTATAGAGGGTGATATAGAAGAAATTCAAAAGGTAAAACTTGAGACATTGTCCGTGTCATTTAAGAAACGACCCAGACTAACAACAAATGATTACATTAACATGACAGCAGACTGTGCCTCCTTCACCAAGACCAGGAAATACATTATGGAACCTCTCAGCAACGAAGAAGCAGAATTTCCAATCGCTTACTCGATAGTGGTTTATCACAAAATCGACATGCTTGATAGACTTCTAAGATCTATCTATGCCCCTCAGAATTTTTACTGCATTCATGTTGACAAAAAGTCTCCAGAATCTTTTTTTGCTGCTGTGAAGGGAATAGTCTCATGTTTTGATAATGTCTTTATTTCCAGCCAGTTAGAAAGCGTTGTATATGCTTCATGGAGCAGGGTGCAGGCGGACATCAACTGCATGAAAGATCTCTACAGAAGGAGTTCAAACTGGAAATACCTAATAAACCTCTGTGGCATGGACTTTCCTATAAAGACCAACCAGGAAATAGTAGAGAAATTAAAAGCCCTTAAAGGTGAAAACAGTTTGGAAACAGAAAAAATGCCTGTTTACAAAGAAGTAAGGTGGAAAAAACACCATGAAGTTATCGATGGTAGAATAAAGAACACGGGCATAGACAAACAACTACCACCTCTCAGTACTCCAGTTTTTTCTGGTAGTGCCTATTTCGTAGTTAGCAGAAGATTTGTAGAATACGTATTAGAAAGCAACAAAATACTTAAGTTCATTGAGTGGGCGAAAGATACTTACAGCCCAGATGAGTACCTGTGGGCAACAATTCAGAGAATCCCTGAAGTCCCAGGTGCAGTTTCTTCGAGTGACAAGTACGATGTTTCTGACATGAATGCACTGGCCAGGTTTGTCAAGTGGCAGTACTTTGAAGGTGATGTGTCCAAAGGTGCACCCTACCCACCATGCAATGGAGTTCATGTCCGCTCTGTCTGTGTTTTTGGGGTAGGAGACCTGAACTGGATGCTACGAAACCACCACTTCTTTGCTAATAAGTTCGACACTGAAGTTGACCCTTTTGCAGTGAAATGTTTGGAAGAGTATTTGCGACACAAAGCTTTGTATCTGCAAAAGAACTAAAACACTGCATGCTCATGTTATGAAGCATAGGTACAAACAGTACAGCTATGTACTTGAACTCTGTGCCTTGTCCATGGACAAGGGGGAGAGAAGACATGTCTTGAGTGGAGATGGGGATGCCTTGTGTTGCACACTGAGGCCTTGGACTTTGGGTACAAAATCAAATACAGCAATTTTTTAAAGAAGGCCAACTCCTGGAATATTTATTATCTAAAAGGTGTAATTAATGGACTTCCTTTGACTAAACTATTTGTCTTAAGGCTTGTAAAATGCATGTTGTTCATGGTTTTTCCTCAGTTTTTTCCCCTGAATGTAACACTAGCTGAAAGGGAAAGGTGATGATGGGGAAAAAAAGGAAAAAAGCAGCTGGGCTGCACAGACATAATACTGAGTACTGAAAGTTCTCAGGAAAATAACATTAGAATTGATCTGAAAGCTAACCAAAGGGAATATACCAAAGCCAGCTGTCATCATTTAACTTAAATCTGATTGCTGTAGTTCCGTAATATTTAATTCTTAATGCTCCTGAAAATTTTATCTTCAGTATGGAGTATTAAGGATTTGTGTTTAAATTTTTTGTAGTCAAATCTTGCTTTTGTACTCTCAGACTCCCCTGATAATGTGATACAAAGTTTATACACCAGTTTGGAATTACATCTTCTCAGGGAAACTTCCCTTTTGTGCCTGATGGATATTAGACTTGTAATTTCAGACTTCCTACTGTATCAGGAGTCTTTCTTTTGGATTCAAAATGACTCAAGTTTCTCAAAAACTTAAGAACTGGGGTAGTGTCTAAATGTCACTGATGGAACTCCTGGTTTCTGCTTTCTATGAAACTCGACTTGCATTCAAGATTCTTTTAACACTGAATAAACAAAAATAAAGTTATTTTTCTAAATTATATCGCCTCTTCCTATAATTTAAGTCCTGAAAGAACCACCAAAAAATCATAACGGTGAAGAGCTATTTGCTTTTTTCCTATAGTTTGCCATACACAACTGAAGCTGCAGCTGGGACAAATCCTGCTTTTCCTCCACATCTTCATTCATTTGTGTCTGTGCTTGTTTAGGTTTAGCTAGTGCAGCAGATTTTAGTTTATTTGCTTCTTTTGGTGGAAGGGGAAGGAGGAAAAACGGGTGAGTTTTGTTCTGGCTTAGGTTCCTGCTCACTTTAGCTGCTGTGGTGTGGTATAGAAACATGGTAATGAGAGAACAGGATACCATGAGAAATTATGTTATTTCTTTCCATATCAGTTCAGGTTTTTCATGCATAGTTTCTGCCAGGTGTCTTGTCTTACTCCTGAGATGACAGTGGAATTCATCACAAGCACTAACAAATGGCAAAACAGACTGAATTTTTTGTTTCTTGAACTGCTGCATGTGTTTCTTACAAAGGTAGTTTGTAATGAAGTTTCTCCTAAGGTTTGCCTCCTTAGACGTTATCATAATGAAGTGCTTACCATTGATCATGTGAACAGCTAGGGAGGCAAGCAATTTACTCTGAAATAGGGCCTGTTCTTGCCAACACCCACCTTCAAAACCACCTGAAAGCTGTTTTAGGAGTCTACAGGGACTCTCATATGGTGCATAAACAGGTAATTAAAGCCTGTGAGCTGTGTCAGTGGAGGCAAATATCTTGTCTTCCCCACCCTTTGCCTTTTCTACAAGAATGCTCTTAGAGACAGTTGTGCTCTCCTACAAGCTACAACAAGCTACACTGCATATAGTTCTGGGAAATTCCAGGAAGTCATGTTATATTTTTTGGAGAAAGGAGGCTGTTTGTTTTTAAAAAATTCCACCTGAATACAAACTACATTAACAGCTTCTATGAGACCACAACTGCTGGCTCAAATAGACTTAAAAAGTGACGATGAAGTTGTCTGCACAGAATGGACTGCCAACTCAGCTGCTTCAAATCTGCTAGAGAGCTGGAGCATCAAGCCTTTTACCTACCTATTCCAACCTGTTTTGTACTTACTCATTTGTATAATACGATTGATGCCTGACTGTATCTCTGTTGTTAATGACAGGGATACTGCTACTGTAGAGAGACGGTGAAGATGCGACTTGACAAGGTGCTCTAAATGCTACTATTTGGATAGAGTCAAGAGAGATCCTGTGTACACTCACTGTATGTTCTGTACAGTGGAAAATCAGGAGAACATTGCTGTTTAGCGTATGTTCTCCGTAAGACAGGGAGAAATTTCTTTTTCTTCTGGGGAAAGTGAATCACAAAAATATCCACCTCTCTAAAACTGACTTCTAGGAGATACACTCTGATATAGTAGATTTTAATTGGTTTAGGAAGGCAATTTCACAAAAAGAACTCTTAATCTGTTGAAGAAGTACCAAATGTGCCAAAGGAGATTGATAGATTAACAAGAGGTGTTGCAACTGTGCATACAGAAAAAGCATTGTAGCCCGCTGTAACAGGTAGAGAAAACAATCTAATTTACACTAGTATTTTGCTGAATTTGCCACGCTTAGCCAAAATAATCATCATTCTAGAATTCAGCAACTTTGTAGCACCAACAAAACTCAAATTATAATCTAGATTATATCCCTTCCTGACATCAGCAGTTGGCCTTTCATAATTTGTCTCAGCTTTCTACCCAATGCTTAGGGGACTGCAGTAAAACTCCGGTACTAGCTTGAGTGAACATGAAAGAAAAATGCTTCACTGATACTGTAGCAACAAGCTAATCTTGATGCTATGCTGAAGATACTGGGCTCTTGTTAGGCATACTAAAAACTAGAAGCTTTATTATTACATTAACCCTTCAACCATTGATTCTGAGTATACTGACGCTCTAATACAAGAAAACTGCTGGTTTAGTCTGATCAACTTTGGGTTCCCACTTGGGGAAGAAGGCAACACATAGACCTGCACCAGGATTGAATGTGGAAGCTGGACAGAAGGCAAGGCAGTTAAATTTGAAGCCGTGATGGCAGGTTCAGCTACAGTGCTGCCCAGGGCCCCCAGGGAACCTACTTTGTTCAGTCCCTGCTGCATGCACCCAGCTTATACCAGCCCTCACACTGTGACCTTATCATCCCTTGGGCAGGTAGGAAGGAAGTTGGTTTGCATTCTGCCTACCACAGAACTTTTTTTTTCTTTCTCTTTCTTTCTGTGTTTTAAAGCTGGTTCAGTTTCTCAGTCCAGCTCAACAGAGCTGGGAAGGAATGAGTATCCAGTTAAACGACTGCTGAAGTAACACATATGCAATTTACAATCCCCTAATTTGTCTTTTAACTTTCCTTAGAATTTTCCGAAAGGGCTCTGTGCATCAGAGGTACTGCTCTAGTTCGGTCCCTGCTTATACATAAGCATTTTGAGTCACCCTAATAATGATAACAACTTCCTTGGTTTACTGTTAATAATTGTGGTAACCAAGTATCCTGTGTGAGTGACCAGGCTGGAAGCCTTTCAGCTCAAAGGCTGCTTTGGTCCCAGAAACCTAATACTCGTGCTTTCATCTGAAACCTCCTTCCTGCCTGAGGTTGGGTTTGGCAGGGAGCATGTGTTTCCCACTCTTGCTGCTTCCTATCTAGCACAAGAGAAAATAACAGGAAACACTCAGGTTAAACATTGCAATTATAAATTAAGGTCACCAGGCAGATCACCATTACTTGGTGCGTATTCAGGTGGCCTGACAAATAAAAATTGACCTTGGTTATAATATGAATGCATTAGAACATTAAAATGAAATAAAGGGCCATTTGTGTCAATACATTTGTGTTATGCTGATAAGGAGGACATAATCCCTTCTTCCAGATTCGGTGCTATTGCTAGCTCTGAATGGCTGTAGCAGTCATTAAAAAGAATAAATGTGATTTAATTTAAGTTGTGCTGCAATACTTCACTGTCTTAATTTATAACTTCTTTTACTTTTGAAAACTCTAGTGGTGGATTTTTTTGGTCACTTGGGGAATATATTAAAAAATCTAATATTATAGTGAGCAGCTCTTCAGTCAATGAAAACATGGGTAACTGTATTGTGTAAAATGACTTCCCGTTTCCAGTTAGCAATAGCATTCATCCTCATCTTAACATTTCAGTAATCTAGTAGACCAGCTTCTATAGTTTTCAAATTATCTTCTTTCCAATAGATCGGTTTCCTTAAATGTGCTTTTAACGCCCTTGACTGCAGTGTGGTAAATTTACAGTAACCTGCTTTTGACAAGCAAGGAGTCTTTCAGGTGCCTTAGACAGCAGATGGAAAAAGGCAATACCCTTCTGGTTATGTTCTTTATTCCAAATATTCAGTTTTCAAGAATCTACACTAATCTGATTTACAAAGTTATTTTCCTCATATTTATCCTGAGGTTTTCTATTTTATAACTGAAATTAGTCAGTTTCTTACTCTTTGCATACAAATTACAGTTTGTTTTTTTCCCTTCTTGTTTATTTATTTATTTATTTGGTTGGTTAGTTAGTTAGTTAGTTAGTTAGTTAGTTCCCCCCTGGGTCAGCCACTAACCTCACACAGATCCTTTTTATTTGCATTATATTCTCCCTGATTTGCTTCACCTTACACTAAACTATCTTCAGTCGGGGTAATATCTTCCTCAGTGTCATAATTTAAATTCTGTGGCTTGGAAAATGAGCTTCGCTGTTGGAGTCTTACACATGGTTGTGTTCTTCTAGGATCCACCAGTATTAGTTTTAGTTTGTCTGCTACAGCTTCACAAGAAAAAGTTAAAAATACAGCCAAGTCCTTGAAGTCAAACTAACATATTTTAAAATCTATTGGTTTTCCCCAAAAAGGAAGTTGTGTAGGAAAAGAGGACTATATAGAAAAAAAATCAGCTAAGAAAAACATGTCAGGATGGGTCCTGAGCAGATGTCACCTGTTAAAATCCATGTCACATACTCCAAGACAGGATGCTGGAACTTTTTTTGACAGATACTTGTCTAACTATACTTTTAAAAAATAATTTCCTCTGGATTTGGGAACCTAGGCCTACTGGGAGATTTAGTCACATACAAGTAAAGATCGTCTATTATGTACCATAAAATTATATTAATCTTATCTATCTTCACTTCTTTTATTTGTCAGGAACTTGACTTCGTTCTCTCATTTAAACAAGCAGTATTTCAGAAATCCTTTAGCAGAAAATGTTTAGTTACTAGAATCTTTACTAACTTCAATGAAATTAGTATTTCTGCATCAAAACTCTGTATAGTTCTTTCAACCAACTTGCCTTTAGTATACATGGATGTGGGGAGCAGAAATGGTCATTTGGCTTCAAAGTATATCTTACCACCTGAAATGTGATAGAGAAAGTGAGATTTGTGGCTTAGCATCAACAGTTATGGGTAAGTCCTTAGTATGTTTTGGCACCAGCTATATGAATTGCATTAGTGATGCTGGAAAGAGGGATGTCCCAGTGTTGATGTGAAATGAGTTTATTTTGGAAAACATACTGGAAGAGTGCACATCACCTGTCTGTAGGGAATGCTTGTAACCCTCTTTAATGAGCAGACCGATGTTAATTATGCATGTTGCTTGCACCAGGCAGTTGAACCTTAATTACCTCTTTGAACCACTAGATTATTAGCATGATGTTGTGAAACCTCCTCCAGAAGCAGAAGTTGAAATTCTGTCACCCTTAACTTGAAGTTAATCTCCCTTTGTGCTTTTTTTTTTTCAAGTTTAAGGGGCAAATAGGTCTTTCTACAGAAATTGGCAAGCCTGTTGTTAATGACTCAGCTCTCACTGGCCATGCCAGCTGCCCTCCTGCCTGCATGGGGCTTTTGAGCCCAAATGAGCCCAGTTGGTATACTTATTCTGATCTAGCAGTGGTGTTTTAGCTACCTGCATGGCGTTTCTGTGCTGGGCATGCAGAGTAAGGAGATGCTCTTAAGAAATAAGGTGTGCTTATATCATACACTTGTAAGCCTTGCATGCTGACACATTCAATTCCTACTGCTACACAGGCCCTAAAGAGCAAGGGGGATTTGCTTCTACACCAGAGCAAACCCAGGTGAACCTACTTTGGGCCACCGAAACCAAAAGCATTTATTCTTTTTCCTGTGCTTGTGGCACTGTAGCACTGAGCAGCTGCTGCCTGTGAGATACACAAATCCTTAACAACGATCAGCCAGCAATGAAACTTAAAGAGCTCAGAGAAAATAAATATCCAGACTACACAACTCATGTATATCTTCTTTAAGGACTTCTGCAAGAAGGTAAATCACAAGCACCACACATACCTTTCCCTCCCTCTTTTCCTCCCTCCCTGCCCACTAAATTTAAATTTGAATTGCTTCCATGCCATGAAACTCAGCAAACAGGATGCTTGGTAACTGAGGCAATGCCCCCACTGCCCCACCTCGCTTGCATGCCTGCTCCCTAGGGTAACTGGCCTTTGGAGAGCTCTTGTTCTTTTCAAATGACCAAAACCAGAAGGGCTGCAGAGGAACTTCATTTTGTTTTCGCAGGAACAAGTCAAGACATTTTGCCTTTAATGTTTCTTAACCTAGAAAGTGGGACCTAGAGAACAGATTAGATTTTGTATGTAAGGAGTGACTTCAATTCTCAGTTTGGTAGCTATTCTCTAGTTTAATTTTTTAGTAAATTCAGAATCTCAGACCCTCTTAAGAATAATTGCTTTTGAATGGCTGTCTTTTATTTTGCATAGAAAAATTAAAAAGATTCAAGGTTTTCTTTTAAATGAAACCCTCAGCTCTAACTGTCAAGGTTAGTTTTCATCAGAATTCTTAAAATAAATACTCTGGGAAACAGTCATCTTTCCTAAATGTCTGATCTATCTTCATGGGGATGTGGTCCCAAAAACCTCAAAGCCCACACAAGCTCATATTTTTCAGCTCTAAAACAGAATTGAACTATATACCACTAGGGTTTTGTGTATTTTTGAAGTAATATTTTTTTTACCTGTGAGTTCATAAAAATCTGCTGTCGTTATAGCAGGCTTTCACTCTTCCTGATGTTTAAAAGTTGAATTTTTACTGGTAGCCTGGAGAACACTCGGAAAATCTAGACTGGCAGCTTGACTGTGTAATCCATGTACTTCAGTACTTTTGCATGAACCTGTCACAAATTTCCACCACCTAAGCATCTTTCCACCATTAAAACAGTCACATGTGGAAATTTTTTAAATGAGAGGGAAAAAACTCCACGAGATTGCCTTTCGTCATCTGAAGATGAATGACACAAGCTGGAACAGTCTCTCAGAAAATTGTGTGTTAAGAGCAGAAAACACTGACAAGTGACAGTCACAGTAGGAAAGAGTGGCAATTGACATATCAAAATATTTCACATAGCTCTTTCTGAGATGCTGCCAGTAGTGGTTAGGCACTATCACCAGCTATTTTCAGCCAGTGGAGGTTAAAACATGTATTTGGACCAGCAGTGGCTGGACGTGTGGCACTGATTTAATGATAGAGACTGAGGTGCTTGGTGGCTTTCAAGTAAATCCTCAGCTTACCTACGTCCCTAGGACCAGTTTGGCTGAACCCCAGGTTGTTGAGGGAACTATCCGACATCCTTGCAAGGCTGTTCTCCTTCAGTTCTGACAGGTCATGGAAAGTGGGGGAGGTCCCCAATGGCTACAGCAAAGCAAATGTTGCACCTGTCTTTAGTGAAGGGCTGATTTGCCTCATTCTTGGTCCCTGGGAAAATCATGGAGTGAGAACTCTTGGGCATGTGCAAGCACACGAGGGAGAAGACAGAGACTGGGAATATTCAGCAAGGATTAACCAAAGTTAAACAGTGCCTGACCCACTGGATGGTCTTCTGTGATAAAATGACTGGGCTTGTGGATGAGGGGAAAGCAGTAGATGTCATTGGCCTGGGTGTACATGAGCAAGGCTGCAACAGACACTGCAAGGAGGAGCAGCAAGAGCTGGGCTGGAGAACGGTGGCTTCGATGTGCCTGCTCTACCTGGGAGGAGGTTAACAGGAGCCAGGCTTTTTGCCAGGGGTGGCCATAAGTGGAAAAGGGAGAGTTTCCAGCCAGAGAAAGGAGGGGTGGGGAATTTCCTTGGCAGGATAACTAAGCACTGGGACAGGCTTCTTAGAGAGGCTGTGTCATCTCTGTCCTGGGGGGGGACTTCAAGCCCTGGCCATGTAAAGCCCTGAGCAGCTGCGTCTGACCTCACAGCTGAGCTTGCCTTAGGCAGGAGGTTGGACTGAATATCTCCCGCAATCCACACCAGCCCATATGACTGTTTTTCCATATTCCTCCAGCAATTATACAGTCACAAAACCATTCCAGTGGAATGAGAGCTGAAGCGAAATATTCACAGAGAGGGATAACCCATTTCTTACGAACAGAATGTTTAAAATAATACATAATAATAACTGAGGCTTGCTCTAACTCATTTTCCTGTGCTGCACATATCCACTTTGTCACCCCACAAATACCAGTCCCCACAAAACCACAACACATTATTCCCTTTTTTTCACCTGTTCTGTTATTTTTAACTTAGTATTCTTCTCACAAGAATACTGCCACACCTCTCTGGGATTAAAGCTGACCAAATGTTTGCTTATATTAATGACAGAATTACAGTGTGAGATGGGCAGGCTGCTTACTTCATGTAATGTAAAGGTATCTGCCCATTATTGGCAGTTGTATTCCAGAGGATCAGTTAGACCAGCTGAGGCTGTGAATGGTGATTGATTTAAAAAAAAAAAAGCCAGGAAATAACGAATACACTTAGCACTTCTTGATGCTGTTGTGACCCCCATTTGGCTCTGCTTGTATCCTCAAAGCTATAAATGAATCCAATTGTGTGGTACAACACTGGGATGGTAGGAGGTGGTCCCCTGCTTTTTCTTGGAGTGCAGTCACAAGGACAATCAGTCTGGACTCATACAAGTCCCTTTTTGAAAACAAACAGGAGTATACACAATCAGGTCAATCTTCTCCAACGTGCTGCTTTAAGAAGGCATTTAGCTTTTTGATCATTTAAAGATAGTTGTAAAAGTAGCTATACTAATGGACCATATGAAGGCAAATCTGGTTTGTGTGATTATCCTCATGTGTGTTCTGTCTTGGCTAAGAAGGTCTGTATGTCTGGACTTCTATGGTACTTCTAAAAACTGTTGTAAAAAAGGCTAGATGCATGTTTGTGTAGCTTGTCATCTCTTTGGACAGGAGCAGGTACTTAGAACAGTTTAGACTCAGAAATGACATTATGCAGGCATTTGATGGGAACTTGATGCCTAATACGTAGTATAAAAATCCCATGCTAAAGCTTGGCCTTAGAATTGATACCTCAGAATAAAACAATAAAGTATTATTCTTTATATATTGGCATTGGGGCTCTAGTAATTTTTTTTTTTTTTTTGGCAGAAGGCTGTATTTCGTTAATGTTCGTTAAGTGCTACTCTCTTTAATTGCTGGAAAAAAAGAAGGCAAAATAATTTCACCAAAATGATTTCACTTTTACTGAGTGCTCTGTGTCATTTGTTGGCAAAGGTAATGGAAGGAAAAATATCAGCAACAAAAAGTGACCGTGAAATGATTTTTTTTTACATTAACAGCACTGGCTCAGATTTTCTTTCCCATATTTGGTATTGCCTAAACCACAGTAAACGACTATGACACGATTCATATTTCAAGCTGGTAGCCTTGACCAGTTTTCAAAAAGAACTGAAAGCACCTAATGTGGGAACTTGGATACTTATGTCCGAAATAATATCCCTTCCACACTGCACCTGAAGTTAGAGGCATCTTCTTTGCATCATATTATTATCTTTGGTCTTTCACACTTTACCTACACATGTGAATCTACATGTCTCTTTCCACCTGGCCTGGCCCATGCTGGGTAGCTCAGCACCTACTTCATTTTTATGTCTGCATAAAGACATACTCAGAAAGCTTTCCTTCTCTTCCCCTACCCTCTGTCTTAGAAGAATGGCACACCCTCTGTTTTTGAAAATAGTAGGAAATATGTGCATGCCTCTGTCTACACAGGAATTTGATCTCTTCTCTAAGAAGTCACCAGCTCTATAGAGGCAAGTGGGTTAAAAACAAGCCGTTCTCCATACTATCACCTAGGCTAGCACCATGTAGCTGTGCTGGTTGTTCATGCCCTCTATGGAGCCTGGTATGCAAGCTCAGAACAGGGAATAATGCACATGCTTCCAAAATTACTCTGGAAAAACATTTTAAGTGCTGTCCATAAATGCAGCCCAATGTGTACATCTTCACTGGTGCTTGCAGATCTCTCTGTAGGTATTGCATGAAATTTGCACTTCGTAACTCCAAAGGAGGAAGTATCACTCTATTTGTTCGATGCCAGGTTTCCCGAGTCTTTCTCCGAGGTGATGGTATAAACTAATCAATACCTGAGGCACACTACCAAGCTAGGAGGGTGGCATAGACTGATGGTAAGTCTCAAGAACTGACATCTGAAAAATGCCAGGCAGGAGAAGTCGCGTAAACACAACAAAGCAACGCAAGTTACAGTAGCCTCAGCTCTGCATAGTTTCAGAAATAAAAGATTATCTATCCCAGAATATTTACACAAATTAACCTCAGCAAGGAGAAGACATGAAAGGCCAAAGCTCATTTAGAGTTGAAACTGGCCAGTGTTGTTTCAGATAACAAGAACAGCTTTTTCAAGTATGCTAATAGCAAGAGGTCTAAAGAAAACATTGGACTGATAGTTGTTGAAGATGGTCACCCGACTAATAGGGATGAATAAAAAAGGGAGACATTCCATGCATTTTTTTTGCTCAGTCTTTAATAATACTGACAGACCTTGGGCTGCCCGGCCCCTGAGTCAGAGGACCATGAGCGTGGGAGCAGTGACTTCCCATTTGTGGACACCGAAATTGTAAGGGATTAAAGGTATCAGCTGAATGTTCACAAGTCCATGGGCCTGATGGGATTCATCTCAGAGTACTGAAAGAGCTAGTGGATGTTATGGCAGGACCTCTTTCAAGCACCTACCAAAGGTCTTGGGGGCCTGGGGAGGTCCCTGCTGACTGGAAGCTAGCAAATGTTGTGGCAATCTACAAAAATGGTGTGAATGAAGACTCAGGGAACTACAGACCTGTTAGTCTAACCTCAGTTCCTGGAAAAATTATGGAGAAGAACATACTGGGCACTATTGAAAGGCATTTAAAGACTGACGCTATCATCAGGCACAGTCAACATGGGTTCACCAAGAAAAGTCCTGTCTAGCTAATTTGATATCCTTCTGTGATAAGGTCATCCACCTCATGGATGAAGGGAAGGCAGCAGATGTAGTTTTTCTGGATTTTAGCAAGGCTCTTGATACTGTCTGTTACAACATCCTTCTGAATGATTTGTACAACAGTGGGATGAGTGAGTTTAGGGTGTGCTGGGTGAAGAACTGGCTGAATGGCAGAGCACAAAGTGTTTTAGTGAATGTTGTTACATTTGGCTGGTGACTGGTCACCAGTAGTGTTCCTCAGGGCTCAATTCTAGCGCCAGTTCCGTTCGACATATTTATCAACTATATGCAGGAGTTGAATGCACCATTAGCAAGTTTGCTGAAGATACTGAACTGGGAGGTACTGTTGACTTGAGGGACAAGAAGCCTTGCAGAAGCATCTAGATAGACTGGAGCACTGGGCTATGATTCATGGGATGAAATTTAAGAAGTCCAAATGCTGGATTCTGCACCTTGCGTGGAGTAATGCTGAGCACAAGTCTAAACTGGGAGAAGAGTGCCTGGAGAGCAGCCCTGCAGAAAGGGATTTGTGGGTGCTGGTTGATATTAAGCTCAATACCAGTAAGCAGTGTGTACCCTAGGAGCCAGGAGAACAAACTGCAACCTGGGGTGCATCAACCACAGTGGAACCAGCCAGTCAAAAGAGGTGATTGTCCTGCTTTATTTGACCTTGGTGTGGTCTCACCTTGAGTACTGTGTGCAGTCCTGGGCCCCACAACTTCAGAAGGATGTGAAGGTCCTCGAATGTGCCAATAGGAGAGCAACAAAGCTGGTGAAAGGGCTGGAAGGCACGTCCTGTGAGGAGTGACTGAGGGCTTCGGGTTTGTCTAGTTTGGAGAAAAAGAGACTGAGAGATGACCTCATGGGTCTCTACAGCTTTCAGAGGAGCTGAAGTGGAAAGAGAGGTGCTGAGCTCTTCTGCCTGGGATTCAGTGATAGGATGTGTGGGAATGGTTCAAAGCTGTGCTGGGGGAGGTTTAGACTGGACATTAGGAAGTTTTTTCTTTACTAAGAGGGTGGTGAAACACTGGAACAGGCTTCCTAGAGAAGTGGGTGAAGCCCCGTGTGCCTGTCAGTGCTTAAGAGGCGTTTGGACAATGCCCTTAACAACACTCTTTAACTTTTGATCAGCTGTAAATTGGTCACACAGTTAGACTAGATGATCGTTGTAGGTGCCTTACAGCTGAAACTATTATCTTTTCTCTTCTCTCTCTTCTCTCTCTTCTCTGCCATTCCATTCCATTCCATTCCATTCCATTCCATTCCATTCCATTCCATTCCATAAAAAACCCCTTACTACGCTGGTTTTTAAACGTCTCATCTATTACCAGATAGAAGATTGTCTGCCTCTATTTAAAAAACAGCAAGTAGAATAAAATGTCAGCCTGAGTGTTAAATGGCAATCTGCAGAAAAGGATTAGGCTGCTGGATAAAACACTACCAAATAAAATTTAAGTATATTTCAAGAGGCCATTGGCATTTTTTTCTCACTGAATTAATTCCAGTGCTGCAGTTCAGTGTGCAAATCCTGGCTTCAGAGCTGCTCAGCCCCTATTTGATTACATTATTCTTGCCATAAGGAATCCAGCTGCTGGGCAGATTGGAGGCTCTGTGATGCAATTTCAGTGCTCTACAGTGCATTATAACAGGGTTCACACAGTACATTTTTTGTTAAACAAAGAACATCAGACGAGGTTTAGAAAGCACAGTAACTTCTAGGCAAATTGAAATTGTCTATGCTAACTGAGAGCCAAAAAAAAGTCTGAAAAATGAGTTGTGAAAAGCAAAACCAGTGATGAGACTCTGCTTAGCACAAGCACTTCCTTTTTTCACGTAGTAGGAGTCCTGGCAGTGGACACATACTGCAGGGAAAAAAGAAGGAAAAGGAAAAAAAAAATAACCACAGTCTGGCTTTTATTAGAGTTAAATATTAACTTGTCCAGAAGAAATGAAAGGCAGCAAAATATCACAGGGTTATTGATTTCATTTCAACTTTATCCAAATGCCCTACTGTGACAAGTACTGTGTAAACAAATAGGAAGACAGACCACCTTCTCCAAAGAACTTATATCATAAAACTCACAAGGCAATACACTAAAAGGCAGGTAAGATGAAGGACACAAGACTATCTATCTCTTCTTATTGTTTTAGCTCTAATAAATAGCCTTGTGACCAATACCTTATGGAGTCTGAGCACTTTTCTTACTGGGATGGCAATGGCCCAGCACCTCCCAGGGCAAAATCAGAAGACTAAATTAATATTACTCTAAGGAGGTAGAACAGAATCTAGCAATAAAACTAAAACATAATAAAGCTAAAACCTTTATACTGTTCTTCCAAGAACAACTGACATAATCACCACCCACTTGCAGGGTAGTATGTATGTATTCAGTGCAAATGACATCAGACAGTGACAGAAGATTTGACAGTAAATGGAAATAAAACACTCTCACAGACCTTACCTGAAATGGAACAACTATTTTGGAAAATATCTCCTTGTGGGAAGTAAGTTCAACATAACAATACCCTTATATTTTTTTAATCTAATTCTTGACTTAAATAGGAACAACGCAAATATTCATGAGAGAGTCCAGTGCAGGGCAATGAAGATGATTGAGTGGAACATCTCCGTTATGAGGAAAGACTGAGGGAGCCGGGTCTCTTTAGCTTGGAGGAGACTGAGGGGTAACCTCATTAATGTTGATAAATATATAAAGGGTGAGTATCATGAGGATGGATCCGGGCTCTTCTCGGTGACAACCAACAGTAAGACAAGGGGTAATGGGTTCAAGCTGGAANAGGCCATCCGCACTGAATTTAATGAAACAAAAAAAGACTGGGATGACTCCACAAACAGAACAGTGCAGATCAGGACCTTCATTTTCATCTGAGAGTTGAAAGAAAGGAAGTTAAATATCACAAATCAATCATCTTAAACAATGAGACATATCTCTTGTGCCTGTATGCAGTCATTTCCTCTTGTTTTCTCACAATATATTCACAATCTTTTCTAAATCAAGGCAGGAAGCCATCTAGTACCCCCTACATAACACACTTTCATCTACTCTGTGTAGGCTGTTCTTTAGGCCTAAAAGTAAAATAAATTGCCTTTTTAGATTTATTACTACCAGATAGCTAGGACTGTTATTCTTCTTTTGGGAGCACACACCCTGCTTACTTTAGTAACTTGTGAGATACTGTAATCCAGACATTTTTGTTACGGGTAGTAAAGTAATTTGAAGTAGTATTAGAACATATTCCAGACTATTCATACTCACTAAATGAAGATTAAATTACATTATGTGCCCATACTGCAAGACAGTAATCTTGTTCTGTGTATCTTCAGCATCTGTGTGATTTCAAGGTGTCGATCCAAGGTTAACGAATTACAAGAGCACACATCTCACATCAACGAAGACCTGGACTGATGTAGGAATGCTGGGTCTCAAAATCGCTTTCTATCGCATAGAGACAAGAAAATGCACCCTGTCGTAGCAGAGCAGGGCTGAGGGAGAGTTGTGGCGATGGGCAACACTGCCCAAGCCTTCCCGCCACTGCCAGCCCTGCGGTTGCAGTCTCAGGTGGCTGTGGATGAGTAGGCTGCTCCTCGGGGGCCACACATAAGATTGGCAGTGCACACCCTGGGTCACCGAGCACTGGAAAAACACTGTGGCCTTGGCCCAGGGGCAGCCTGGAGGGAAGAGCGAGCAGGGGACATCCTGCACATCCTGCAGCTCAACTGAGCCGGGCGGGCGAACAAAGCACTTCGTGTTTTTTCTGCCTGGATGCCGAGTTACCCTCAGTGTGACAGTTACGATCCGCTTCCTCCACCGCCACTCTGAAAAGGGCACGTGCCTTGCCAGATTTAAAAATCAGAGAACGCTGGTTGTCTTGAGGATTAGTGTTAAGTGTTGAAGTTATTTTTATTCACCAGAAATGGAAAAGGTTGACAACAGTAGGGATTGGCTGCAGCCAGCTACTGCTGGCAAGCTGAACCACCCAAAGTGTATTGTATTTTGTGTGTCAAAATGTTACGTTTCTTCAGCGTTGCCACAAAGATAGCACAATATTTAATCTTAGTCCTGTCACCACAATTAAGGAAACGTTAAAACCCACAAAACATTCCTTTAGAGCAGGTGTTAACTGAGTGACTGACTTCAGCAGAGCCAAATAAGGTGTGTCTACAGTACCAGGCAATCTTTAAACAGAAGCCCTTTAGCTAACAGTAACCAGCTGCCCCCACCTCTCTATTCTTTCACCACAAATTTTTATTGAAGTCCTCCATCTTATCTTTGTCCCAGTCCTCCCAGGATCATGTAGCATCACATGTGGACATGTGCAATTTTGAAACAACAGATATTTACATGAATTAAAAGTGGAGCATTAAAAATTATAATAGTACATTTTCCTCACTAGATACTTAAAAACAATGAATATGGTTTTATGCCTTCATTCAATGCAGACCTTTATGTAGGTAATTCTTTAAAAATCATGTACTTTTAGATAAAAACTTTTTATTTAGACTATCATTACAAATTAAATCACCAAATAGCACTACTGTCTTCATGGCAGAGAAATGGAAGAGAAGTGCAGCAATGCATGTCTGTGTTTAGTTAGAGGCATACCTATATAAACACACAACATTTTTAAAAAGGTATGAGATCTTGGTAATAAAAAGAACTTCCATTGCATTGTAAAAGACATACTTTTTCAAATGCCAGAGATGGTCACACTATCAGTTATGAAAGCCTGGAAAGGATAAAGTAAAAGGAAGAAGAAGAAACCTTTCCCCCATGGCCCCTGCACTCCTATGTATTTCTCATGCAATACCAGATTTCACATACAAGACTGACAGAAGAGCAGCCCCCTCTGCCTGAGCTCCTGCCAGTGGTGAGGGCACTTTCCAAGGAAGAGAACATACGAAGCTGAATGCTCAAAGCCTGAGAAGGATGTTTGTAGGTGAATATTCTGTTCACAGAGGAAATGTTGAAGCTTGCATATTAAGACGGTCCAGCTACATCAATACAAAAGAAAATCTACTTTAGCACCATCCGTAGGGATTTATTTATGTCCCCTGTATCTGTATCCTGGCAGGACTCAAGCCAAGGAACACGTAGTTACCGAGCAGCTTAAGCTCAGGTACTTTTAGGTGGCAACTGAGTAGCGGGTTTTATTTTTGAAACCAGGTTGTGGAAAGAAACGGCTTGCAGTTTGGGGCTGATCCAACAGCAAAACGCCTGAATCCTGCTTTACATGTACACATCGTTTAGTGGATCTAGTTCAAGGTGAGGCTGACAGTCCTCTGAAAAAGCATGATCTGAAATGTACCAGCATGTCAAATCCTTTTTTTCCTGTTTTTCTTTGAATCAAGAAGTGCCATCTACTTCAGTCAAAGCATGTTTTCCTTTTGCAGTTCTCTGTTTATTGTTCTGAATGTAGGAACAAGCTGTTTGGGACAACTTAGCCTCAGACACCATCTCACCCATCACCTCATCAGGGCTGTTGAGGCCATCTGAGATGCTTTTTTGGCTCCAAAATTCAAAGTGCTTTGCTATCGTGTGGTGCACAAGAGGACTTTATGCCAGCCTGGTCTCCTAGATGCCACTGTATGGCTAATCCTAGCTCCACTTGTTTCAGTTAGTTTTCAGTTTTGCATCTTGCTGCTTGTCTTTGCAAGGACAGAGTGGCAGCCTCAGAGAACACTACGTGGCTTAATTTAATTTTTCACAGAGTTGTACATTTGCTTATTTCCAGCTCCCTTTTTCTTTCCATCTGGTAATAAATAATGGGACATGTCAGCAGTTGCAATACCTTTGGGAGGTTTGGTGCCTATAATTCGTGTCATGTATATTACCCGCTTGTAATTTGTTATGATAACTGATGACTTGTTCAAAGACCTCCTAGGCTCAGCGCTGGATCTTGGACTCACAGGAGCAGACTGAACAGAATAAAGATTCACCTCTTATATTGTGCAGGTATATGAGGTAATTCTTGTCTTGTTTATAACTCCTGAGTAAAGACACCTGCAAATGTATCCTACAGGGCATGAGATCAATACCTTGACTAGCTCCAGCTGGGTAGCAGTACTTCTTATTCTCCAAGGCTTACTCTGTCCATAGAGAGAATTACTCATACCAAAAGGAAGAAAAAAAAAGAAAAAAAACAGAGCTGAACATGATAGCAGAAAATAACTATGAATATTATGAAATGAAGTAAATTGAAAAAATTGAAAATCAAGGGCAATTTTTATGTGGAATAGATTCTTCTGCTTGTTCTTAATTCTTCCATGTGGATTTCATCATTGGTAGATCAGGAAAATCCCTTTGTAGTATAAAAGGGGTCTTGATAAAGCAGTAGTCAAAAAGAGCTTTATATCACGAAAGATGGCTAACTTCCTATCTTTCTATCTTTATCAGTTATCCTTGAGGTATATGACTTCCATTTAGCACTTCACGAGTTATTGCCCAGAACTTTCTTGAAAGCAATCACGATATTTTTTTTCTTTCTATTGGTGGTATCATTTTAAATGAGAACTACCTCACAGCAAGCCCTGATGTACAATTACACTACTGATTTAACCATATGCAGAAAAGGACCTGTCCAAACAAATTCCTGCAGTTAACCTCATTAATGAAAGCCAAGATACAATTGTTTTTCTTGGCTAGACTTCTGGTTAGTATTTTAGTCCAAACAGCATAAGGCATGTTTGTTTAAGGCTCACAGGAGAGTAGAGGCCAGAAAAGAAACCAAATGATTGATTTACCTTTAAAAAATATTTTAAAAATTTAGGCTAATTGTTATGCAAGATAAGGTTCTGAAAAAAGAAACAAAACCTGTTTGCTAAGTTTCAGTTTGATACAAGCCAGGAGTCACCAAGAAATTCCAGTTCCACAGATGTTCTACCAGAACAGCGACCAGAAGGGTCACTGTATTTGCTTTAACTTCCCTGGTGCTTTTCACATTTATTATGTTAACCAACATTTACATTTAACTTTCTTAAGAGTAATGTGGAAATGCAAAGGAAATGTGTACACACTCTTGAACATTTTATCAATCCAATTTCTTATGGAGCACCCTTCTTTCTGGGATTTATTTTTTTTGTCTAAAATTACTCACATATATATATTTGTGGATAATCAATTTGCTTTAATGATAATCTCAGTGCTGGCCAGCTGTAATAGGTCATTTCAGTCGCCAGTTAGGCATGTCAGTCATTGTTTCTGAATGCTGCTAAACATGCTGACTGCAGAATAACAACAGGATAGCTGGATTTACCCAGGTGTTACATTTCAAACCACTGTAAGTTACTTTATTGTCCTGATTACAAGCTGGCCCTTTTTCTGCACACTGAAGAAAAAACAAAAAACAAAAAACACAAAACACCCCCAAAACCCACAAAACCAACCAAGAAACAACAAAAAAGAACCCCAAAACAAACNTCCCCACCCCAAAAGGTCACCCAACAGTACTACTGTACGATGTCAGTTTAGCAGACAGCCAGGAAAACTTCAGATGGTTATCTAACCCCCTCCAGCTGTTTGGAAAACTGCAGGGCCAGGGCACAAACCTCGCTGTTCTGAGGCTTGCCCCATCATTCCCGCTGCCGTGGCCGCTGGCACTGCCAACTCCGCCATGCTGGAGGTGCAGTGAGAGCAGCGGCACCGGTGGTGCCGGCAACAGCCCGAAAATCATGGGCACCAGCAGAGCTGAGACTAGGAGCTGCAGCAGGGCTGACCGGAAAGGAATAAAACTGAACCTAAGTGTGAAATCAAATGCTGTTCTGAGTCAGCTTATGGTCAGAATAATGCAGGTACTATCCAGCAAACTACAAATGGGCTTTAAAATTAATTGCACACGACAGAACATGTTACAATACTGTTTTCAAACATGCTTGTTTATAGCAAATACCCCGTGTTTCTGTCACAACTGTAGTTTACAAGAGGCAAGCACCGTCCTCTTCAAGGATGGGGATGTATTATGAATGGTCCCAGTTCTTGGGTTTACTCAGTGACACCATGGAGTCACTGGAGTTTTCTGCTCCTAAATTTGAAACTTTGTTTCCTAGATTTCTTTAAAATTTAACCTGTGTCTCTGCAGGCAGTTATGTGGGTGCCTTATTTTACTTTTAGGTCTAAGCCCTAGGATGCCCATCATCTTGTCAGGTCTGTTGTCAATGAACTGTAACACCCCAGAGGAAAAACATGGCTTTATAATGGACTATTTCCCCTATAATGGATCAGTCAAGGAAAAGCTGGGTAGCAACTGTATCCTTTTAAACCATTTTGGCATGCCATCAAAGTCATTCATCTGTACTTATTTCCAGCACAGTCTCACTCCAAGGGTACTGAGGTAGCTGGCAGAGGTGCTCACCAAACCGCTTTCAATTATTTATCAGCAGTCCTGGCTAACTGGGAAGGTCCTAGTTGACTGGAAGTTGGCAAATGTGGCACCCATCTAAATGAAAGCCTGGAAGAAGGATCTGGGGAATTACAGGCCTGTCAGTCTGACCTCAGTGCCAGGGAAGGTCATGGAACAGATCATCCTGAGTGCCATCATGTGGCACACATAGGACAAGCAAGCAACCAGGCGCAGTCAGCGTGGATTTATGAAAGGCAGGTCCTGCTTGACCAATTAGATCTCCTTCTATGAGAAGGTGACCCACTCAGTGGATGAGGGGAAGGCTGTGGATGTTGTGCACCTAGACGTCAGTAAAGTCTTTGACGTGTTTCCCACAGCATTCTCATGGAGAAACTGGCATGTCATGGCTTGGATGGGAGTACTCTTTGATGGATAAAGAACTGGCTGGATGGCTAGGCCCAAAGAGATGTGGTGAACGGAGTCAAATGCAGTTGGTGTCTGGTCACGAGTGGTGTTCCCCAGGGCTCAGTATTGTGGCTGGTTCTCTTTAATATCTTTATCAACGATCTGGACGAGGGGATTGAGGCCACCCTTGGTAAGTTTGCAGATGACACCAAGTTGGGTGAGACTGTTGATCTGCTTGGTGGTAGGAAGGATCTACAGAGGGAACTGGACCAGCTGGATCGATGGGCTGAGGCCAACTGTGTGACGTTCACTAAGGCCAAGTGCTGGGTTGCACAGCTGGGTCACAAGAACCCCATGCAATGCTGCAGGCTTGAGGCAGAGTGGCTGGAAAGCTGCCTGGGGGAAAAGGATCTGAGGGTGTTGGTCAACGGTTGGCTAAACATGAGCCAGCAGTGTACCCAGGTGGCCAAGAAGGCCAACAGCATCCTGGCTTGTATCAAGAAAAGTGTCACCAGTAGGACTACAGTAGTGATCATCCCACTGTACTCAGCACTGCTGAGGCCCCACCTCAAATCCTGTGCTCACTTTTGGGCCCCTCACTACAAGAAAGACATTGAGGAGCTGGAGAGAGTGCAGAGAAGGGCAATGAAGCTGGTGAGGGGTCTGGAGCACAAGTCTGATGAGGAGCAGCTGAGGGAACTGGGGCTGTTTAGCCTGGAGAAAAGGAGGCTGAGGGGAGACCTTATCACTGCCTACAACTACCTGAAAGGAGGTTGTAGCATGGAGGGTGTTGGTGTTTTCTCCCAAGCAGCAAGTGATAGGACAAGAGGAAATAGCCTGAAGTTGCACCAGGGGAGGCTTAGACTGGATATAAGGAAAATTTTCTTTACAGAAAGGGTTGTCAGGCATTGGAACAGGCTGCCCAGGGAAGTGGTTGAGTCCCCAACCTTGGACATGTTTAAAAGATGTATAGATGAGGCTCTTAGGGACATGGTTTAGTGCTAGAGTTAAGTTAATGGTTAGACTCTATGATCTTGAGGGTCTCCTTCAACCAAAATGATCCTATGATTCTATGCTACGCCATTCTGGGTGTAGCATTGCAAATATTTTGTCACACACTGATTGTAAACCCTTCAAGCAGACAGGTGAGTGGAACTGGTAGAGGATACTGTTCACATGGAGGAAATAACATTTATTCAGCTTTTTTTTTCTTCTATTTACTTGGTGGAATACAAGTTTTCCAGGCCCCATCCCATTCCCCATTGAGTGGGGAATTCTCATTACTGCTTCTTATCTATTTTCATGGAATAGATCAGCTTCTCCATCTCTCCTTTCAAATACGTTTAACATTTGTAAATGCTCTGGCTCTTCCAAGTCTGAGACTCCAGGCAGCCAGCTATCTTCTGTATCTATCAGAAGGGTATTCACTCAGCGTAAATGGCGTCCCAACTGACTATGTTTTAGCCCTAAGGTCAGTTCTACTCACGTTAATCTGGGAATAAAGATTCAAAGCAAAATAGTTACATAGGTCTGGCTACAGTGACACAAACTTTCCTCCTGTCTAAATTAATGTGAATAGGAGTGAAACCGGAGAAAAATAACAGTTCTGTTGAAAAGCCCTGAGCACACAGTAGTGGAAACTTTTAAAAGGCTAATAAATGAGACCATTTGAGTGAATGAGGCTTTTATTCTCAACTGGAGACTGCAGCGGCTGGAACTGATATGCAGCCAAATTAATATTAGGCACTCTCAACAGAACAGAACTCTCTTACTAAGTAGTAGTTACTCTTTTTCTGAAGTAAAAGCTTTAGCTAGTCTGTGATTAGTACTGTACACTGATTTGACACGAGCACAATGAAAGGAGATTTCAAAAGTAGTCATATCTGACAATTCGAAGAAATACTTCCCAAATTTGATGAACAGAATAGCAAACAGAAGACAGTAAGTCTCTGAAGAGAAAACTGACTCAGATGTGTGGAACTATATGCATACCCAGGATTTCTGGAGGCAGGTGCTGAGATAAGTAAACCAGCTTCCATTATGCTAACGATCTGGACTTGGTGGGCTCACTCCCTGCCACAGCCCCCAAGCCAGCGTATGTGTCTTTTAAAAAAAATTGCTGATTTTTGAAAACAAATTCATAATACATCATAATGTGAGGATATTAATACTTTGCCAATACATGGCACCTTCCCTTGGAAAATCTGTGTGGCCCTTCTCACACTGGTTATTACTTAGCAAAGAAATGTCCCATGACTGCAAAGAAACCACAAACTGGATTGCGTAATTCTGTTTTGACGCTACTGGTGTGAACCCCTGTTTACACCAAAGAACAAAAGCACAGATACAACTTTCTGAAAATTATACATTGAAATCTATACTGATACATTTAGATTTTCACTTGTATTCACTGGTATTTAGGAACCTTCAAAATGTGTTAGCTGACCATTTCAGCACTATTGAAATTAAATTAATGACCAGTGCTCTCACAAATTAAATTTCAGTCATTATTTGGTTGAAGTCAGAAACAACAAAAAAGCAACACCACAAATGTAATCAATGTACTGCTACATTCATAGCATTCATACAGACATCAGCATTCATAAAGACCAATATAAGTGTTCACATTTTAGGAAATGAAAGAGCAGAGGTTAGCTGGTTGTTTTTAGCTGCACACATTTGCATTGACTCATTCTGGAAAGTTTTTGTCAAGATGAGTATCCGCATACTAACTTTTACTATTTATCAGGGTACTCCCCACCCACCAGTAATAGCAATATTAGCAAAATACTTTGGGGCATGTTAGCTCTGCTAATAAGAATAATAACAGATGGTTCATCCCATATTTGAAACAAAATATTAATAATTAAAATGATGAGTAAACTGTTAGGGGATTGCAGTGGGACTAGAAACAAAACATAAAAATAACAATATGATTCACCTTCTAGCTAATGAAGTCTGAATGCACTGTTCCAGGGAAGCAATTTCTCCTTTAAAAGACAGCAAAATAAGTATTCAAATCAGAAAGCAACTTGAAATACAGTGTGTTTGTTTATCCAGACTACATTTAATGTGGTGCTAAGCACAGAGCTGTGTTACTTAATTCACCTTTGCTCCTGGGTGTAAGCAGTGAGGGTGAGTATGTGTTCCAGACTGGAACACAGTGTTTTGCTGGGGAGCACCAGAGACCAGTACAGCCAGTACAGCTGCTTATAAACTAAGTAAAGCATGTGAACAAGCAAATTGCTAAGAAAAATTATACACTTTTCTTTTAACGCATGCTTCTGTTGCTTACCTTTATTTTCTACCTGAACTTTCCCTCCCACATTGTTAGAGTGTTACCTTAAGAGGAGAATGAGTCCATCCTCCTGAAGGTCTCAGACCTAGGCAAGGGGACAGGCTTTCTGGTTTGTATGGTCTTCTAAGGTACATGTACAGTCATATTTGTAAGGTCTTGGCTTAAGCTGTGCTACTCCATTTGTTATAGCATTACGTTAAATACACTTTTCACTTAGAATGGCTACACTCCTACCTACCACACAAAGATCTTTTAAGAATAATACACCTAATGCTTATCAAACATTGAGGTCTTCACAGGCTGAGTACTGTCAGCAGGTTTGGGGCTTATTTTCTCAAACCTTCCTCTCCCCAGAATGGAAGTGAAAAACTCATGAAAGGTCGTTTAACGGGAAGGGTAAGAAAGCAAAAGTTAAGGTAACGCATAGAATAACTGGAAAACTATGTAGCCGGTATAGAAATGTGAAAGGTCTCATTGGGGAAGGGCAGAAAAATCTGCAACCAGACTTTTCCTGGGGGATTTATATAGCTGTAGAAATAGAGCCAAATAGTCTGAATTCAACAGTGTTGCCAGTAGCTACCACAGATTGGTTACTTGCTGTATTTTCCCCACCTCATAATGACCTGCTTGTTCCAGACAGAAATACAGCTCAGCAAAAATGCAAGTTGAGAGGAGCTCGGTTAGTTTTATTAAAACTATTTCCTGAGCTAAATACAGGAGTTGATAGATACTGGTTAATGTTTAATGTAGGTGTGTAAGCGTCATAATTAAGTATTGGAGTAATACTTTCATCAGGTAGCAGACTAATACTATATCATCCAGACTGGTACAGAACTAGTTTCTATCTGGTAGCAGTTTTCTCCTTAAACACAGTATTGGGTAAAAACAGTCTTTCACTATAGTTACAGAGAACTATCGCATTGTTAATAGAATAGCTGGAGAATGTAGGTAAGTGTACTGGTCCTACACCGTTTTTTCACTTACGCGAATAGCTAAAACATACTATATATAACCTCAGAAACGCAAGAACAGTAGAGAAGGGTAATCCAGATAAGAAAAATGTTTTGGAACATGCAGAAGGCTAGAGGAGAGCTCAGGAAGGGGTGTGTGGTGGGGTAGCAGCGGCCGGACAGTCTACAGTCGGAGGCAGGAGTGGATCTGGCAGCTGGTAAAGAAGGTGCTCAGATAAAATGTTTACTCTGAGCAACAGCTTCTCCACAGGCTACCCTGGGAAGCAGAAATAGCCCAAGCCTGGCTTATGTGAAACAGTGGCAGTTGTTTGCTGCCTGTAATTCATCAGCAGAGTAAGGGAGGTTTCTGGCTCTCCAAGCTGCTGCAGAGTCTTGAGGGCCAACTCTTCTGAAGAATAGAAAAAAAACCAAACCAAAGCCAAACCCACTTCTTTAATACATATATTTGTTTTCAAACTGTGATCTGGTTCCATGTGAAGAAGCTACCACCAGATAGATGTGGTCAAGTTTTCATTTTTGTCATTAATATACTCAGAAAAATCTCAGCTTTGCAACCTGGATCACCAAATAACTAATTTATATTTTGGACTCCCCCTGCATGCCCAGTTTCTCATTCTTGAGTGAGCTTGGAACAGCTCACAGAGAAGTCTCCCTGAGGTGAATCTGTCTGCTGATGACCACAGTTACACCACATTCAAACATTTGTGTTTCCCAAGCAGAGGCATTGAACAGGCACTTGTAACTTCTGCAGGCTCAAAGGAATGTGCAGTCAAACTCTGTTTAACTTCTTGGAAAGAGATAAATAAAAACCAGAAAAGCACTGGAGACTCAAAGAAGTTTGAAGTTATCCATATTGAATATCAAAGTCAGGAATGATGTTTAAGTAATCCAGTGTTTTCTTTTCTAAATCCATTAAAAATATATTCTGGTTTGCGCCTTCTTTATCAAGCAGTTAGGCTTGTTTGCCCTCTTCTCCACTTTTGTGTCTATCAGGTGTTGTCCAGGCTACTTGTGTTTACTTCCTTATTTGCATTTCTTTAACGAAGACAAAATGTCCAGGCACCAAACAGACTCAGCAATTTATAGAAACAAAGTCCTAGGTAAAAGCAGGGCAACATTACTCAAGATTTTCTCTCTCACACACTTGCAGATCTCTATTTGTCCTCAGCTGAGCAGTTACAACCTACTGGACCAGAAAATCCTTGTATACGAGATCATTCGGCCAACTCTGAAACTGAGGCACCATTACTTCCCATCATTTAGGACTCAACTATTCTGTACAAAAAGGAATAAACTCAAAGCTTGGTTTATTTATTGAAATCCAAAAAGATCAAAAAAAGCTTAAACAAGTTTGGTTGGCTGGTTGGTTTTCTTTCTCTATCAATAGTATATAATGAAAGAATATATGTAGTAGCAGAGGTATTAGTAATTATACTTTATTTTACCTATTGATTAATAAATATTCTTAATCCTCATGTATACAGAGAATATCCCACACATACACCTTGGATTCTCCACAATATGAAGTACAACGTCTCTGATGTTGAAAAGACAGGCTGAGAATGAGTTTAGCTAAAATACATAGTTTAATAAAATTCTGAAGGAATGGCAACACTAATGACAGCATGATGTTCCTGTCCAGGGTGACAGGCTGCAGGTTACCTTCTGGATTAGGAGGCTACTCAGTAGGGTGTGTGGGCACATGGAAGGGCAAAAGAGCCTGAGGAAAACTGGAAGGAATATTATCTCATTTTCCCTCATCAATAACTCTGAGGGGCTGCCACACATCTGCTCAGTCCCTGTATGCCACATGGATTAGTAGCATCAAAAATCAAGTTGGTTGAACCAGGTGCCAGCATATAAGGCAGCTTGCTTGTGTCCTCCATGATGATCATGTGGGCAGCTGTGAGCACTTGCAGAAGCTGGGTGGCCTCCATGGTGCCCCTCCCACGGGAAAAAAGAAGGTGCTGGGACCAACAGGGCACCTCATAGACATCAGACCCAGATGTGTGGGTGTGCAAAGAAACTAAAAAAGGCAGCCCCTCCAGAGATGTTTTCCCTTTCATTTACAAAATCTGCCTACAAGTCACACTAAGAATGAAAAAAAAAAAAATAAAAAAAAAAAAAAAAAAAAAAAAAAAAAAAAAAAAAAAAAAAAAAAAAAAAAAAAAAAAAAGAGAGAGACAGAAAGCAGCATTGAAATCACTGAGATGTTGAGATGTTGTGTTTCCAGATGGTGGATTGCCACTGAAACATAGTTAGAAGTAAAACCACGGAATCTGCATTTTTGCAGTGTACATAAAGAAATTTATAGTTCTGTCCTCTTGGGCATAAGGATGGTCCTGAGTCTGCTCTTCTGGCAGACCTCCACTGAGGCAGCTCGGCTCATGTGAGAGCAGCCACAAAGCCAGTCTGTGTTTGCATTCCATGTTGCTGTCAGGGGTGTTTGGACTTCTGTACTAAATCCCCAAGTTATAAACCCTGCTGTATACAGAGGCAGATGCCAGATCCTTTACCAAGGCATTCTGGCGTAAGATGCCCTTTTGGACAGGAGGGAAACAACTGGTGGGAAGATACTGGGGAATTCATGTCACAGCAGTTGCCTGTCTTGTGTCTGCACCTTGAAGCTGTCATGTTAGCAAGTGCTAGGTTCTATGGTTTAATAAACCTATGATTTAATCAGCTCCCTATTGGGCCACTTGTAGAAAGTGGTACTACCACACCTAAGGAGAAGGTTGTCCATATGGACAGAAATCACTCCAGAATAACATAAAAGTTTAATGCTTGAACTAAGTTTGCAAACAAGGCAAGTCCTGATAACTCACAGTAGAGACTAGGAGTCAGAATTATAGGCAGATCACACTTTTTTTTCAAGAAACTACATACCAGAACACACTCGGAAAAATCTGAATAATACTATGATGTCAAAGGCTTGATGTTACCCATCTCCTCATGACATGACTTGACACTGTAACATCAAAGGACGAGCATTTCAACTCACTGATGCTATCTCCACACTAGAAAACTATCTATTTGCTGTACACGAAAGCAGTTTAGACCAGTTGATCCTCTAACTGCCCTATCCTCGGAACAGCTAACTTAACATCCAGCACAGCACCAGGTGGCAGATCAAGAGCTGTAGATGTTTCCTTAAAGCTTGAATGCAATATAATATTTTTCAGCTCTGGCTCTGCTCATACATTTATGCATATGTGTGTATATATATACATGTGCCTGATGTGTCGTATCACATCTACACACCTAGGTGAGTTGTCACCACCCTCTGTTTTGACAATGAACTAGTCCAGGAGCTTGAGGTCAATAAAGGTCCCAAGGAATCTTCTTGTGCTCTCCTTGAGATTCCTGTTGCACCACATTCCTACTTTGAGAGAAAGCAATTAGCAAAATAGTGCTGTTTGAATTAGAAACATCAAAAGAAAAAGTCTTTCCTCAGCAGTAATTATTCATTTGAAGCTGGAGTGAAATTCAGAAGCTTATCAATGGAAGAAATGCTAGTGAAAGGTAACACAGAAGTAACAACCCTTAATATAGAGTAGTCAGAATAAACAAAAAAATAACTTACCGGGCTAAACAAACCAGAGACAAAAATCAAGTGTAAGCAATTAGGGATGAGAAACAGAGTGCTTCTTCTGGGTTCTGTTCAGTATTCACAAAAAACCCTACTCTTGATCTCATTTCACTGTCTGTCCTGTGCTCATGGTTTCCACTGATAAGAGAGGAATGGAGTACCAGCTTTGTAGAAGTGCAGCAGCTGAAAGTACAGACGAAAATGAGAGTGGTGTCTGCAGACAGCCTCAGGAGGGCAATTCTGTGGTCATCTCACCCTGCTTTGTCCCTGTCTGATTTGGCTCCGGGGGGAAAAAAAGGGAGCACCCTTTTCTTTACAGGACTTATTAGAAGAGACCTGGCAAATGAACTCACTGAACTGGGGACAATACTGTCTGTGTGGGTTCATGTCACTAGTCTCATCCATTTTTACTCACTTCACAATCCCAGCAATTGAGAAAGCACTCTGCAGAAGGTGTTGAACCTGCCCGACAGTCCTCCCATGAAGCGGTGGTCTACCAACACCAGTAGCATTTAGACCCGCCTCTAGCTGATCACTGCTCCATGTAAGGCAGAACACTTTAATCTAAAGACACCTTAAGTCAGCTTTGGTAGGCCAAAATTATGCTTATTAACAGCAACCTGGATTTGATCTTCTGGTGTACTAGTATTGGCTGGGGTAGAGTTAATTTTCTTCATAGTAGCTTGTATTGTGCTGGTTTAGATATGTGGTAAAAATAATGTTGATAGCACACCAATGCTTTAGCTGTTGCTGAGCAGTTCTTGCACAGGCTCAGGGCGTTTTTTCCCCTTCTCACACTGCCCAGACAGTGAGTGGGCTGGGGGTGCAGCACAAGATTTTGAGAGGGGACACAGGTGGGACAGCTGACCTCAACAAACTAAAGGGATATCGCATACCTTATGATGTCACGCTAAGCAATTAAAAGCTGGAAGAAGAAGAAGGAAGGGGGGATGTTTAGAGTTACCGAGTTTGACTTCCCAAGTAACCATTACCTGTGCTGGAGCCCTGCTGTCCTGAGGATGGCTGAACACTTGCCTGCCCATGGGAAGCAGTGAATGAATCCCATGTTTTGCTTAGCTTGCATGTGCAGCTTTTGCTTTGTCTACAAAACTGTCTTTATCTCATGCACGAGTTTTCTCACTTTTACACTTCCAAATCTCTTCCCCATTGCACTGTGCAGGGAGTGAGCACCTGTGGGGAGCTCAATTGCCTACTGGGGTTCCCCACATCATCTGTGAGCCAGAAAAGCAGGAAGTTCTCCATCCAATAGCAGCTGCAAACGAGAGACACTTCTCACAGAGACTTCCAGGCTCACAGGCTGAATAGATTCCAAATCCAAAGCTGCTGAAAAGTGAAGAAAATATTACTCAAAAGGATTTTTTTTTTTTTTTTTGAATTGTTTTCAGAGAAAAGAGCAGCACCCAGGACCTGTGAATTTTTCCTCCTGGGACTACAATGACCACTTGAATAGTGTTACTTTGCTGGTGAACTGGGTTCTGGGAAAGGTGTGTATTCAGAAAGTTCAGTCATATCAGCGATGGAGTTCTGTAAAAAACAACACAACCAACTCTTCTAGTTAAAGAATATCAGACCAGCTTTAGTGGATCAACAATGTCTCTCTAATTTTGGTGCTTGCTCCCAAAATCTGCACAGTATTAAACCCACTTGCTTTTACCACACCAATTTTCTCTTCCAGTGACAGGGTAGGAAAGCAGGTGGCTGGATAACCCAAGATCCTTATGTATTTATTCCATCATACACCACCTGCACACCTTCAGGAGATCATAGATTCTCCACTGAGCACTGCTATTGATCCATTAAATAGCACAGCAATTACCTTCTGAAGCAACTAGCTTTTAATTTTTTTTTTAATTCCCACTCTCCCCCCACAGCATTTCCGGTCTTTGTTTATCCTCTTTGGCGTGGTTCATCTGCTATTCTGTCATTTCTCTCCTGCAGCGATTTTCCTCCATGAAACACTCTTTGCCATATGCCTCCCTACTGCATCTTGTTCTTCTGTCCTACCTTTAATTTGTTTCTTTATTCACACCTACGATGTCTTCTCACTCATGCTTACTCTGTGCAAGTCACTGGGAAATATGTAATGTCTTTTTTCTAAATCCATGCAATGTTTCCCATTTTCTGTAGCTTCCTCTTCTGTGCTGTCTACACAAGAGCTGAAAGGATTTTATTCTACACCGAGTGAAAGCCAGATTAAGGTACTTGTCTCCAGGGATTCCATGGTTTCTTCAAATAAGGAAAAAAGAACATTTGGTACAGAACTGATTTGCACTTCGTTTTAGTTAAGGTTCCAGGCAAACAGGGCCTGCTGTGTTTCAGAAGCTCTCCCCAAGGAGAATCAGAATTTGGAAGAAGGCTGGAGCCTCAAGCAGAAAGATGTCTGTAACACTTCCTTCTCCCTAGTCATTTCCTTCCCCTATTTTTCCTTTCCCAGACTGATAATTTCAGCTGTGTTCCTTTTCCTTTTTTTCTTTTATAAAGCCCAAATGTCACATTAATATTCTCTGTGTTCTTTAGCTTGATTGTTTAATGCAATTGTTACTCATACTTCAAAGGGATGGAGACAGAGGTGAAGTTTTACAGTCTTGATGGCTGAACACTGGTCTGTCATATAAAGCCAGCACTTAATTTTCTGAGTCACTCTGATGGAGGGACTCTGCTTTACATCTTGGGCCTTGGGAACTGGTGTGGGAAGTTCTCTGGATTGTTTTCCTGCTATTGCTGGAGGCTGCTTTGCTTGCTGCCTATTGAAGTACATAATAGCGAGGCAAGAAGATAAGGCTCTGACACTTCTGATTTGAATTCTCTTTTAACTGCTTCTATTTCTGTAGTAAGTTGTGACTTGGCTCAACAGATAATACTGGGAAGTGAGCTTATACTTTTTATTTCTTCACCTGAATTTAATTCCTTTGAACAGCATGGCTTGACAGCCTTAGATTTTATCAGATTTTCTGGCAGACTAGACACTGTATGAGCAGAATGTTTGGGGTTTTTTTGTTTTGTTTTGTTTTGGGTTTTTTTGTTGTTGTTTTTGTTTGTTCATTTGTTTGGGTGTTTTTTTTTTTTTTTTTTTTGTTGCAGGAGACCACCATTGAGATCACAGTTGGTGATGCAAACACAAAAGAAACCTCATTCTCTGGAGTTGTCATTTACTTCCAAGACTATTCATAGATTACTAGCTAATATTAGGGTAGGGCCTATTGGTCTGTGGCCTCAAGACATTCAAAAATCATTCAGAAATAGCGCTTCACTGGATTCAAATTACTTGTTCACGATACAGAAATATTTGCTTTCCTCCTGACTTTATAATTTTTTAAAATGTAATTCCTTTTAGCTTTATAATGCAAACATGACTCAAACTATAGTGATAACACAGTAGAGTGCATTCCCACACCTAACATGATTCTGGATTTGAGACCAAAATCTTAGTCCACTGAAGCAAATACACACCTTGCTAACAATGCTAAAGTACACACGCTTTAGCACATTAAATTAGTTCGTCCTAATAATATTTACGAAATGACTGTTTGAACTTCTTTCTTCAAAAAGAGATGAAATCTGATAATAGGATTCAATTCTTAAAAAAAAAAAATTTAAAAAATCGCAATTTTGCCCTGTTATTTATGTCTTGCCAAAAAGACCAACACACTGGATTTTCCATAACAGAGAAAAATGAGGAGATCGCAAATGTACTTTTAGAATCCGTCATTTGTGTTTTTCCTGAACAACAATTATTGCTACAGGAACAGCCAGCAAAGATACAGCAAAAAGCCTATACCCATTCACATATTTAAATGCACTGTTAAGGATTATAAACCTTGAGAGGTATTCTGCCCTACTTCCATAAAGCTGCATTTAATAGGGTTATCTTAAGTTGGGAAAAGCAAAGAAGAAGAAAAAAGAGGTGGCAAGCTCAGGCTGCATTTTGTTTCGGGTTCTCAAATTTGGCAGAGCTCAGCCAAGCCAACTCCATTGTGCCCTCTGAACGGGAGAAAACAGAGAATCACTAGACTGAGAGAAGTCACTCTGTGCAAGCAGGAGGCGATAATTTCTTCTTAAATGGGTGGATCTTTCTAGGAAAAATAACTGCAAGAACCAAGCACATGATTCTTAAAAGAGACTTCAGTAGCTTTGGGAAATAATTTGTTTGGGTGAGAGTTTGTTTTCTGTAGCAGTTAGGCATTTGTCAAGGCAAAGAACCATAAACTGAAACAGTGCAAACAGGAATAGCTAACATTTTAACTTCACAGTGCCATTCTTCAACCTCCCCCTGAGCAGAGGCAGCTAATCATACAGAACAGCATCTATTAATACTATTTAAATAGGCAATAATTTGTTCTTCACTGAATATTGCCTTTTACCAAGAAGCAATTTGAAAATCAAAGTTAAATTATCCTATAAACCATGACTGCAATTTTGTGACTTTTTTTTTTTTCTAATTGCAGACCTAGAAAGTGAAATGCTTTCTTTGATAGTTTTTTTTTTTGTGGTTTGTTTGTTTGTTTTCACTTGCACAAAGCTAGTGGTTATTATAAAATGAAAAGATGGTCACATTTGGCACATGACAGGAAAACGAAATACAAACATAAAAGGAATCAAGAAACATCAACCAGCTCAATGGCAGACCAGTAGCTCTTGTCTAGAAACTAGAACAAGCTCCAACAAAACACCTAAGTCATAAATGTTTACGTCTGCCTACTTGAAGCACTGATGCATAGAAAGTAAGCCCACAGGGGTGGGGCATAAAACAGCGAGACTGCATCAAAGAAAGGATTAGAAAAAAATTAAATACTTACAGTAACAATGCACTGGTCTAAAGCCCTTGGTAAGTTCCCCATATATCTGAGGGATTTATGAGCCCCCTCATGAACTCAGGTCCTTGTTTTAAAGCTCCATAAACATTTAGTTAATTGACACTATCTGCCTGCAGGGTAGCTGTATTTCGCAATGGGAACACGGTGCTAGAGTGGTTTCCTGACTGGAGGAAAGGGACAGTGAGTGAGCAGTAGAACAGCGAATTTCTTGATGCTTGCTCTGTTGGCTTAATCTGTGCGAGGTAATACAGGGACACCCCTCTTGCCTCCAGAAACAACTAGATGTGGCTACACAGCTCACACAATCTCGGACCTGTCTTTTATTCCCGCTAGTGGCACTAGTAGGAAATTGAGGGCCACTTCTAGCACTTAAAAGTTATAGCAGATTAAATCACGAGTTCGAAAATCCACATTTGTAGATACTAGATTTCTAACAAAATACACTGCCGGCACTGAGATAAACCTTCAACACTAATAAGTTTAAATTTCAGAGGATGCAATTTCACCAGTTCAAAGGCTTCAGAGAGCAGAAGAGACACAACAAAATCAGGTGGATCTGAAAGAACCCATCTGCCACACACTTATTTCAGAGAAAATGGTAAGGAAATCTTTTATTTGCTTTCTTTAGAAGTGTATACATTTCACATCTTAAATGTCTGATCACTCAAGAGGACTAGACTGGGGGCTGTGCTAGATGATCTTTAAAGGTCCCTTCCAATCCATTCTAACTTATTAAATTTATTTAAAAGATGAGATTTTATATTAATCCAATCACTTCCAAACTACCATGGGACCCGTAACAACATGGGACCGTTTCCCAGCTCTGTATTTGTACTTACGCTTGAAGAATCTTTAATACTTTATTTCATTAAGGAAACTAGATTTCCTTTATTTTTTCTTTAGTTATTCTAATGTACATTGATGAGTCCCAACAGCTCCTCCAACAGCACTCTCCTGACTTACCAGCTATAGCATAACTGTGGTTCTTCGTCCTGCAAAGCTGCAGAAGTTTGTAACAGAACAAATGAGATCAGTACAAATGACGTTTAAAATATGGATGTGTGTGAATGCAGTAGGAAAAACAGCAGAAGAAGGGTTAAAAGAACAGCAGGGCCTGATAACAAAGAGCACTGTTTCCAGGACATCGATCCCAGCAGTAAAGTGGAGGTATGTTTTTTATGTCAGGACCATTAGACCTGCACTCTGAGAAGACCACAGGTTTTCAGTGGGAGACCCTGCCACCTCACACCGGGAGGGTGGCAAAAAGGCTACAGTACATCACATACAGGGTGATGCATGGGGTAACTCACCAAGAGAACAAACATATACTTCCAATAAAGGAAAAAACATGGCCTCAGATTTACGAGACTGAAGGAAGCATGACTCTAAAGTAACGGACCACCCAATAATAGCTACTGACTCCTGAATTGTACAAAGGACTCAAAATCCACACACCCCAAAAACAGTTTGCTGTCTGCACAAAGACAGACCAGAAACATGACGAGGACTTGGTAGCCAGCAGCTCTTGTCCTTTTTGCTGCCAACCACTGCTCATGGTCAGGCCACCCTGGGAACACGTCCTGGTGCTTTTGAGTATGTGAACGTGACAGTGTGAGTGAATGAAGCCTGTGAGAGGAGAAATGGGAGCAGGTGGGATCAAATTACTTCAATATTTTGTAAATAAATTTACAAAATTCCATCATATCTTTCATTCAGCTTATTAAACTAGTTCTTCCATACAGAAGACAATCCACGTCATCAATTTCTGCTTTGGCTCTAAAGACCAAGCTAACAGGAATATAAATCTTGGAGGAACGGGGAGGTAGAGAATTAACAGAATCGGGAAATGAGTTATAATGTTAACTTACTGCATGGCAATGGATCTCCCTTTCAGCTGATATACTTTATTTTATGCCACTGAACTGTGCTGAAGCTTATTTCATGATAACCCTCCACTGAAAATCTGTGAGAAAATGAAATCTATTTTTCGTCTCCTGAAGAAACACCAAATGAGCAGAACATACAGTTTGAGTACTTCTATGCTTTTCGCACTTTTTTTTCTTGAGAAAAATATTAAGATGTCCCAGATGTTCACAAAATGGACAATTTAGAGACTATCAGAGAACACAGAGATGTAAACAGTTAATACACTAAGATTTTCTTTTTTGAAAATAAGGCTTCTGTGGTACTACTTACCTGCATTGTCAGCTCTTGTAAAGATAGCTCTGTCTATTGCACCAGTGTTCCCAGCTATGAAAGCCATTAATTGTTACTCTGAAAACATTAGTCAAATTACTGGAAGATATAAATGCCAGGTAGTGAGGCACACAGAAGGTAAGGAAGAGAAAATATCTGAGCTCTCATTTTGATGACTGATGGTATTAAGATGACTGACATCTCTCCCAGCTACAGCATTATAGCTGGATGTAAGAGTAGCCACTCCAGCTCCTGTGATTTAGGGTATAAATGATCCCACACTTCTGCACACCAGAGGTCAACTGCCAACAAAATATTCAAGCCGTAATTAAATTATATTGGAAGGATCTGGAGAAAGATAATCAAAACCACAACACAATTAAAGATTTCTGAAATCTAGCAGCACTTCTTCCGTATGATACAGCCTCAATTAAGTCTGCTTCTGAGGCTCAGTTTAAGCCCTAAATTATCAGCTCCTAAGATCTAGATAAATTTTCAAATCTATCGAAAGTCAGGGAAAGTATTTTCAACACGAAAGAAAGCTTAGTTTAATCCAATTTCTTTGACTGTGCACTGAAAAGGTCTAGAAGCATTCTTAGAGTTGCCTGCAGGTGGGTGACAATTTAGAAGCCCTTTTAGCTCATATTTGGTGTCTCACTGGTAGAACAAATTGACCCATTTGACGTTGATGTAGGTTGGGACAGGAGTGGGTACCAGCACGGATGGTACCAGGAAGGCAAGAGGACTGAATGCCCACCAGCTCTGAGTCCCTCCTTCACTACAGTCAAGAAGGTTGGTGAACTGCTCAGGGTGGTTTCACAGTCAGTCTGTTTCTACCCCACAGCTTCAGTTTTCTGAATGAGATGGAGTGAGACTATGCATTTGATTTTTAGATAACAGCATAGACACTAATTAGAGAGCAATTTGAAGAGCTTCTCCCACTTCCTTTCACAAATATTGCTAGTATCAGCAAAGCAAGGATTTGAGTACGTGGAGGTGGGGAGTAACATCACGAGACACAGAACTGACTCTGTTTAAATTTTTGGAAGAACAGGCAGGGAATGGAAAGAAAAAAATATTTACAGCTATGCAAAGAACTGTAATTTGAAATTGTTGAGTGTTTCCATGTATCCAGGGACTAAAAAAAAACTTGCAGCTTAAATGAAATACATCCAGTGGTGGGCTGCAGTTCTTTATTTCTGATTCATATGTATATATATGCATACAACGATATTAGATACCCTTGTATTGCCTAATCTATAATTTAAGTCAGCATACGTCTTTTAACAAGAGAAAAGCAACTATTAGTTTATATTTTATCTGAACACTCTGATACACAGTAGAAAAAATCCGTATATAAAAGATTATATCTGTGCAATTATACTTACTATATTCCTCTTTGACAAACTACCAATTTATTAATATTGATACATTATTGTTAGAGTAATATAGAATTGCCATCTCATAACATTAAAAAACTTTTCAAAATATATTAATAAGCAAAGATAACCACACCTTGATCTTGCTATCATTTTTGCACCATCACATTGATCCCCCATTTTTTTTTAATGTGACATTTGGCTTAAACAAATTCCTTTCATCTCAGACTGCCACTTCTAGTCCACCCACATTAATCATGTTAATTCACATACAGCTTTGCTGTTTAGTAATTCTACACACAGCCTTTAGAATTAAATTCACCTCTGAGCTGACATGCACCACTAACACCACAAATCTGTTACATCCCACTTACATCTCAAACAGCACATAAAGATTTGTTCTGAACTTCTGCTTTGTGGTGAACTTCTCTTTTACAAACACTTCTCTCACCTATAGCGTAACACAAATCCTCTGGCTCATTCTAGGTGGCTTAAACTACAGGTCTACAGATGATGTGACTTCATGCTACTAAATGCTTTTAATAGTTTAGATCTAGGTGAAGCTTAATTAGCATCTGGAAGTTAATACAAATATTAATCTGTACATAAAACATTATCCCCAATATACTAAGTGACAGCACTTATATAAGGCAGACACAAGCCAAGATTCAAATATCTGAGAAATGGTGGAAACTACCGGATCCTAATTTAAAGGTTACAGAGTAGCAACAATGGTCAGCAGGATTAGGCCCTTTCTCTGTGAACATTAACAGGAACTGACAGAAAGATGTGATACAGCAGGCTAGCAAGTGTGACAGATACCGTGCACGACCTGCCAGTACAGAGCAAGGACTGCAGAGGTGCAGATATCTCAGTTTTGATGCTGGCAGGTAAGATGGAATAGAGATGGAAATGTGCAAACCACAGAACAAAAACAAAAACAAAAATCTTTTAAATGGAGGATGAAATACAATTTGCACTCTCAGTAGGCTCATGCTGTCCTGCCTTTTGCTTAAGCTTTAATCCCCACAAAAACTTTTGCTTGTCTTCTCTTTAATTAATAATTCTGGACTGGAAGCAGGACTGGAGTTAGTGCACACATTGAAAGAAGGTGCAAATTATCTTCAATTTTTACAACTAAGGACTTATTAACAGAGAAAGAAGAGAATTCACAGATGTAATTCTAGGGTACATGAGAATCTCTTGAAGATAAGAATAGTATTTTGGAAAGTGTGTAACACTGTTACTTCTCTCAGGACATCCCAAAACACAGGTGAGTCAGCAGGTTTGGAAAGCACATGCATGTGTTCTTTAGGGGAACTGAAAGCCTTAGTTATATGCTTGACTCTTGGCTTTTTAAAGCAGACAAGCAGAATTCACTCAACAATTAATTTGCACTGTCTTGCAAAAGAATGGTCTGAGAGACTGCTGCTATTTTCCAATGAATACGAGGGCTTAAACTGCAATGTCTTTTGTGCCAGTACACAAGACAGCAACAAAAAAGAAATGCTTAGTGGTTTTTTTTCGTTTTAATGTTTTTACTGCTGTGTTCTGTGACACAGAAATAAACTGCACTGTAATACTTATTTTTTTAATATTAGCTACAGTTTGAATAATACTTTGACATCTATTACTAACAAATGAGTGTGACTCCCAACTGTAGATTTATACATTTAATCTTCACCTTCAGTTGTTAGTAGGAAATATTAACTATTTTTTTCATATTCATAACATTAATAGCCTTTATGATTGAAGTTAGGATGCCATTTGAAGACCAGTAACTTAAAAAAAATAAGTTCTGGAAAAAGAGATTTAAAAAACAATGATAACAAATTAATGCTCCAAGGCTTTTAAAATATATGGCAATAATTCACAGTATTAGCTGCTTCTATAAAAACTATCCCTAAAATAAAAATACTGACCTAAATTATTAAAATAAAATTAATTTCAGTTTCTCATTTGTCCTCTGGGTAGTCTGTTCGGTCACTAATTCTTAAGTTTTTAGCATATCAGCCTTTTCCGTGACCGAATAAAAAAGTCATTAGGGTTAAATGAACATGGAAAGACTTTTCAGACAGCAAGAAACACACAAATTCGAGAAAGTCCTGCATCATTTCTAGAATTATTATTAATCAATGAAGTTGCTGCTGCTCTGTGACACAACCAAGCTAACATTTATTGTAACAATAATATCCTGTTCAGCTGTGCATAAACATTAATATGCTGAAGACAAAAATCAAACAAAAATCTGCATCCTCATGGACCTGTTCATGAGGCACACTGTTGCTCAAATGGTAGCCTTTTAAACAGAAAATGCTCACATACATAGAAACCAATGCTAGATGATATAGCTTTCCTAATGAAAACTCTGTTTCTGAAAACAACACAAATAACTGGGCCACAAATTCTGCTGTTTCCATGGCAACGATATTGGCCCTTTTGGTCTTCTTGAATTGCTGAGTGACACAGAAAAATCATAAACAAACCCAATCAACCCAAATTGCCTATTGTATACCATGGTCGTAGGTGTCTAGGTGATGAAAATCCAAGAGAAACCTCTTCTTCAAATGCCTGGTAGCAATGCTTTTTATTTCAGGGTCATGTCAATGCTAAAGACAAAAAAACAAACACAAAAGAAGAACAAAAAAAAAAAGGAATCAGTGCTATGAAACACGTGCCTAATCATTTCCCCAGTCTTGAGCTCATGCAAAGTGCTGAGCATCCCCATCTGTCATTTACTTAAATGCATTAGTGTAAAATTATTTACACACATTCTATCTACTATATATGCAAAATACACACCTTAATAAGATTTGTGACCATTTTATTGAAATTAATAACTACATTCATGGCAATTCCAATCTGAAGTAGACACCAGATATGGAAAGATCCACTGGTGGAATGATACCATAGTGTGGCAAGATATGGGTGCCCCTAAAAATGTTCCTAGGAGTATGGTTTTGCCATTTAGTATAAAGCACATCATGAAATATGTTATCAACATTCTTTAGAACAACAATTTGTCGTTATAAATATTGCATCAAAACACAATTTTCCTCATGGCACATACAACTATTTAAAGTACCCTGTATATTTATGAACTGTTACAGAACACACAGATTTCTTCACTGTGAACTATTTCATAATTAATTTATTTTTAAAAGTTATACAGAAATGCAAGAAGTTCAACAAAATAGAACACAAGAGAGCATGACAATAGACAAAAGCCTTTGGAATAAATATGAAAAAGACAACAGAAGGAAACTAAGAGCTGGGCAGACTCCAGAGAGGTTTCAGCAGAAAGTATACAGAAGAAAAGTCTGTGTAAAACTGCTGCTATCATTGTGGATGCATTTACATGGGAAATCCTGTTTCCTGAAGAAGCAACACCAGAAATGAGCGACATGACCACAGGAAAATTATTGCCACTTCTGAAGACAGATTCATATTTATGCAGAGAAAATAAATAGCATTAATTTGGCCTCAACTATATTCATTTAAGCTAAATATAAATTATCTTCTTGTGTCGGTTTTTGCTGCCCACCTTCTCTTTCGAGAAAAATAGGAAAATGATTTAAGTCACAAAAAGGCCAAAATCGTAAATAGTCTTTAACATGTTATTTATTTTCTGTTTTCATACTTTAAAAAACCCACCCCAAAACAACAAAAAAACCCAAAGCAAAACATAAAAAAAACCACAACAACCCCCCCCCAGTTCTCATATTGACTCAGCACAGAACAAGCAGTGTCTGAAAGAGAAAGAAACGCTCAGAGATTTTATGTCAGCTCTTCCAGGAATCAGGAGTTTAGCTCATGGTTCTAACCTATGTATGAGGTAGGATACTGTGATAGTTTGCTAGAGTACAATTTTATTCTAAAAGTGAGAAGAAAAACTCCATTTTACTTATGCATCTATTTGCTACATGTATTTCTAAATATTTGTCTGCTTATTAATACTCATGTTATTCATGGAATCTTTTGCGAAGGAGCCAGGTTTACTATATGTTATTTCCCCAGCAATATTCCAGTGTGAGACACCGGTGTATTTCTACACACCAGTCAGATGGGCAAGGGCAGGAAAGTCCCCAGTCACCTTTCCTCTGCACACACTGCTGCATTGGCTTGTCCTCCTGACACGCTGTTCCAGCAACAAACTGCTGGTACTTCTGTGACACATGGAAGCTGCAAGCACCCTCACAGCAAGAGCAGCACAGGGTTTTCCACTCACATACTTCAGTTACAGCATCAGATGGAGGAACAGCATGCCAGAGGACTGACATATCCCCATTTCCAAGGGAACCAGCCCAGCTTTGAAAGGAAAAGGGATAAAGATACTGCAGATTTAGTCAGGGAAATAACTATGAAAGAAGCTGAGAGGCATAAAAAGCAAAGAGAAGGAAGACATCAAAAGCATGACCTAGATATCAAAGCAAAATTTAAGACTTTTTAATCACTGAAGGAGAATGGCAAGTTTACAACTTTATTTTCAATTAAGGATAATGCATGGGACCATCTTCACTCTGATCTTGTTGCACGTTGTCTAACTGTTTTTCACATAACATAACCTGGATATCCTCAGGCTAAGAATTCTGTCTCTGCTTGGAAATGGCTGAGGATACTTTAAACGCATCTGCAATGCAAATACAATAAATCCTAACTCCAGTGCTTTTTCTGCTTGCATATGTTGAATCGAATTTCTGAAAATAACTATAAAAGCACATCTCCAAAAAGCTTTATGGAGTCTACCCAGCCTCAGTTCCTAGCACTGTGTTCGTAAAATAATGTTAAAATGTAATGACAGTATTAGGCATAAATTCTTACTCCTGCTCCACGGAAGTAATTTCTGGATCATTTGAGAGGCAGCTAGTTCTGGATACAAGGAAAAAGAGGGAGTAATAAACATTTCTTTTGTATTCACTTCTTTCTCTTTTAAAATATGACATCAAATTTGGGGGATGTAATAACTAACTGTAGTGAGTATCTTTGACAGCAAAACCACACACATTTTATTGATAGGAATATAGTGAGCTTAGTGGCTGCACCACAAATTAGTTTGAGTACTAAATTTTTAAGCTATTTCTTCAAGTTGGAGAAGGGAAATGCACTACAGTGACTTCATACATCCAAGAATAACAATAATTAGTAATGCCTCATATGAATATTTAGTTCCCCTTTCACTCCCTATGCTGCAGCCTGCAATCTTAAAAGAAAGGACTAACCAGAAAGCAGCTTTCTTCCACAGAGTTTTCATTGTCATATACTACAAAGTATTTGAAAAAGTTTCAATAGAACGGATAGAAGTTGCATTTCAAGGTTGGGTGGGCCTCTTTTGTTTAATAAAGTTCTCAGGCGGTATCAGATGACTACTTATGCGAATTCATTGCTTCTGAGGCAGTCTAACTGCTAGGATGAAAAAGGAGTGGCCAGTGTTTCGGGTGTTTCTCTGCGACTGTTTTAAAAGCTAATCTCAGGAGAACCAGGGGAAAATGTGTGCTGCAGAAGATGCAACTTTGGAAAAAAGACAACAAAGAAGTGGTAAGATGAAAATTCTTAAGTGCACAAGATAAAGGAAGGAGACAGAAAGAAACTTCAAAACATCAAAATTCTTAGTTACAAAAAAACACAGGAAAAATGTCATACTAGGGCTGACAACAAACACAGCTCCATTCTCCAGAATCTTGTTTATGACATGCATGTGAAAAAGGTGCACTGGATATTTTCTAAGCTCTGCTCAGTGAATCAGGGTTTGCGTCCTTCCAGTTAAGGATTTCTATGGTACTTCACACCATACTGCCTTGGCGTGTTGAAGTCAAAGCACAGAGTTACAAGTTTAAAGTGTCTGATCATCAGCTGACACTGATTTATTAAGTGACCATAAACAATACAATATTATCAAGTAGTAATCCACCTGCCCATCCAACCAACACTGGAAAGACAGGAAAAGTTACCTACCTACCTTAAATGAGAATGAGGTACGCTAGCTATCCCTAACTTTGTAAATAGCAAAAAGTATTTCTTAAAAAGAGCTACCTCCTTAAAACTTTGTGCATCATCTGATATAATCAGTGAATGGTAGAAAGCGTTTAATGAATCATTTTAATTTATTATAAAAGTTATTTCAGTCCTCTCCATGATGCAAGAAACAAGCATCAAAAAATACCAAAAATGTTTTTATAGTATAAGGTTACGATTATTCCTTACTGAGGTCCAATGGTACAAAAGCAGGCTGCTTACAGTGAGAGGGGAAGTTAATTCACAAATGTGGCAACTTACACAGTAATTGAAACTATGAGCTGATTGCTGTACCAAACACACAATATACTACTGCATTCAATCCATTCCTGTGAACGAAGTAAATACAATGCCAGCATCAAGCTGAAAGCTATCTTACTTAGCTGTTTCTGAAGTTTCCCTCAGTTCTTCATCCAGTCTGCATGAGTAAAAGTTATTGATATAAAGAAACAAAGAAGCAAGCAGAGCATAAGAGAGAAGCAGAGCAATAGCAGAGCAAAGAACAAACACAGTACATGCTTCTAAAATGGGCACCCAGTATTATGCACTGACTCTAAATATCTTCAGTTCAGTATGACATCATCTATCCTCGTGCTCAACCCACCTTCAATTTGTAACTCCTTATTTAGCTCATTTGGAGGCAGAAACATAAAAGTAGCAGGGACCTGAGGCATGCCCAGTGGACAGAGCTGAAAGCATTCAGTTGCTCTATCAGAGAGTATTAAACTAGCTGCAGCCTTGGCCAAGTCAAGGACGTTTACAGTTGAGTAAGTTTTATTTGCAAGGGAGGCTGATCTCAACAGCTTGAAGGGGAAAGTAAGATTCCACATCATTGCAAGTCCTCTCTCATTCAGCTGTTGAGGTCGCCTGAAGGTGAAAGGCTGTCACACAGATTCACTCTATTATGAGCAGCAGCATGGGCCAGAAAGCATGTTTTACCTCATTCTTCTCTTAATACACTTCTCTTCATCATACCTTACAAGATAAGAGTGGGTGAAGGAAGAGAAAAGATGTACAAGTTCATATGATACAACAGGCACATTGTATCCCACTTCTGTAAAAACTATCAAACAACCACACAACCATAAGAATCAAAAGAGGAAGTGAAAGAAGAAGAAAGAGATGAAGGGCTCACAAAAAAACTTAGGGATGTTAAAAACTTTCAGATATCTATTAGGTGACCAGTGACCTCTGTGCTCCACATTGTCAGCATCACTCCACCTCTAAAGAAGTTATAGCAGCAAATAAATTTGAGTGAAAGCCCCTATGATTCCTGATTTCATGACCATAATTCACTATTTCCACAAGCGCCACTGCAAGAACTGAGCTTCCCACTGGCTCCCTGGAATTACACTACCAGTATCAGAACAACTACCACTCCAATGAAGGAAATTATGCTACTTTCACAACTACTGCGAGGCAGTCATGAAAAGTCCTGCCTGGGCTGCAGAGATCTATTACAGCTCCAAAAGAAGTGTTCTTCATACCTATTCACTGGCAAACCATAAGCAAAATACAATCATACTTGTGTATTTACTCATCAAAATACTTCTAGTACAGAATGTTTACCTGCTCAAAACCTAGGACATCTGATAAAAAGAATAGGAAAAAAAAAGCAGCATTCCCAAAAGGACATATTTTAAATAATGACCCACATGAAAACCATGATTGATTTCCAGGGTTTTCAGTCTTGATATACCATTTCTGTTTGTTGACTTCTTGTCTGAAAAAAAGCCTGTTGAGATGAGCAATTCAAACCAAATTCTTACAATTTTTAATAGATATCTTTCCTTTAGAAATACCTGCATTTAAAAACCTTTATACACAAGAAAAAAGAACTGAGGTACTGTCTTTCAGTGGTTCTGAGTTAAACCATGAAAATCAACAAGATAAGGAACACTCAACCTATCGACTTTCAGTGCTTTTCTATCGAACAGGCTATCTTTGAATTATTGTTTCAGTTCAAAACTCTATAAAACTAAAACTTAATCCCACTTTTACTTAAATAGTGCTAAAAGTTATGGAAAAAATATAGCATAGGTGATATCTGTGGAAAAATTAAACTTTCCTCCTATTTATTTCTGAGTTGCAATTAGAGAGTGAACGATCTGTTCCAATTTGGATTATATAGCCATAAGGTTGATGAAGGGACTCTGAGTCTGAAAGTTTTTATTCATTTTACCATATGGTCCAGCACAAAACCTTTCTCTTCCTATAAACGTTGGCTCCCCTAGGAGTATATATTTATTGTATTTTGTGTTTCAATTACATATTGTTTCCCTGCTTCTGACAGTGCAATTTTTGTGAAATAACATGTACGCATTTGTAACAATATCAGGAAGGGACTCTCTTTTTTTATTAGAGACTTTGAAAAACTACTATTAGTCAGTGGAAATAGTTTCCATTAGAACAAGCACACGCTTACTATAAATCACTTACTTGACAATACTGTCCGGTATGTGCACATATTCCATTGGAATCATCTCACGAAGCTCCGCCAACGTGTTGACATACTGTATCTTACTGCTGAATTTAGAGCTGAAACAACAAGTTAACTGACTTTCCCCAAAACATCTTCTATGATATATTAAAAAAAAAGAAGGCATGTACTTAATGTATTAAATAATTAGGCATTTGTCATTCACATTTCAATTACAGAGTTCAGCTGATCATAAGCATATCTGAATTTTAGTGAGGCCGAAATAAAGTCTAGACCTTTTGTTGTTCCTTGGTTAGGGTGAATCACAGTATTTAGGACAACATTACAAATTGTAATGTCTACATACAAGGCAATGTAACTAGTTTTATAGTTTGAAGGAGATGTATTAAAATTCTGAAAAGAATCAAACCCCCTACAGCATACTCACATGTAAAAAGTGATGGGAAGCATTCACTTAATGTGGTCATGACAAATTAGCAATGCTTGATCATGATGAATTAGCATTTATATTTGACACTGATTCTCAATCAAACATAATAAAACTGAACTTCTGCCTTTGTTTGGATGAATACAAAATGTGTATGTGCATGTCTACTCTTATTGCAGGGCCTTCTCATGAGAAAATGCTTTCCTTGTTTATTTCAGCTGTGCTATATGATAATTTATTTTGTTTGAAAAATGATCACTTGGAAAAAGGCTGACCTGTCCAGAAAAAAACACTTAAAAAATAAGGCTATTTACTTGTCAAATCTGAATCACTTGATAAGTATCAGCTTACGACAAATCTACCTTTCTCATTTGTCTCAAAAAGCAATTTTCCAAATTTAGCTCTCGTATTTAGATAGTCTTTTAACATCACTAAAGTGCTGAATGTACATTGATTGTAAATGCTCTTAAGTGCAGGCCAGGAAAACCAGAACATGTTCTTTCTATTTACTGCTGATTTGGGGGTATGACCAGACAACAAGAAGTCTCTGACACAGCTCTGAGCTGTGTTATTGCCCCTCTCCTTGACCCTAATAAGATAAAGTGAGACAACTGAAACAGGCATACATCAAAGTACTGTGAAATGTTGTTTAAGCTTATCCATTTTAACTAGTCTCTGTGCCAGATTAGCATCACTAGGCACACATACTGGAGCAGGCCAATGGTCACGTTTTAAGATGCATGAATCATTCGCAATTGTCCAGTCAAAGCCATGATAACATACAGATAATTCTTAGCATTTTATCAAAAATGTTAGTCATAGCCTGCATCATCTGAAATGCCAGCTAAAGTAACTTGGCAAGCTGCAAGCCAATAAGAAGCTTCTCAAGACTGGGCAGGTGGAGAAAAAATAAAAAATCTTTCAAGCGTTAATTTTTCCACTTGGGGATTCCCCTGGGTTCACTAATTCCACCACAGTGATTGATTTCTGGGTAATTGCTTCATGTAGGGGTCTGTGTACAGGTAACTGAAATACACGACCAAAATAAGACCTTGTTTCTTTCAGACTTCAGGGGAGGTGTGCTGCAAATAGTGGCAAACTTCCTATTATTTATGTATTTCTATCAAATCCCAAATATCTTTCACAGACACTTGTTCTATTAGAAATGTAATTTCTTACCTAACACAGCTAAAATGACCTCTAGTGCGAATGTCTGGTCCATAAAGGGTATCTAGGATCTATCTTGGCAACCGCTAGTTTAAAACCACTTTTATCCCGTGTGTTCAGACAACTGTTTAGTGTTTGTCAGTCAAGATGTGTCCCTGACTCCACTAAATGACCTTGCCAGTTTTTGAGGTACAATTGACTGCAGCATACCCTCAGTGACTTGACTGTCCCTTGCCTTTTTATTGTCTTTCCCCTTCTTGATTCCCACTGTTTTTTCCTGCATCTCAGCTGAACTAGCATTAAAATTATGTTGCTCATGTTTAGTTATCTCATTGAAATCTCAGCTTACCTTGGGACCAATTAATTTCTTACTGTAAAACTCCCACCATGCGTGTCAGTGGTTTAGTGAACGGCTTGGGGCTTGCAAACTAAGCTACAGCCATCGGCCTTCAATCTAATCAAGTTTCTATCTCCCTACATTGCTTTTTACTGAATTGACGTTTTCTTTTCATGCCTCCCAGAGTTTTTTACTCAGCTTGCTCATAGTTCTCTTCTGTCTTCAGTGGGGGTTCAAATATCTTATGTCATCTTCCACAAAGTCACACTGGCCATGTGTCCTGCCCATCTTTTTTCAGTTGTCATTTGTGCTTCACTTTAGTCTTGCATAGACACTTGAGCTACACGGCTGAAATGGTGAGTTTTAACTACACACTATTGTGCCTAGTTTTGTACTGCTGATTTGCTTTGTAACACTATTTAGAGCCAAGCTTTTTTCCTGTTTGGCAACGCAAAACCTCTAGTCACTGCTGCTCAGTATGGTTATTCTGGAAAAATGACTGATGAACTGAAACACATGTGGCATATTTGATTTTTTAAAATTTTACTGACTACCTTTCCCACAACTCAGTGAATCTCCATCATCGCTGTTGGTAATTCCAAGTATTGTTTTCCCAGTACTGTGGCATTTTAAATTGTCACTTTCTACTTGGTATTAAAGAGGCCACATCTGAAAGAAGCAGCTCCATTATGACACTCTGCTGTTGCACTTTGGCAGCAATGGGAGAACTCATATGCTTTCCCATCCCAATGTCACCCTGCCAGGACAGAGCACCCAGTGACAGACAGCTCTGGTGTCCTCATCCGCAGCCTGAGGTCTGTCAAGACTATTATACACTGTGTGGCTTCCGTAGATTATGTCTTCTCTATTGCCTGAAGCAAATGTTTCTCACACCTGTCAGTCTGCTCTCGCTGATCTCAGGATTTCAACTGCACACTTGCCCACCTTCTTCAACAACTTGTGAGGTCTTCAGGGTCTGTAACACTTCTTCGCTTTTTTATGAATCAAAGCATTATTTTTGGTGGTGTAAAACCTTTTTGTTAGAACCAGAACTCCTATGCTTTCAAACAGGTCAGAGTGCTGGCAGTCCTCTTTGATAAGCAGCAACTAATTTTATTTTTTTTTTTTAAACCCAGCATTGTAGCTTAATCTTGTCCTGTAGCCAGGATTTTTTTAAATGAGTTGATTATCATTACAGGTAGATGCCTTTTCTACATGCCTTTTAGCTGGGCTTGGAACAAAGACAATTTTAAGGGACTGAACTCCCAGTCCTACATACACATATAGGTTTATGATACGCCTGTGATGTCTGCAACTAGATACTTATATAAATGAAGGGTTTTTTTCCACTCAACTGTCAAAATCCAAACAAGAACTGTAAAATGAATACTCTTCAGTGAAGGATTAACAGCCTAGTTTGCTGATTTAAGGTGCTCCTGTATACTTAGGGACATAGAAAATCACTGGTATTCACTACATACCTTATAAAAGGTCGTGTCACAGCCAGAATTGTCCTGATAAACCATGATGGATGAACAATTATAAATGACTTCAAATTCTTCCGTAATCTAAGTAAAAAACAAACAGTTTCTTAAAAACAGAATGAACCAACAAAAAAAGCCCCATAAAATAAATACAGAAAGAACATATACAGTGAACAGTGTCATACAAGGGAGCACCAGAAATGGCCAGTGTTTAAAATAATGGCTGTGGATCAGAAAGGAAAATAGTACTCACCGTCGATCAATCATCTGGTAACATTTTTTCATCCAACCCAGTCCAGGCATCCTCCGTCTTGGTGTTGCTCCATTCAAGTAGACAATCATATAGTCTTCAGCTACCATCAGCTCTAAAGTACTGATTACATAGCTGAAAAAAGTACAGAAGTGAGTACATACTTTACATTATCCACTTAAGTGCAAACTAAATCAGTCTACTAGGAATAAATCGAAGCAGACTAAGCAATTCATGACAAGACAGTGTTTTCCTTTAAACCAAAGCAAACACTTAGCACTGTTCTCCATGCTACCTGTAGAATGTATAACTACAAAACCACAGTCTTATCTGCATCTTCAGAAATACGTGGTTTCCTTACAAAGATACAGTTTCATAGTGAGTTTTCAAACCTTACAGGTGACTTTGCTTTTTCTTAAAAGGGCAATAAATCACGAGATTTTGCAAGGGAGAGCACCACAGGACCATGTGAAATTCCAGGAACTTCTGAGACCAACTGTTGAGAAACTTATCTTCATTACTAATCATCATATTTGTTCAATGCAAAAATAATAAGGGTGAGGAGAAGATACTTGTGATCCTCACACTACTGCTACCGAGTCTGTGACTACCAACTACAAACACTTTGAATCTCAAGGCTAATAAAACTTGTCCATCAACCTGCCTTTTGGCAGGACAGAGCACCCCATGGCATGACTTCATTTTGTTAGCAAAACATTCCAAACACTTATTAAATTCTTCAGCTTGGCAATGATAATTCAGACAGAACAGTGGTCTTGGGGCCAAACACACACTACCTAGAAGAGCATAATACCCAGTCAAATAGAACGACAGCTTTAAATTCTTGTCTGGGACTATATATGCAGATGTGCTGCTCAGTTTCACTAGTCCCTGACTCACCTGGGAGTTGTTAATCGCAGGAATGTTCAAATTGTTCTCTCTACTATCCAGCCCCAAGGCATGCCTATGTAAAAACTACAGTGGAAAGTCAGTCACACCTTAAAAACCTCAATGCCCGAGTTGCTCACTACAAAAGGCAGTTCTATCCCTGAGCATAATGGCCCCTTTCACAGGTGTATGGGAATGACTCACAATCTAATCTGATCCTTAAATTCCTTGAGATGCAGTTTCCTTAAAAGAAGTGTAGGAAACCTAGTTCTCACTAGATAGAATTATATTTTACCTGGGCATAAAGTAGGCAGACATTAACTGAGAAGTTCCATGTATTTGACACATCACATCTAAATCACTACTCACTACCTGCTTTCCACTGTTCTCTTTCGCACCTTGCAGTTGTGCATTCCCTGCTTTTACCTGACATTTCTGAAGTCTCATGTCTTAACAGTGAAATACTAAAGTGAGGGATTGTGTGGACATTCTGACACAGGAAGCTTAACTTAATTGAACCCACTAACTGACAGGTGCGCTGGTTTTGACTAGCATAGAATTATTTTTTTCCACAGCAGCTTGTATGGGATTGTGGTTTGGATTTGTGCTGAAAACAGCGTTGATAATACAGGGATGTTTTAGTTATTGCTGAGCAGTGCTGACACAGAGTCAAGGCCTTTTCTGCTCCTCACAACACCCCACCAGTGAATGGTCTGAGGGTGAACGAGAAGTTGAGAGAGGACACAGCTGGGCCAGCTTAGCCCAGCTGACCACAGGGGTACTCCATACCCCATGGCATCATGCCCAGCAACTAAAAGCAGGTGGAAGAAGAGGGAATGGGGGGCACTCAGAGTGATGGTGTTTGTCTTCCCAAGTAACCTTTACCCGTGATGGAGCCCTGCTGCCCTGGGGATGGCTGAACACCTGCCTGCCCATGGGGAGTGGTGAATGAATCCCATGTTCTGCTTCACTTGTGTGTACGGCTTTTGCTTTACTTATTAAACTGTCCACAAGTTTTCTCACTTTTACTCTTCTGATTCTCTCCCCCATCCCACTGTGAGGGGAGTGAGAAAGTGGCTGTGTGTTGCTTAGTTGCCGGCTGGGTTAAACCCATGCAACAGCTTATGAAATTAGCCCTTCCCACAGGGCACAATCTTTAGTGCTTTAAAGGCATTTAAACGCTGAAACATACAGTAAAGTCTGTATACATACTTCTGAAAACACTACCAGCCTTTCAGTTACACAGAGACAGAATCATAAATGTCTGAGTTTGCTTAGGTTCAAAGGGAATTGTGAATATTTTTAATAATTCTTTATAATAAAAATAATCATGCATACTTCTCACGAGGACCAAGAGGAGTGTTACAACAAAAAGTAATTGCTGTTAGTTTTTTGGCAGATCTCAGTTACCTCAGGTACTTTCACTCAACAGCTCTTATTCACTGTGGGCTGAACGAGACCAATTAGGGATGCTGAGCTCTCTTGCAAACCTTACCTAAGTGGTAATTTCTTATTATTTGGTAATAATGGTAATTTCTTTATTATTTGACATCAACAGAATTTTTCTCATTGACTAGAACAACTCACTCACTCTGAAAGCAAGAAGTGCTGGGTTTCAATTTAAAAATGTAGCTTTTCCAGTTGTGATTCTTTTAAGATCTTTTAATCTCTAGACTGTATCAGGCAGCCACAAATGAAACACATAACTGCAGACTTTTCTGTGTGGATCTGCATCATCTAGAAGAAGTGATGTAGAAGATGCTGTCTCAAGAGTTTTGGCTCAAACCCAACTCTTCAAAGACAGTTTTACAGGATTTGTCAAGGTAACAAACAGGAACAAGGTAACTGGAAATATGAAGGGAAACTAGAAGTGAAAGTAACTGCACATCTCAGGAACAATTGAGGACAGATGTTAATCAGAAAATAAAGGTGACTTATATGCTTTAAGTGCATGATTGTCTACCAGAAACACGCTGCATAAAAAAATGAGAAGAGATTTAGTGATTTGCAGGTCTCTCCTGCAGACTCCTGTATAACTCAATAGTAAGGAATTCAAAATATTTAAATATATCAGTTATGGGATACATTGAAAACTGTCGCAGTCCCTCTATTTCAATACAATTAATAGGCCTGCAACTGAAAGGGGTGATCTGACCTTCTATTTTCTTGTTGTCTTACAGAGAACCAAGGGTCTATAAGCCTTAAAATAAGCTGAAGGTTCACAGCCAGCCTGAACTCTCTCTAACATTACTACCCCACAAAAAGACAGTGGGTTATAAAATAGAATTTGGCAATATCCTCAAGTGATGTGGAAAAGTCTCCTGAGGCTTGAAAAGGGTTTCTCTGAGAAGTCCATCTATTACCAGCTCTGTTTATGAAAAGGGTCTTGTGTGAAGTCAAAGAACAATTCTTCAACGTCAGTCACAATTACTCTCAGCTTTGTTCCCTAGTTATCAAGTTAAAAACACTAGTAATTACTCCCCTCTAGATCACCCAGCATTGTGTAAATCAGTTACTGTAGATGACATCAGGGTCTTAGAGTCTCTATCAGACAAATGATAGCAGTTGGTCTGACCTGGAACTAAAGCACTCAATCTCATTTTTCACATATAGACACACTGTTGAAGGCACTGGCTGTCACCATGTGCATCTTCAAGGACAGAAGTTTTAAGAAGATTGGGTCTGTGCTCTTGGTGCCTTCATAAGCTGCAAATGGTGAAGACCAGGCCTCTGCTGGCCTTAGAAATGACATACTTGGTTTTAGCATAGAAAATGCTGGAATGACTGTTTTTTTAACAGCTTCAAGTGGAAGTAGCTGGAGGCACTTGGGAAGTGCTGCCCTCACAATTATTGGCTGCCAAATGAAGTTGCTATTAGGAATAATTTTCCTGGGATAAATTTGGGTTCATGTGCCCAAATTTGTGTCCTGCCCAACTGGCCCGTGCCACTTACAACTGCATCAGAAGCAGCTGGAGTCAGCAAAAATGTGCAGAGCTGTTTGTGTCAGCAACTGTCATTTATCCTGTATTTTTAAAACAAATGTCACAAACCAGTCCTGTGACTCCTAAGCACAGCCACGGCATATATTAAAAATATGATATACAGTGATACCTCATGATAATACATAATAAACAATGAACAGTGAAAGCCAGTCTGGTGGCCTAAGTTCCTGCTGATTGTTCTCAGCAAGGGCTGGAAATCACTAGCGGAACAGTTCAATGATTGTAGGCCCAAGAGGCTGAGGATATTACATTCCTTGACATTTCAGGAGATACTACAGCCAGATTTGGTCCTGTCAAATACACCTTAATTTGGGAGGGTGAGTAGGAGAAGAATACCAAAGTAATACTCCACTGAGAAGTTTATCAAAACTACTGTTTTCCTTGTCATTCAGATCACTCCCCTTCTAATGACCAAAATTACCTCTTAATTAAAGACACGTTAACTCTCACTACATAATTATGAATACTAACTCAGAGGACTCTGCCATATTGCTCACATATCACTCACAGGAAAAGATTTTCCATTACATAGTTGTAATCAGTTCGACTGCTGTCTGGCAAGAAGCACGCCGCAAACACAATGATAGCATTCAGACCATCGCCATAGTATCCTGTGGAAAAAAAAAAACAAACAAAAAAGCCATTTTTATCTTTGTTAAAGGCTCTTAACAAGATAAATTTTAAAAGAAACCTCAAAGTCCTGGAATAGAGCTACTACATTTATGGCTGAAGAAGATGGAAAATGTAATGTACAAACTGTCATCAAGTGATAAGGAAGTAATTATACTGAATTCCTGAAAAACTCACTTCTCACATCTATTAGTAAAATGCATAGAGACCAGCAAAAATACTTTTTTCTACTTTGTAAGTAACACAATCTTATCTGAACTCCTGGTTCATTGCATCTCTATGGCAATCATACACTTGAACGCTCACCTTAGATTGAGGAATAAGTGGCTAAAGAAAATATCCTGTAGTTGTTATCCTGCATCTTTTGAATGATGTTTCACAAAGTCTCACAATCCAATCTCAGTTGGCTTGTGCAGCTTCAATGGCCTCAGGATATGACAATTATGACTGCACCCCACTATACCTCAGAAGCTCCTGAGGATCCCTTAAATTCTTAGCTGCAGGTTTTGTATAAAATACTTTTTTACCTTGGGCGCTCCAGTTGTCCACTGGTGGCATTCTCTTGGCTGCACCAATGCCTAACAACAGCTGTAAACCCCCAAAGCTGCAGCACTACTATTCTGGGGTCCAGGACAGTTGCTTGTTGCCCAAAAGAAAATATATATTTTTTTTCCATGATGGATTAATGCTGGTTAATCCTCTCCACAACTCTTTGCAGCTGCTATAGATTTCTGTATTATTAATAATAAACACAAAATACTCCTCCATGTCAGTTGAAAGTTTTTAATAAAAGACACATGCAGTCAGGAGGCAATTTATAGAGGTGCTGTAGAAATGGTTGTAGGTAGACAGCACTAACGATGCTGAGATAGAAGCTGGGTATACTTAGAGTACAACTTGAAAGACGTTTTTAGAGTCTAGGAGTAACTAACGATGACAGACAGATAATAATGTTCATGAAGGAAACCTTGAACCTCCCTCAGAAATAGGAACACATTCCTGACAAAATTAAAGGGTAATCCCAGCACCTAAACAACACTTTCATAAGGAGTTTTTAAGACTTTTACAGTACTTTTTGGACACGACAGAGCAGTATCCAAGCCTCATTCAAATGCTCACAGAACCTCTTGCATTGTAGCCAGCTGAGCAAAGCAAAATTCTCTGTGAAAACACAGAGATAACACACAATACACGTGTGTGAACAAGGGAAGAGTGAGAGACTAAGTTGTTTTCACCTTTCTCACTCAACAGCTAAGCTGAGTCTCAGCTAGCTGAAATAAGATGTTGGTATCAAAGAAGCAATTTCTTAAAAATCTTTGTAGAGACCTCCACGGAATCCAGAATCTCTGACAAAATGGGTGCTTCAGGGCACTTAACCATGAAGTCTTTCATACCAAGGAGAACCACAGCTGATTAATCTCAACACTATCCCAGTCATAAGGACATGCACAGAGGCACTCTCCATTCAGGGCTCTCAGAAACCTACCACTGCTTCCGCAGTTTCAAAGGGGAGCAAAGGAAGAATAAGTCACTGAGAGAAAAATGTGCATGTCAGAAGTAAGTCTCCTGCCTCGAACCATGTTGTTTCAAACCAAGGCTTGGCAAAGCACCCTGCTGAAGGATTATGTTGGACTTTCTTTTTTTTTCTACATTTGATTCGGCAGATTTGACTAAATACAATGCATTTGATAAGCTGATAATACGTACTATTGATGGCAACACCAACATTGAGTTGAGAATGCCAGCTAACCTAGACCTCATCCTCTGAAGAATCATTTGGACACTGTAGGATGCTTTCTGTCCTCAGTCTTAACTCCATCCTTCCATGATCCTGGCATCTCTTGTCTTCCCAGCACTGTAAAGTAGGGTTTTTCTCTGGCTCTCAGAGGCCAAAGGCCAGCTAATCTACAGCTAGGCTTCCAGAGCTAGCAAAGCTAGCAAAATAATTCAGTTCAAGCAGCTTAGATGAGTCAAATATCTTCATGATGATGTAAACAAAGAGAAACAACACATTTAGGCAAAGCCAAACAATCTCAAGTAGAAGTCCTAGGCTGTAAAAACAAATCAGTGTATATAAATCTTTCTAAACCCTGAAGAAAATTGCACATTTAAGAACAATCCTTTAAAAGAATACTCCTTATCAGAATTCAGTCATACAATATCTATCCAGCACCTTCCATATGTGCTCCTATTTTGCTCATAAAGCATATAAGACTTCGAAAACTTATTTCAAGTTTCAAGCTTGATTTTAATTGAGTTCTGCATTATGTTTTTGGCCACAACCAGTGGGATAACTGCAACTCACCTAATACCAGTGAGGTGTGGCTAAAAGATATAAATTAGCATGGACATTTCTAAGTATAAAACTGGGCCTGTACAATGGTAGACCAGCATATGTCCACTGTCTTCTCCAGTCCCACGGTGCAGCATTGCTCTCCATCCTGCTGGTGGACATGGACAGGCAGAAGAGCTCAGGATTAGGGTTTGAGTTCAAGCAAAAGGGCAATGCGGATAAAACCACTTTAAACCACGTGACATAGGATGGTGTGTCTAGCCTATGTTAGGATCCCGCAAACATAAACAGCGTATCCATATATATATATATATAGGTCATTGACTTTGGTGTCCCAGTGAGGATGTCAAGGTCAAAGAGTAGCACTGCATTTTCTAGCAAGGATGCACATATGGAAGGGGAAGAAACTCCAGTCCTGTTTTTAGCACTTTCACCTTTTTGGAGTTTGACATGAAGGAATATACAAGTCTTCTCAAAAGAAATGAAAAGAGCTCTACCTCCCACACTCATCACTTAGTACTACTCTCTGTTACGTTTTCACCTTCTCAATATACTCACATACTTTTGAAGAGACAGTACTCATTTCACCTATCCCATCCTAGCTCATTCCTCAGTTAAATCATTATGGAATAAAGCAGTATTCCCTCCCCCTCCTGCCTCAGCTTTACAAATAGGAGATTTCCTTCCTTCCATATATTTAAAAGTCCTTAAGAGACTTTCAGGACAATTTATACCATGCTGACATAAAGCAATCTTGTCCAGCTGGCTCAGGAGTTTGGCAGTGAGAGCACATAGCGGCAGGTGTATCCACAGCACAGTTTGCAGCTCATGTAAAGCAAAATGATTATGTGCAGATGTCACTTAACAGCACATAGAAGAAAAACCCACAGATAAATCTAAGCCACTTCTTCTTACACGTGCTTGTAGACAAGGAATGTTCACCCAAGGGGAAAGTGTGCTTTAATTCATCACTAGAAATCAGTAAAAGCCATTTGCCCAAATTCTCAGTCTATGTAAAGAGACAGATGTCTACAAAACTACTTCATCAACCCATGTGGAAGGCAATATCACACCTACACTGTCAAGACTACTCTCCCCTTTCCTCTTTTGTGTCTACCATCTAGATTCTGCATTTGGTGTTATCTGTCATTTGGAAGGGAGGAATGTTGAGTATATCATCAAATCATCAAGAGATGTTTGACCTGAACTGCAATTAAATAATTTTAGCCAGAATAGGTTCTTAATCTTGAGGCTAAAGGAAAGATTCCTGGCCCCCTAAAGCACTCCAAAGATACTAAAGTATTGCCAAAGGGAACACCATACAGTAAAGGTCTAGCCACTATACTGTAGAAACTGTTCAACATGTCCAAAATTTTTCCATGACCCATGCATGGAAATGATTTTGTTTCCCCATCTTTAGTCTGCCACTTCATAAACACAGAACTTGATCCAGTTCTTAACTCACTTTGATATGGCTGGATTCCAGGCAAAGTTTGCAGTTCAGCCAGTGATGGACTGAAACTTATTCTTACAGCTCACACTGTTTCTTTTACAATGGCTAAGTTACTGATCAGCAACCATCCAAAGGTAAATGAAATGTTCTTTATCTTAGATTTGAGTGATCTAACAAAACAAGATGCCAGATATATAAAATTTGAATCCTGGTTATTTCACACTGAGAACTGAGCTGAATGACCTAGATTCCCATCGATAACTGTAAATTGTTATGTACTTCAGAGTTGCCATCAGAGATGTCTGCCACTGGAACTAGTCCTTGTTCCACAGCCAAACAGTATTCAATTAAGAGCTACTCCTTCTCCACTCACTAAAATGGATTGGTATTTATTTTTCATAAAAGCTAGTATAAACATATATGTCAGCATCTAGCAGGAACTATACATGACAGTTTTCACCACAAATATACCTAGACTAGTTTACAGCATATAAAAAACACATTAATAAATACCATTAGCAAGGCTTCAAAATATTTTATGTTTGTTTCCTAAATTATGCCATCTGTGTCTGTTTGCTAAACTATGTCTGAAGTGTCATCACACTCATAAATCTTTGATGGTGTTCTTACAGTGGGAAAATTCTTGGAGGTTTAAACATCTTTATTAATTCAAATTACACCTTCTGTACACTGGCAACTGTGAACATCTCTACACTAGCATCTAGCTGCTTTTAATGTAAAACTGCAAATTTGAAGAACACATCCTCAGGTAATATAATTAAACATAATTTATTTATATACTTACACCAGATAGTGATTCAGCACTGAAAATACATTGGAAACAATGGTTTACCTTTAAATTATGTTATGGATCAGCAACATTGCAACCAAAGTATCCTCATAAATTCACAAATCTTTGAGATGCTAAGTTACCTATCTAAGTTTTTCCAGGAATAGAACAACTCATCCTTACTTAATACTTTATTTGGTGGCAAAAACGGTCCCACAAATGTAGAATCCAAAGATAATCTAAACCTGAGACGCAAAGGAAAAGGAACTTAAAAAAACTCTGTTTAATTTTCTTCATTCAATATCTGTAGTAATATATATCCATTTAATTAATTTATACAGAAGTGTGTTAGTAACACCACAACTACAAATTCTCTGAGGAGGCTAGGGAACAGATGAGAAAAGTAGACAATATAGCAAACACACGAGATCATTTTCCTACTTTGTTTCCTTTGATACAGTATTTGGTAGTCATTAACAAATCACACGAAAAAACCCCACAACATTAAACAGTTGCTGGTGAAATGCTATCTGCTGGCAACTATCAATGGCAGAAAAAAAACATAAGGAGCTTAGATAGATGAATGGGAGCACCAGGGAAAACTGTATGTTTTTTCTTTTGCCACTCCACTTTTTTAGATCTGTTCACTCACATACATCATTCAACAAATCACAGAGCACCATACTTCCTCGTGCAAAAGGTTTTGCCAAAATCCACAGAATAAAGTTTTCAAAGTTCTTTTTTCTGTAGGACAAAAGTTTTTTCCTTATGTTTAGTTTTAGCCTACGATGAACAGATTGTTACTGACACATGCATGTCAGTTTATTTGTTGCTCCTGAAATTGCTTTGTACTTAAAATATAAATTAGGCATTGCCACACTGAATTGAAAGCCAGGTTGATTTCAGCCATGGCTGAAAAATAAACTCTCTCCCCCCTTGCCAGTGTGATAACTGAACTAAACCAGAAATAAATAATGCTCAATAAATCATTATTTTTTACATCAATCTAAAAAATGTATTCTGAGTTTTCCTACCTCCATGTGATATGACCTTTTTGTAAGGTTCAATGACTTTCATATCAATTCTTTGTTCTTGTTCTCCAATAACCACCGTTCTCCATAACCTGTTGTCCTCCCGCTCCTCTTCAGCTGTGTACTCTGGAATTGATTCAGACTCCTCATTGGACGCATCCTTAGTAGCAGTCTGCTCTTCTGAAAAATAAAATCGTATATGTTATATCTTCCTGTAAAAGCTCTAAATATTTTCTCTGTTGCATATATTTGAAATGGAAGACTGAAATTAACTGGATTTTTACAGCACCATCCTGGATCTGCACTGGTACAAATAAGAGCAGAATTTGACCATCTAACAGTCAGCAAATAAGAAGTTTCCATTTTTAAAAACTTTTTATCACTATGAACATAAAAAGAACAGCAGCGATTATCACTATGCGGAATACTGTGAAGGGATTTTTGCATTTTTGCATCTAGTTAGTAAAACTGATCAGCTGCTCACTAGAGGGATTGCACTCTAGGTCTTTAAAAATCTTTGTGTTGCAGTTGGGAGAACTATACCAAAAAGCAAAATAGGGAACTAAAAGTGAACATAGTGGTGCTTCTTGTCTAGAGAGGAATTACCACAGAGCTTCAGATTCTCAACTTTTTCCCCATTTGTCTCCAGCCTCTTCACATGTGGCATCAACAAACATGAAGAACACCCTTCTTCTTCTGCTTGAGTCATGAGGCAATGGTGACTCCTCATATCCCTTAAGCACAGTTTTTGCCTTCCTCGGGGCCTTTCGTTTGAGAATAAATACCAGTTCCCTCCCAGAAGTGAAGTACAGAGCAACCAGGCAATCAGCCTGTTCATACCAGCACCCGTGAGAGAACAGGTACGTGCAGTCCACAGGTACAACGATCACAGCAAATAAACTGCATGGCTGACAAGAGACTACGAAGTCTCACAGCACACCCTCTCTGCTGGATACACTTAGTTTTAGAAAAGCCGTGAAGTAATTAACAAAATCTACATTTCCATTGCACATTGACAAGATGGCTCCTAACAATTAATTTAACTGCATTCCAGTTTTTCAAGCTTAGTGGCTGGCTACAGAGAAAATGACATAAAAAGTAATTCCGTCCACAGGGAATTATTTGATTTCCTTCTTTAGTTATTGTTACAACATATAGTTTTTCCAGCTAAAATAAAAAAAAATCTCTTATTCTTGCTGAAACATCTTTGCCTTGTGGCTGTATGCATATAATCAGTTTATCTTCATAGTAAAGATTCTATACATTTTATGCATTATACATATTTGAAGTAAACAAATAAAATCACCTCTTCTTTTTAAAGTATTATTCTGGCTCTGTAGTAATAGGGGCAGAATTTGATCACGTAAATCAATAAGCAAGGTAACAGTAAATAAAGATATAGTGGTATACATGACATGCACATGTGTACATAAAAAAACGATGAGACATCTTATTAGAAAATACCGAAGAGATCTATAAGAATTAGGAGTAAACTGAAATAAGTTATTTTAATTGACAAGAAGAAGTAAAGAACATAATGTTTCACAGAAGTCCTCAAATATTTCTATGTATTGGTTTATCTTGGGATGCCTCTTTGATGAATGCTATTTCTTGAACTACTCATACAAATGGGAATGTATGATCTTTAAAACATACCAGTTTGTCATAAGAACTAAATCAATATCTTTATGAAATCAAAACTAAGATCATATACTATGTATATACCACACACATCTATACACAGAGAACCTATGAGCATGTACACATACATGTACTGACTATTAATTTTTAAAACTGATTTCCGCATTAAAACCTATCAATAATTCCACCAAATTTCTCAGGATTATCAAGTTCCTCAAAGGATAAAAAAGCCTTGAACTTAAAAAAAAGTATATATTAGGTTGAGCACACATTTGTTGTTACAGTAGGACTAATGAAGTCTGAATTGCTACTGCTGCCTGTCTTGTACTCTCTGTTCCTAATACAAGATATTATTAGGGAATAATACTGACGGAAGGTCCCCCTCTCCAAGGTAGACTCCCACATGTGCAACAAAACCTGAGTCTACCACCAACTCTTTTTCTTCACCTAATTTCTGCCTGCTGGAATCTTACAAGCAGTAATAAGTAATATTTCACCTCCTACACCATCATCTAACCAATCAATGAGTTTAAAACATATTCAAGTAAAATTGTATTAATGGTGGACACAGGGATGGAAGATCAAGAAGTACATATATGTGCACATATAAAATGACCACACAAGCTTTTTTCCTTAGAAATTGCAAATGAGGGAGTTTGAGGAGATCTAAGGCTGGGAAGAACAGACTGCAGAAGGTGTTTTCTTTCAAGTATGCTATTTCAAATCAGTTTAGCAGTTGCTGCTCAGTAGATTATATCTTGTGGAACTGAAGCATGTATTCATGGCTTCTCAGGGTACAATGCTCACGATGGTGAATAATATACTTAACATTCAGTTTTGAGACATCACATATTATCCGACATTGGGAACAAGCTTAGAAAATGCATAACCCGACTCCCTCCAAACCTAGATACCCTAATGCAATTTTGTATTACGTTAATCTTGTAAAGGTGCCATGGGAAACAATATGAAAACTACATGCACACAGTCAAGCTATGTAAACTTTGACAGGTCATCACAAGGTAGTCCATTTCTTTAAGGATATAGGACCCCCATGGGACGCAATATGCAGCTCAGGTGCATTCAGAATAGATAGATGGGATTATCAGAACAGCCTAGGAAACCTGGCTGGTCAGCAGGTATCTCGCAGGGTAGAAAGAACATGGCTGAGGGAGAGAACTGTAGCTGGCAGAACAGCTTTAGTGAAAAGAGGCTGGGCTAGGTAACTGTCAGAATAATGCTGAAACTTTATTTGGGGTTTGAGATCCCTTTTTTGTTGGTGAAACTGATTTGGGAGAAGATCTTCATCTATGTGCACATACCGTTTTCTGAAATGCAATTTTTATGTCATCTAATGTCATAATCCTAAAAAGCTGATTTTGGAAACAAGAGCAGGTTCTGAAAGAGAAAGTTTAAATTAATGACAAAAAACACTGTGAAAGTGATGATTGACCAATCCCCAAGTCAAGTTCAAGCCAAGTACTCCAGTATCTTTGCTGTCATCTATTTTCTTGCACATTGTAGTCGTGATGATTCTTTTTCACAATTCTTATAAACAAATGGGTTCCAATATTTCTTGTATTACAGAGCCATCAGTTTTCCAGCACTGAGGTGGACCCCTGAATCATGGCAACAGTCTTGCTTTTCTCAGTTGCCTTTTACAGTTCAAATGAGCCTTCAGCAGTGTGAGCATGACAAACTAAAAATCACTGTTCTAAACAGTCTCAACAGCTGTGTCTTCTCAGTATTTACTTCCCTGGGTTTGGCATAACACTCTAGAAACACTGATCTGTGGGAGACCATGTGTTCTAGTAACAGCAGAGGTTATGCTGCTCCAAAGTCCAAAGATAAAAAAGGCTATTTACCATGCACATAAATCATTCTGCACTAGTTCTTGTGATTACACTCTTAGCAATCAGATTTACGTAATATATAGCCTGCTTATTTTATTGCCGGTCTATTTTGATAAAATGTCTTTTTTTTTTCCTTTTCTGTTCTCTGTTCTTGGGTCATCTAAGTGGAGGACATTTTGCCAACTAAGTACGTCTAAAATCAAACTACACGACTGGGGCCAGATGGGATACACCCATGGGTGCTGAGGGAGCTGGTGGATGTGATCAATAAGCCACTTTCTATTATCTACCAGCATTCGTGGCTAATTGGGGAGGTCCCAGTTGACTGGAAATTGGCAAACACGACACCCATCTACAAGAAGGGCCAGAAGGAGCATCCAGGGAACTACAGACCTGTCAGCCTAACCTCAGTGCTGCGGAAGGTCATGGAGCAGATCATCCTAAGTGACATCACACAACACATAGAAGAAAACCATGCGATCAGACCCAGTCAACCTGGGTTTATGAAAGGCAGGTCCTGTTTGACCAAATTGATCTCCTTCTATGTGACCCACCCAGTAGACGAGTAGATGAGGAAAAAGCTGTGGATGTTGTGTACTTAGACTTCAGTAAGGCCTTTGACACTGTATCCCACAGCATTCTCCTGGAGAAACTGGAAGTTCATGGCCTGAATAGGTGTACTCTTCAATGCATAAGGAACTGGCTGGAGGTATGGGCCCAAAGAGTTGTGGTGAATGGAGCCAAATCCAGTTGAATCCTGTGTTCAGTTTTGGGCCCCTCACNCATTGAGAGTGTTGGTCTCTTCTCTCAGCTAGCAAGTGACAGGACAAGAGGAAATGGCCTCAAGTTGTGCCAGGAGAGGTTTAGATTGGATATTAGGAAAAAATTCTTCATGGAACAGGTTGTCAGTCATTGGAACAGGCTGCCCAGGGAAGTGGTGGAGTCATCATCCCTGGAGGTGTTTAAAGGGCATTTAGATTAGGTTATTAGGGACATGGTTTAGTGCTGGAGTTAGTTTAGGTTATGGTTGGACCCGATGATCCTGAGGGTCTCTTCCAACTGAAATGATTCTATGATTCTACACAAGTGCAAAAATGTCACCAAAATAATAGGCACCTTGAGTTCTTCTTCACTTAGGAGTTCAGAGAAACTGGTCGAAACTTAGCAATTGAAAGAATCATCATATTTAGAAAGCAACAAAAAAAGCCTATGAGAAATCATTGCCATAAATATAACTACCACAAAAATCACTGCAGTTGAATTTATTTACTTGAGGTCATAAGGCAAAATCTGTTCCACTGAAGACAGAGATTTTTGTTCTCACACTCTCGTCACAACTGTCTAAAACTGCAAGTACACACTGGTCTGTGTATGCTTGTGTGTTAGTTTTAACCTTTGCAACAAAATATTCTAACCGCCATCACTCATCACTATGCTCTGCATCTACCCATACAGAAATCAGGTTTCTAATGAGAAGTGACATTAGAGATGCTCAGGCATGACTGAGTACACAGTAATGTCTCTTTAGCAGCACCTCTTAAACTGATGCAACTGTTCTTCTACGCTCAAAAGAGCATACAATTTTAAAATTCTAGCGATCTCATTAGCAATAGAGAATCTAAATGCAAGGGAAAATTCAGTTTAAATGGATCAGTTTTTAAAGTTTCTTTCTGTGGTAGACTGTAAAACAGTCTTAGTTTGTCATGGAACCTGTTGTTCCATCACCTGAGCTATCTTTATCATGCAATGCACACACTTTGCATGTCTCAACTTTTCAACCATACATGGGAATAAAAAAAAATTTTTTTTCACTAACAAAAGACCTGTCTCACCATGCTGTGTCTACTTTATTTATACATTGAAAGCTCCTTGGTGCAACTTACGTCAGAGAACAAATTTTGCACAAGGTTATATCCCTAAGTACTACTGATGTAACTGTAACGTAGAGCTAGTGAGAGACGCATGAAGGTGCAGTTAGCAATAGCATTGTCTACAACAGACAGCAACTGCTTTCTGCTTCTTGAACGACTCTTTTCAGGTAAGTCCTATGGTACTGGACAAAGACAAGACTTTGAATTTGATTCTCTCTACATATCTTTTCTTATTTTATTTGATCAGCTGTACTATTTATTTCTGCACTCTGCGTAAGTAGAAATGTACTACTTTATACAGGGGAAGAAAGGTTAAAAAATAGAAGACAGTAAAAATACCCTGACACTCAGCATTAACTGTCAAATGCTTTGACCATATTCATAGCCTGATAGACATGAGACAGATCATGTAAGCAGTAAATAAAGGTGCAGAGATGAACTCTACATTTACAATCTAGAACATTACCTTGTCCAGTGTATTCAAAAGAGTCTGCTTCATCAGGGGTGTCAAGGTCATCTACGTTAATGTCAATTTCATCTGGTGTATCCAAATTATCATCAGAAAGCACAGACCCTTCACTCTGGTCCAGAGAGAGATTGATATTTGGAGCAGTGAGCTTTATCCTTCTTGGATGGGAACCATTAAGATCAAGAGAATTGGGAGGTTCTGAAAAAAACAGGAAGAAAAAAAGAACTTTATCTCCCACACACAATTAATCTCCCAGATACTTAAGAATCACCTTCAAACACACTGGGACAGATCAATTTTAGTAACGCCAAGCCATTTAAGACCTAACATAGAACACAAATGTCAACATTAATGTTTAAAGAAATAAAACAAGCATATACAGGAATGGCAGATGTAGCTGGGAGCTCTTAAATTATGTAAAATCCAGATTAACTTCTTTGCATTCATCAGATGAAAATCAAAGTTTGGACATGCTCTGATCCACAACGTTCAAGAATTTAAAGAGCAATACACAGATAATTTGAGCCAAGACATTGCTGAATTATGGAGAAATTAATTTGAGTTAAAATGCCCTGTAGATATTTGTTTCCTTATGTACTTGCTGCTATTCAAATGGTGCTCACCTGTAAGTAGCTACGTTTTTAGTTTTAACTATATAATATCTTATTCAATACAGTAATAGAAATAAAAATACCTCTGAGTCTCTTAGTCATTCACAATCAAAAGTAGTTTTTGACAAGACAAAAGCTAGGTATGGCTTTGCCCTTTGCTACTACATTGTGTGGCACATTTCAAATTGTTTTGTCTGAAGTATTCTAATGCTAACTTAGTTCACTTAGACAGTAGTAAGACACAAGGTAAATAATAGAGACTAGTTAAACTTCACAAGGACTAAATGAATGATGACAACAATGCACAAGAGAAAATGGCACACTACAATTATCATTTCTCAAGTCATGAAGAAAATTGACTAAATAAAGTAAAAGTAACACTTTCCCTTTTTAACACTGAACTGATTCTTTACCAGCACAGAAACATACTTCTCACTGCATAATTAAATGCCAAGAGAATAAGATATAATTAAGAAAATGAGTAAAAGCTTCTCTCACCGGGTCTCATCTCTGTAGAACTGGGGCTTAATACACCCTCGGAAAAGGGGATGTCCATTCCCACATCCTCTTCCACCAACCTGAGCGGCAAAATACAAACCAAAATCTTAAAGAGATGCATAGGTTGACCTTGCTATCAATACTGCTCATGTGATCTCATACAGAACTGAAATTTTCCCCAACATAGCCAGTTCAGAAGGCTGATGACAAATTGATGGAAGCAAGACATGAACACAGCTGTTGTAATTCTCCTGTGCAGTTCCTAGCCCTTATTTATGCATGTGTCTGTAGAGCCTTTGGAGACTATAGGTCACAAATAGCTGCTTTTACTTGGATCAAGACAGAGCACTGAATAATAACAGGCTGGCAAACAGCAACCGTTCTCATTTTATACAAATGAAGTTGTCTGGTTTTTTTTATCATCTGGCAAACCACACACACAGTTGCTGGGAGCTTCAGCTACTCTTTGCAAGCTGCATGCCACAGCTAATAGTTCCATAACAGTATTTTCATTGCTCTGTATACAGTTACTACACAGTGAAAACAAGATCATGAGTGGATTTTTCATTCTTTTGATATAATTTGTACTTCAGAGCAATTCTGACCCAAATAAACCAACAATTAACAACCCAAATCCAAACACTTTATTTTTAAAAAATATATTTTTTCACAAAAGCTTAAGAACAGACAATATTTAGACTTTGATTAATAGAGCTGTGACGAGAGAAAATTAGTTTTTTTCCCTGCCACAGCATCAGCTTGCTCTGTTCCGAATGATTCTGCTGAATGGATCTAACAGGCTTCACTTGCCACTCCTGCAGTTTCTTCCTGCTTTGCTTTCTCCATGAGGGCTACAGTCATTATTTTAATGTGTGCAGACATGACCCTTTTGGCTGTGACAGTATAATTTCTGTTATTTCTTGTTAATTTCATACAGATTATATCTAAACGTGTCCATGTAGGCCTGCCTACAAGTGAGCAAAAGGCTTCATTGTGCGAAAGTTGTGAAAGATCTTCACCACAAGCTCCATACCATCAAATTCCCAATACAGATAGGCGATCTAGTGAACTCTAACTTTTCCCATGAGGCCACACAGAATACACACAATATAAAGCTAAGGTCAAACATATTTGTGTTGTTCTACTCATGACCAGGCCTTAATCTTGCTGATTTTACTAGACCAATCCTCACATACTGTAGAGTACACCTTTCACAAATACAGAGATTAACTGCTTAATGGTTTCTACAAAACAGGTAAATTCTGAGATATGTTTAATTACTATCAAATAATGCTTGAAATATGCTTTCTCTTTGGATGCATAATAGAACTGCAAAGAAATTCGATCAAAGTATCCTGCTCATGAATTAAGTGTATGGCTCAAATTGTCTGTAATGTACCATTTCCTTTCTTTTTTTTCTGCTCTGTAGCATAATCTATGTTCAGAAGCTGTACAGAGAGCTGATACACAGAATATCATCACAATTTACTTAGAAAATGTAAATAAGTCGCTAGAGTATTTGGCTTTTTGTGGTGTCTGTTCAATTCGCAGTAAATTATGTGTAATGAAGTCTAACTTATTCATCTGAAATTAGCAGAGACAAATGTGAATTCTAAGGAAATGCTGTAAGTAACAGCCAAATAATGTAATAAACCATAGTGGTGGAAACAGTGTGGAGAGAAGATGAATACTTCTATTCCATTCTAAATTCACATTAAGATTTTATTTGGTGCTTATTAACCTTTCCAAATATAAAACTATGAAAAGTTATTGGATTAAAGCAGTTCAGGACTACTCAGATGATGATTTATTGGTACTCAAGGGTGTACAGTCTGGTTGGACAGAACAGTGTTTTGATACTAACATATGAACCAGGGGTGTCAAACTCATTTTCACCAGGGGCCACATCAGCCTCACGGTTGCCTTCAAAGGGCTGAATGTAATTTTAGGACTGAATAAATGTAACTACTCATACGGCTGATGTGACTCCCGGTGAAAATGAGTTCGACAGCCTTGATATAAGCCATTAATTTATAAAATCTCTTACAGCCTTAACACACCAAATGACAATTCCTTACTGAACAAGCTTCAGAAATCACTGCAGGAAATTATTTGAAAGGAAATGTTCTTTCAAGTTGTGTAAAGAGTAAGCTACAGGAGGACAGGGAATTTTCGGTCTTTCTGTATCAAAACCAGATAGTATTCTCTGTGGCAAGCCTGTAAAAATGTTTGAGCAGAACGAAAATCTCCTCCTCTGTGTGATAAAAGCATGTCTGTGTTTTATGTACTCTATCGCTATAGAAACAGTGACAATTCTCATCTGAAAAAGCGATTTCCCACAAGTAATCAATTCAGAATTTTGAGAGTTGCCTACAATTTTTGCAATGCCTGGGACAGAATGACCCTAAGTCATGACATTTCTAGAATTGCCTCAAGACTGCTTTTTACCCTGTGGCACCTTTATTTTTTTTTTTTTCTTAATGAGTATGTACTTGGAGCTGGCTTCTCTGCTTTCTCTACTATCTCTTACTCTCTCTTAACATAAATTTAAAATGTTTTTTTCTCCTTTAAGTGGTAGCACTACAGTTGAGTTAAACCAGAATTTTATATTACTGTTGTGTTTACGAGAATGGCACATGTCTAGGGAATTGAAAGATAAATGTGTTCCTATCCTTTTGTTTGAATTTCTACTGAAACACAGCTACTGCTACAGGCAAGATATTCAAAAAATACCCCTCGCTTAGGGATTACAAGTAAACAGCATCAGAATTTGCCTGAGAATCTCTAATTCTATTTTGATGACATACTGTTTTCAATGTTAATAATCCATATCTTTCATATTGGGATATTTGATTTGGGAAGCAAGAGTATGCGGTCTTGAAAGATCTGGGACAAGGCAGGGCAGTTAAAAATCAGTTACCAAAAGCATTGCTGACACAAGGTTATCCATTGCATTTTTAATTGCATAAAAGATGGTATAACCTTTCAGAAATTTTTCAGCTGAGATTAGATGTCTTTTTTTTTTTTTTTAATTATGCCAGGTTCTAATTTACTGTCAAATAAATAGTCAACAGGCTTTTTGCAGAAGAAAGAGTTTGACTCTGGAGCTAGTAATATTTTTCAAGATCCTTTGTGTTTTATCCAAACAGATTAAAGATTCCTTTCTAGACATACATATTCTATGCTCAGTGAAAGTTCATGTCTTTTAAAAGCCATAGTTAATATTTGTTCAGTCATGAAATAATACAAGTAATACAAGCATTTTTTCAAACCTGGTGGGTTTAGAAAGCCAGTCACAGAGCATGGGTTCTGTGACATTGTACCTCAACATATGGCTCCAGACTCCCCACTGGTGTGAGAATGAGCAAGACATGGACCAAGTTTGTTTTCTACAGACGTAGTTCCCGTTTTCTGATGGATTTTGAAGGCATGCTATGCTGGGCAGCTCAACACCTTGCAGAGTAATTTCTGGCTGTGCACAAGCTCTCATCAGATCTCAGCAGGAAACCTAGTAATGGAAGATGGACTCCAAAAACTCAAATTAAGCAACTACCCCCCTTCCTTTCCCACAGACTACTTCACATACTTCCAAAATTGTGGTTTACCAAATTCCTTGCCTTCTATACAGGTGCAACTGATGCCATGGATGATGTGGTCAAAAGTATTAGAATAGGAAAACATTTTTTTTTCTTTCCTTTTAATGAATGCTCCTTGTTGAAGAAGTAAAGTTACTTTAGAAAGCTCCATTCTAAGCAGGTATGATTTACTGGATTGATAAAAAAGGGGATCTTTCACTTGGAACAGAGGTCAAAGTCAAATAAGCTTTTTGTGTCATAAATGACTTCTTTTATGTGGTACACAGACCAGTCATTTAAGGATCAGCTGCACTGGGAATCACGTTACTGCATATTTGCTTTGATTATTCAGGTCTACATACTTGTTCAGAAGTAGCTGAAAACACCTTGTTTCTCAAAGGTGGATCAGAGACAAATACCAAATTCTTATGAAAAGAGGACAGCGAAGCTGGAGGCTGAAATAATTTCCTTGTTCTTTCTTGGTTCAGACATTCTTACAGCTCAATAAATTAATAATCTTTAAATAATTTTTAGTGCCCTCTCAAATCAGTATTTCTCAGAATAAAAGTTATCCTTCCTGACTTTTCTAGGTACAGCAGCATTCTGCTATTTTGGAAAGAGCAGCTCTAAATATTCGCAGCAATATGTCATAATCCCTATGGGCTGTGCTGCCTCACCCTTGTGTCATATGTGATATATCATCAGTTTTCCAAGCTGCTCTACAGCTATTACATATCAAGAAGTTGATTTATTTGGTCTAAAACAAATAATCTCTCCAATGGGCTGGTCTGAATGTACCTGTGATGATCACCTTTTCAAAGATAATCCCTACACTCCAACCCACAGCTTGCTCACCAGCCAGGCTTGAAATTATATACATTTTCTGGGCTTCTCTACTCAACAATGCAAAAGTTTAATCTTAAGTGGACCTCACCACTGCGAAACACTTTTCCTAGGTAAATAAATCATGTTTGTTCCACGCTGCTCCCTCTGTACACAGAAATACTTCTACACTTAAATTTTCACCAGATATTGAAGGTTCGTATAAAGTTTCAAAGCATGATTAGCGAAAGGAATGACATGAATGAAATCACCTCATCTTATATTAATACACACTTATTTTGGAAAATAAATGGGAGGAGGGGAGAAGTAGTACAATGAAAAGGTTATTCAGAGACCAGACTTCTGTTTTTTTCATATTCTCAAATTGCACAAATTATGAATGTAAGCCCTGGTCTCAGCTGAAACAGAAGTCCTGCTTATAGCAAACTGTCTCACTGGTTTGCAGTGAAAAATTGAGCTGTTTTGAGGAAGAAGGCATGAACTGTGAAATTTTAGGTACAAAAACAAGGTAAAGGAACTTAAGTTCCTCCTTGGGTCACTCTTGCAGAACACAGCTCAACACAAAGTACTTTCCCCTTGAACCCCTCCCGTTGCCATCCTGTAACACCACCCTTGTGCAAGCACAGAGACAGGAAAGGAGAAACAAGAACTTGAGGGACTGGACAAGACAGTGCAGTATTTGGAAGGTATGAAGAAGCTCTTGGTGTTTATCCAGTAACACCTCTCCACTGATGCTCAGCACAGCTCCATCTGCCCTTATGGTTCAGTGTTTTGCCACACCAAGGCCAGAGTACACAGCACCTTCTGTAAGCCCATCTCTGGCCTTTCCACTGCCACAGGCAACCTACTGATGGCTCTAATAGCATTTTGATTGCTCCACCTGGACAATGTCTAACATCTTTTGGACAAAATGCAAATGCTGTTTTTCCATGGTCAGAAGCAATAAAATGCCTCTGAAGCAGAGTGTAGAGCAAATCCTTAAGCACTCCACAAATCAGAATTTACATCAAGGCAGAGGTGACAGAAAGCGTTTTCTTAATTGCTGTGTTCCTCTTCAGTTTACAATCCTTTGCTACATAAATTTATATAAATTTAAAGCCAAGGTATCTCACCAGACAGCTGACTTACAAGTGGTGACTTGCTTTCATCCATCTCTGAAGCTACTCCAAAATTCAGCTCATCTCATATAAAAGAAGAGCAAAACCCACTCTGTTATCACGATTGCATGCTTGACACATTATTGAATTTTTAGAAAAGAAACTGTTTTGATGTTCTGTATATTATCCAAATAAAACATCTTTCCCCTTCTTTCATAGGTGATACATGTGTGCTTCAAGCTTGTGGCTTGTAATTGCTGTCCCATTTCTGTTCAGAAACAGAAATTAGAAGTTTTCAGACCCTTGCTAAAATAGTATGTTTTAAAATAACAGCAATTATCTACTTTCTCAAATCATTACTCTTTCTTGGAATGATCAGAAAAGACAGAACATATTCACTCTGCCCTTTGTTTTAAGTAGAGCATGGTTCTTCTGGTTACAGACGCAACTCCATAAACTATGTCATAACTGAGATAGATGTGTTATTTCAGAGACCTTTAATGCTAATGGACTGATAACAAATCCTAATTTTAAAGTGCAAGTATTTGCATTTTAATACTTCTCATCCATGTAAGGTGGGTAGAAATGTTCTACACACAAAGTCAGAGAACTGTTGAACATACCTCAATATCATCTGTATAACCAAAAGAAGATGCTATAGGAAATAAAGCGCTAGTATAAAATGTTGAAAAACACAACCTGACAAAACACGGGCTTTAGTCTGAAGAAACTTTGATGAAAATACACAGTAAGAAAGAGAGAAAGAAGCCAGGAACATTAGTCCCAAATATCCCAAGTGGATTCCGCACTAAGAGAAGAAACCCACTAGCAAACACACCCACTAAAAACAACACCTGAAGTTACTTCCTAAAACTAGTGCTTTACTACAAAACTCCCAGACAACAAACAAAAATTCCTACAGTTGCCTCTTCAGAGATAATGAGACTGCTGTGTGAATTTTTTTGGTGCAGCAGAATTAATGATCCTTAAACTGTAACAGAGTATGCAACAAATCAAAGTGGCATACACTGTGCAGGTTTCAGACAATATCAGGCTGAAAATGAGCATACTGGAAGGAATCAACTCCAGGACATCTGAGACTAGAAAAAAGTCATTACTTTTACTCACAGCTGTGTAAAATAATCATACTGTATACAGGTAGCTTGTAAAAATGGATTAATTTCACAACCTCCCGAGAGCTGCATTTAGCAACCATATGTTAGTACACTAAATTAACTGTGTTTCTATTGCTATTTATTTGGTAGCTCTTAATCACAAATTAGTTCAAGAAAAATGTATAGACTAAGCACTGGGATTTACGCATAGCATGGGACTTTCACTCCCATCTCTGGATCCAAAAAAACCAAAAACCCCAAAAATTGTCTGTGGTGTTTCGTTTGACCCAAATACTTTATTAATCGAACACCTGTACAGATATTAACTAAGCATTGTCATACTGCTGCACAGTAGATAAACACATGCTGATAGTGCCATTTTACGAAAAAAAGTCACATTCTCAACAGTGACAGAATAAACCAGAATAACCACTGCTAAAAAACAGTAAAACTCATAACCTCCTAGCTTTTCACACTTCAGATATAATGTTTCTTTTACTGATCATACTGTTACTTGATGTTTCCATGTGATTTTTTACTCCATTTTCATCATCAAAGTTGTATGAAAAAGTGAGGCATGTCTGTGAGAGTTAATATTCTGCCTGGAGGAAAATCCTGTATTCTAGCCAGAAGATTTAAAATGTTTGCATTTCAGTATGATAATTGAAAACATTAAAATTCTTGCTTTGGGTCACTGAATAGATTTTTAAACCATTCTTTATTAAAATGTTTCCTAGTTTCCAATCAACTTCAGTGTTAGTATCTGTTTCTCTAGCCATCTTTCTCCTTGTTCCTCTTCTTAAATCTACACTGTAAGCCTCCATTTTTTTCCAGGTAGCCACTCATAATGGTAGGCTCTCCTGTCTGCTCTTATCTGTTCAAGACTGTTGAAAAAGACAAGCTGCTATTCTTGAGCACACGCTGCTGCTTTCACTGCTGCTAGGCAGCCACGGGCTGTCTGTCCTGACGCCTTGCCAGCTCCCTCCCTGTGTCACAACACAAGAGAAGCAGGAAAAGCCAGGGAGGGATGCAGGGAGACAGAGAGGCTCATATCTAAGTAAACAAATGAGTGATAATGGGATTCACTAGGCTATTTCAGCAACCTTATGTATATACCTACGGATGAGGAAGGCTGATGGAAGGAACCTAGGGCTCCAGGCTTCTTCAGTTATCTGTGACTTCCAGCCACATGAAATAAAGGGCATCTCAACATAGAATGAGGGAAATCAGATTTAAGTCCCAAACCTAGATGCCTTGTTGACTTGGGGTCTTAGGAATGCAAGCCAGGCTGATGCTGCCTGCAGCAGATCCCAGAGCTCCCAAAAGTCTCTTCCTAGAGATCTGTCACCAGTAGGTCATAGGATGCTACAGGAAAAACAGTGCAAAAAAATGAGCAAATAGTTATTACCTTTTCTTGTCCTGTCTGCATCCCCAACCATTATTAACCATGAACCATTCAAACACTGCTTTGGAGACAGAACAATCAGTCCTTTCTGGGACTTTTCCGAGCTGTTAATCACCTGAGCACTGGGCATTTCCAAACATTATTTCACACACCTTGGAAAACAGCTTTATGAGTTAAAGAGAAGGAATTATTCACTGTAACAGAAGAGAACAGAGCAGTTAACTTTGAGAGTGTCTATTAATTGTGAGTTCCTGATATGTGTTGTCTAATAACCTTTGGCTTTTTTTCTAAATATGTAGTGTTTTATAACATCTTCTATAAGCCACTACTGATCCTCATGACTAGCTGTCACTGAAAAAGACGGGTATAGTTAGACCCCAGTGGCTTCACTTTGGCATCTAGAAAAAGAAAAATTAGTTAGGGGTCAGAGGAGAAGGACATGTGTGATCAAGCAGCTGCTGACTCCTCATGACCTGCCTTGCACCACATAACAACTCCATGGCATGGACACAGACGGGAGACAATTCTTTAGGGCAGTGTCATCCAGCTGTACCCACAAAACAGCACTGCTTCCAACTATGCCTCTTACAGTGAGGTTCAGAGCCTGTCAGGCATTTCCTAGTATTGCCATTTTAACATTGTCCTCCTAAGTTAATATTTTGTGTGCAAAAGCACATAGAGAGTAACACATTCTGAGGTAGAAATAACATGCCACTTAACATCTATTGCTCTGCTTTGGCATTGCATTCGTATACCACCATATGGTCTTGCCCTCAGAGCAGGGGCTCTCTGTTACGTGCCTAGCTCAACATTGCTTAATCTTTACTGAGCCAGTGGAAAATTACTGGAATTAACAACACAAAGATGGGGAGCCTGTGTGATGGGTGCTCCTCCATCAGTGTTGGAAGATCACAAGGTCTGGACATGAGCTATGGAAGTTCAGAGTAGTATTAGCATTTAGAAGGCTTAATTAAACTTATCTGATCTGTGCTCTTCATAAATGTTGTTAATATTCTACATATAACATCTAAATTATCTGTCAATCAACAACTGCTGTTGAACAAACACTACAAATGCAGTGTAGCAAGGCAATGCCATCAGAGAAAGTAGGAGTTAAATCAATCTGACATAAAAGATCCTGAAGTATAACCTGAAAAAATATTTTGTTTGAAAATTGTATTTCTAAAAATTTATTTAAATGCCAGGCTGCCCTGGTTTTGTTAAAAACAAGACCAGTTTCTCTTTTAGTGTATTTTCCTCTCAGCTAAGTGCCTTCAAAGTGCCTGCATATTTTTCTTGGACACTGTACTTGGTGCTGATAAGAGGACCAACGGAACGCAGAAGAATCTCATGTTTAGATTTATTACTATGATAACCCAGGTTAACTGATAACGGGACATATTCGGAAGGAGGGGCGGACGGAACAGGTGACTAAAACTGACCAACTGAGTATTCCATCCCATAATCATCATATGCCCTATATAAGGTGGGACCACGAGGGTCTTCTCCCTCTTTGGGCATCTAAAGAGGACCCTCTCTGCGTGCCTGTGATCTATAGGCCTCAGGCCCTGCATCCCTGAAATCCAGTTTCCAGTTTGCTGTGAAGTCCTGCCCAGGACTCCTGGCTGCTGGCCCTGCAGCTGCTGGAGCCACGCCAGCTCCCAGCTCCACCGCCGCTGGAGTGATGCCAACTCCATATCGGACATTCAAGATCGGTTTTGTATATTTTGTATATTTTCTCTATTTATTAGTAACATTAGTAAAGCCTTTAAAACCCTTCCAACTTGAAGTCTAAGTCTCTCTTCTATCCTTCTTATCTTCCTCATCATCTTTCCAATCTAAGGAAAGGGTGGGGGGAGGGTAATGGGGTAACAGGGAGCATCTGCCACCATTTATTGTTGCCTTGCTTTAAACCTTGACACAGGCCTAATCACAGATCTGGGACCCGATTCCCAGATTCCCCTCCTGATTTCCACCTTCTCCTCTCACTGAGCAATTAATTATTCCTTGAGAAAAATATCAGTTTTAGTTTTTCGCACTTTAAAACCAGTTTTCCTTCCAGCATGTGTGGTTCACAGCGACCATTTTGCTGCCATACTGTGCTGTCAAGATCATTCATCAGAATACCTGCAGCTCCAAATGATGCAATTGGCACATGAATAGCACTTGAAAAAGCAGTGTGCACCTTATACCCAGTGCAGCCATCTGTACTTTCAGGAAGTATGCTAATGCTTTCAGAGTAGTTAACAGAGTACAGGCTGCAGGACAGAATGAGAAAATCTTCAAGAAGTTTTACATTTTACACTCTACTAAGATTCTTTAGTGGAGCTGTGAGAACTCCCCTCCAACTATTGCTACAATCTAAACCTTATCAAACACATTTTCTTCCAATATACATGCTAAAATGCCTCGGACTGGTCTTAACCATTAGTAATAACCACCAGTTCTGCGACTGAGCTAATGTCTCAACTTCAGTAGCTATTTCCTGTTTTCTACTTGGCTCTTCTGTAATACTGTTGACTTTTTGCATTGTTTATTGGATTTGCTTCTCTGCATGTATGAATGCTGACCTGTACAATCATGATGATACCTGTTACCATACTATAGTAGCTGGAATAAAATGTTTTAACAAAGCATCTTACAACAGGTGAATTCTGTCTGGGTCACATAATAAAATGTGTTTGGGGTGATTTTCAGAGCTGCTAATCATAACAACCTACTTAACATCAATATCTACAGATTTGTAGCACTTCTATTGATCTGTTTATTAAAGCACTAGGATTTTTCTAGCACTCCTTCGATTTCAAATTCAGGCTTTGCACAGTTTATAATATGCTGATAGACAGGAAAAGATACATAGCAACATTTTTTAAAATAGTGTATGACTTCTATTTTTTCTTCCCTTATAACGCTTTTTCTCTGGTCCTCTGTATGACTTCATTCCTTACCCTTTTCAAACAACTTCTGTTCCTTCAATACCTTAAATATTGTGAATTTGTTCATTTTCTTTTCTTCTCACGTCAGTGCCACTGTGACGCCAAATTGCCATCTTTCCATCTTTTCCATGTTAATCATTTCGCAACTTACGATGTAAAATGTTATTATAATTTAGGTTCATATCTTACTTACTGCAGCAAACCTAAAAATAACTAACAGCTACCATTTACCTATCATGGTTATGACCAAGCTAAAAAAGAGGTTCTAAAAAGACACTGAGACCTTAGTCTCTCTTAAAGCTACAGTTGTCAGAGATGTAGCAGATAGCAGTGGATTGTAAGTGACAATGAAGAACGTGGAGCGAGAATTCTAACAAGCAGATTAAAATGGAAGCATCTTAATGGGTATAAATTGGTAACCGAAAAGTTGCCATCTATACTGGGTGATTTACAGCTCGGGAAAAATACAGGAAAAGCCCAACCATGAGCCAGAGGAGACACCTAAGCAAGGCACAAAATCTCTAGGGAAGCAGTAAAACAGCACTGAAGAAGGCAGTCCTGCAGCCTGCTGACACTGGCGGGATGTGTTCAGAGCGGGAAAGACTGTCAGACCCTACACTGTGCAGGTCTAAAAAGCCACGTGCAAAGTGAGACAGGAGACACATTAAGCCAACCAGTTATCTTCAGAAGCAGAACTGTCATTGAGTTGGAAAGGTCACAGAAGGAGGAAGAGATAGAAACCGACCTAAGTGTGGGAGAAAGGAGAATGACAGACACAGCAAAAATGCTGCAAAAGAGCTGGAGTGATAGGAAATGCCAGACTGAAGCCGTAATGTTTAGGGATGAGGTGAGAAAATGAAGCTCCTCCCTACCCAACATGGAACTCTTAACACATTATAGACTGGGAAATACAAGTGAAAGGTTTGCTATATGCTCTGCTGCTCTAGAAAGCAGGCAAGGGTGTATCCTGTCGGGCTGCTGTCCATCAGAGAGCTCTTCAGAGTCTGATGCTGGTGTTTTCTACTAAGGAGGGTGATCATGCTCTTGTAAGACCCACTCACCCTTCATTTGGTAGCCTGAAATAAAGAAGTCAGATCTACTGCTGGATACTTTTCACAGCTGCAACGGCTGTGATCTACAGGATATTATAAGAACTAGTTAGAAATATCTGAATGAGTTAATTCATACAATTTCATATTAGCTAAGCCATGCCCAAAGAAATAACAACTAAGTAAACTAAGAAGTATGTCAAGCAACTGGACTGTTGCTCCCATCCACCNATAAGCTTGAGAACTGCATCTTTTGCCTAAACAAAAAGACTGCGGCTTAAATATTGATTTTTTTTTCCTCTGCCCTTTTCTACAGATATAAGCTGTTAAATAACATTACTGTTACTGCTGAATACTACAGAGATAATGCAAAATCACAATAGACTGTCTGTAGCAGGATCTAAGGTTTTAAAGTAGCGAAATTATTTGAAAGCTAGACTTTAACTACTCAGATTTTCTATAATATTGTCCAGTTTATGCAGGGGCAAAAACCAGCAAAACTCACCACAAAGACAGGAATAAAAAGCCTATTTTAGACCTTAGTACTCCCCTGCCCCACAAGAGATAGGAGTGGAGAGTATGGGTGAGAGCAGTGAGATGAACATAGCAGGCCTGTGTTTTGGTAGGGTAAGGATTGGTGCATGTCATTGCTGCCCCCCCAGCCCCTCGCCTTACTGCTTCCTGACCATGTTTCAGGAGCTGTGTGCATCCTCCCTTTCCCTGCACAGCTCTGCTTCCCAATATTATTAATAAAGATAAGTTCAGGAACGACTTCTCTACCTGCCCCCAACTTTGAACGATTCTGGCTAAATATATCTATGAAGCCTGCATACACTTCCTTTCAGTGTTGCTCTGAGTAGCTAATATTTAGACACTCTATACATTTTCAATGCCTCCTGCACATCACTATCATGTGTTTGCTCACCACACTTAAAACTGAAAAGGATTTTAATTCCTTCATCACAGACAGAAAAACAAACAACTTAGTGGAGCTGAATCAAGCTTCTATAATTAAATTTAAACAAAAATACTGCCTGTAAAAACCAACTTTTGCAGTAATTTTTTCAGTCCTCTTACCACTGAGATTACTGCTGCATCCTTGATCGGTTAACCTTCAAAGATTACATATTCTGTTCACTGCAACCTATTAAAAGGACACTGCAAAAAAATCAAAAATCATATGCTTCACTTGATAGCAAAAAAACCTGAAAACAATACCATTGGCAAGTATTCTACAATGAAGCTAACACAAACAATCACTATGCCAGTAATTAAGCCATCTTAAAAGCATGTTATCCACTGACAATGCCCAACATTTGTTCCCTTTTTTTCCACCGTATCCTCAGAGCTAGACAAACAAGCTGAAAATAATCTAATGTGCTAGGTGACTGCAGTGAAGTTTTGTTTCCTAACTACAAATACCGTGGCTGCACTCAGACAAAAGAAATCCCGTTGAATTGATGTAAGCTTCTCTCATAAAGAGCTGCAATAGAATTAAAATACAGCTGGCCGTTTTTCAGTAATGAGGTCCTGGGTGCTTTGCATCCTGCTGACAAACATTTTGCCTTTTTCTGTCTGAAGTAACTGCAACAAAAGAGCCATTAATCAGAAAACCTTCTGCATATCAGCCTCTCAGAGTAAAGAGACACTTACCTTCTAAAGACTTGAAGAGGCCTTGCTACTGCGAAAATAATAAAGACGCTTTACTGCTGCACTTCAGCATCCCTCTTTCTGTAGCAGTTTACCAGGAATACAGATCCTCCACCATTTTCTTGTCACGTGGCTAGTGGTACTGCTAAATCAGGGTGATCACCTGCCTTCAGATAGCTGGCTGTGTGAACCAGCAGCTACCGGGCTTTGATTAAAGCAGCGCTTAAATGAATGAAGAGCTGCGCTCCAGCCGTGAAAATTATTCTTTTTTTTTCACATTCCCTGTGGAGCTTTGTCAGAGCATCACCAAACTTTGATACAGCGAGTCAGCTGGCAGTAGTGAAAAGCTCCCTGCTGTTTGATTTCAGAGCCCGGGGAATGCTTGTGATGAGAGATTGCATGACAGAAGTTCTTATGGATTCAACCCGTCTCAGCCCTCATTACTGTTTGCATTGTTGGTTATAGAGCACATGCATATTCAGACATGCTTTACATAACCTGTTTGGTTTGCAATACAGCTATGGGAACACATAGGCAAATTAAAAAAGAAAAAAACAAACCNCCCTCTGCCTCAATCTCATTTGTTGTTGCAGTAGCACCATATTTTTCTGGGTACTTGTAGAGTCTGATAAGAAGTACCTCCAGCCCTGAGGACACTACAGTGATAAAACCAGCTTTATCAATATTCACAGGTGCTGACAAAATTGTATTCTTACCAATACTTCATATC